>VXBN01000499.1:202498-213125 GCA_013397395.1 Sinosuthora webbiana
AAGGAAAGGAAAGGAAAGGAAAGGAAAGGAAAGGAAAGGAAAGGAAAGGAAAGGAAAGGAAAGGAAAGGAAAGGAAAGGAAAGGAAAGGAAAGGAAAATTTACTCTCTCAGAAATTAGTTAACAATTGAAAATGAGGCTATGCACCATTTAGTTGCCAACAGGGGTTAAAACAAACAGTGGTTTAGTGACCTTCTGTCCTTCCTCCCTCCCTCCTTTTTCTTCTTCTCCAGGCTTATTACAGTAGTGTTAGAGAACAGTGAAGATTTTTAATATCCTTTGAATGCCCTTGAAAACAAACTGGTCCTTTTCCTGGGATCCAGGATGTTGCTGAATTATGGTTAAGCTCTCTTTAAAATTGACTTTTGTTTCACTGTACACTATAGCTCCAAAAGGACCTCCAAACCTGTAACAAGAGATTGTGATGGTACCATCACAATACTTTCTATTCTGAAAGTTCCCACTCATTGTTGCAAGCACCTTTAAACTTTCTTTTTTGTTTTGTTGCTATGCTACCTCTGAAATTACTTTGTCACAAATCCAATGAAAGGTCTATAAATTCAGAATGAACTTTTAAAACAAATCATCAGGACTGATGTTATATTGCATCCATGTTCTTTTCTCTCAGCCAGCTCTTTCTCCCTACCCTTTATCTGCGCTCTTGATTTAAATGTAAAACCCTTGGGTCAGTTAATGGTCCATACCATTTATACAGTAAGATACAGCACGAAACTCCTGTTACAGTTCCCTCTTTTTCCATTAGCACTATTAAAAAATTATGACAAAAAATAGAGTGAGAGATGAATATCTCCCCAGAGTTTATACAGAATGAGCCAAAGAGCAGTTCTCCACATCTCTCATTTCTTTCTTCTTTGAGACCTAGGCATAGTCATTAAATTGCTAAGCAAGACTAGCAAAATGCTAATACTGCAATTAGCAGTGTAATTCTCAAACCTGAGTGGAATTTCAGGTCAGCACAGGGTCTAAGCTCCCAAGGTGTAAAGAAATAGCAGAGTGCTGTCACCAGTAATGTCATGAAGCCTCTCATATAAGGAAATTGGATTCTGCTTCAATAAAACATCCCTGAGCAAAGAAAGTGTAACATGTAACCACTTCTTTTGTTTGTTTTCAAGATGGTGGAAATGCAAAAGAATGTGTATTTTGCATGCTTTGCTTGTTTGATTTTGCTAGCCCCTACTAAGTAGCACATTATTAGGTGTTTGTTCTGTGGGATTAGGCTTTTAAAAGTATTCTTCAGACTTTACCCTTACTGTTTCTCCAGTATTACCTCAGTTCACTTTCAAAAACTGGACTGCAGTAAAGGTAAAAAATGAACAAGTAGAGAATGAAATTGATGTTAAATATTAAACCTGTCTACTTAATAAGGGTTCTGGAGGGGCTAGATATAATGGCATGCCCTTCTTGTGCAGATTCTTTATTTAAAAGCCAGTTTTGTTGAATATCCATGACTTCAAAAGTCACAGCTCATATTCTTGCACTAAACCCACTGTCTTAGCAGAGTAAAGACAAAATAAACTTTACTTTTTTTTACTGTTGTAAAAAATACATTATTATAACAGAGTTTGCATTGATGCATCTTGAAGTATTGTAAAGTAAACAGAAGCTCTTGATGATATTTTTCATTTTTCAACCATTTTATAGGACTCCATGGAATCACAGAATGGATGAGAGTGGTAGGCATCTCTGGAGATAGTCTAGTTCAGTGTCCTTGTTCAAATCAGAATCAAGTAGAGTAGATAATTCAGGACAACGTACAGTCAGATTTTGAGTATCTCCAAGGCTGGCAACCTCAATCTCCTGGGGAACCTACTGTAGTGTTCAAACGATTTCACAGTAAAAATTGTTGGGTTTATGTTTCTACACAGTTTCATTTATTTCAGTTTGCAGTTGTCTCTTGTCTTGCCACATGGCACTAGTGCAAAGACTTTAACTTCATGTTCTTCAGTTGCTTCTGATATGTATTTATTCACATTGATAAGATTCCCTCAAGCATTTTCTCCATGCTGGAGAGTCCCAGCCACTGTCCATCACTCCTCATATAAGACAAGATCCAGTCCATTATTTTTGTGGTCCTGTGCTGAAGTTGCTCTAGTGTGTTCATGTCATTTGTTCTGGAGAGGGCAGAGCTATGCACAGCCTCCTCAGTCTGTCTCACCAGGTGTGAGCAGAGGGGAAGGACCAGCTACCTTGATCTACAGGCAGCACTTCTGCTGATGCTGATGCAGACCCTCTGTGTTGCAATGGTAACCTGCTGGAGTATGGTCAGCTTGTCTCCCAGAAACTCCAGGTCCTTCTCTGTAGATCTGGTTTCCAGCCAGTCAACCCCCACCATGCCCTAATGCTGGAAGTGTCATTCTTCCCCAGATATAGGGGTTTGCATTTCCCTTCACTGAATTGCGTGAGGTTCCCATTAACGCATTATTCCAGCCTGTAAATGCCCTCTAAATGGCAGTAGATCCATATAATATATCAACCACTCCTTCCTGTTTTTTGTCATCTTCAAATTACTGAAGGTGAACTCGTCTTAGCTTCTGTTATGTGGTGGTGGAAGACTCCAGAGCCTGGCAGAGGCGACCCTTGAAAATCAATCATCTTTTTCCCAGAAATGTAAGGAAAAAAGTGATAGTAAGCACAAGTAGGTCTGCTCAAATAACTCTTCAGAAGATGAAAAGAAAAGTAATTCCTAAATTTTTTTTTTTTTTTTTCTTTAACTCGACACAATGATCTATATTCATTTATGATCTCTCCTGAAATAAAGCCCTGCCATGGATTCTGAGTCAAAAACTGCTGTCCAGCAGTGGATGTTACCAGTGTTCAGCCTTTCCTTTTCTGAAAAATTATAACTTATTGAGCAGTCAAGGTAAAGCCTATTTCCAGCACATAGGATATAAGCACAAAATTTGAGTCCTATGATCAATAGGAATTGAGGCGAATTCTGTTTTCTGGAAATACCAGACACTATACGCACCAGTGCAATCACAGATAGTTTGCTCATTTGTTTCCCCACTTCCCCACTTTGTGTTGATTCTTAATTAATTCATATAAATCCTGCTGAATTCTCATGAAATTGTTTCAGTTTGTTCAGCTCAATATTTCTTTCTTGTAATTTCTCTACAGACTTCAGCTCCTCATTTATTCCTGTTGGATTTTGTGTTGGTATCTTCTTGCTCCATTGATTTTTATAGTGGATCTGACCTATGAAACATGATTGTCAGAAATCATAGTTTAACCCTGGCCAGCCACTTAGCCCCATATAGCCACTCCTTCACTCCCTCCTGAAGGGTAAAAGTGATTAAACTTTTGTGGATGAAGATTGTTCAATAGGTAAAGCAAAGGAAAACAAGGAAATCATTCACTACTTCCCATCTGCAGGCAGCTGTTCAGCCATCTCCAGGAAAGCAGGGCTCCATCATGCCTAATGTAGAATTGGGCAGACAAACACCATCAATCCAACTGTCTCCTCCCCTTCCTTTTTTTCCCTCCAGCTTTACATGCTGAGCCTGATGCCATGTGGTATGGGATATCCCTTGGGTCATTTGAGGTCAGCTGTCTCAGCTGTGTCAACCTGCCTACTTTCTGTGCACTCCTCAGCCTCTTTACTGGCATAAGTGAGGAGCTATAAAGGCCTTGTGTCTGTCATAGCATCCCTCAGGTGTAGCAAAAATATGTCTGTGTTAGCAACACTGTTTTCAGAACAAATGCAAACTAAACCCCATACTAGTTATTACAGAGAAAACTAACCCCATCCCAGAAAAAAACAGCAAAGCAGGGCATGAAACATACCTTTTCTTTTTCTTCTGCTCTGTCTTCAGAGCTTAATTATTTATAGAAGATCTTGCAAAGACACCTGTAGTCATGTATTTGACTTTTTATTCTTGAAATCTCTTGATTCCTCTTGACCTCTCAGCCAATGCTTGTCTTGTGCATAGTCTACTCCATACTCTTTTTCTTTCTCTTCTATGGTTTCACCCTCCAATACAGTGAAGGATGTCTTTGGAGCTTTCTGAAGGAGGAATCTTCCTTTGTGGTATCCTGAACTAACAGGTGATCTCCATTTGTTAGCACAGGTGCGTGGGTTTGGGTTTAGCATACTAGTGGGAATTTTGCCTGCTGCTCCATCTGTTGATGTTTGGAGACAAGTACCTACCCTCACTGGGTTAAGTACAGTTCCTATCTACTTTTTCTACTCTAGGTTGTTTTAATTTCAAGCAGTTTTCTTTTTCTTTTGACAGCAATATTGGCTGGAGAATAAACTTTCTAACACAATTTGACGTATTAAAAGGCAGGCATTCTTTTTTACAGCATTGGACATATTTGAAGGATTTTCTTCATTCTTTCAGATGGTCATGAAATTTTACAAGACAGTATTTATTCCATCAGGATCAAACACATTCATTACAGCTTACTTCCTAGCTAATAGACAAACATTCCTAGCACTAACTTATGTGCTTCATCCCCTTAATGGAGCTCCTTTTGTGGTTGTAGAGGGTCATCTGAAGGAATTTCAGGTGGTTGTATTCACAAGAGCCCCCAGAACTGTGAGTGGCCCTGCCTTGAACTTTTCTTAGGGCATGCAGCTTTATCCAGCTGATTTATCCCTCAATTATATTACTTTCTGTCTTTGTCACCTACAAAAAAGATCAAAGGAGGTCATACAATTCTGATGCATCTAAATCTGAAATCTTAGTTAATTTCTTTCAGTGTAAGATATAAAAATATCACACAATTTTAAATAAATATTTAGAGTATTTAACTTTGACCATAAACAGTCCAATACATTCTAAAAATTTTATGACAACAATTTAATAAAATTTTCCAGTGCATTTCTGGAAGATATTCATAAAAGCTTTACTTATTGTTTATACTCCTTTAGTGTCTATGACATTATGCTTCTGAAGAAAAAATTCTTGCTGCTCCACAGGAGGTGTTACAATGGAAATTACGAACAAAGAAAAAACATCTTTTCCCATGTATTTTGAGTTCCATAATAGATTTATTGTAATACATATTAGTGTGTTCCTTCCTCAATTTTAGTAAAATACGGTTCTGTGTTTGATGGAGATACAGGCATCAGTCAGTGACTGACCTGTCTGCACTGAATTGTTTTAGGAAAAAAAAAAATCAGCATCTCAATGCAACGTATTCAGTTGCTTTTCAAAGCATGTTTCACTAATCTTTAACTTTTCCTGCATTCATCTCACCTGGTGCATGATGAAAGATAATGCCGTAATTCCTGGTCATTTAGTCCAGTACATTCCTAAAACCATGGATATGGCTGCTCTTCCATTTGAAGTCATGGATAGTAAATTTTTTATACTTGTAAACTTTGTTTTTTATGGTAATGCATCATGCTTCAGATGCACTGAACTCTCACTTCCAAGCTGGGTGAAGTGCAATCTTGTCCCTTTTTTAGAAACACTTTCTGTTTGTGCAACTTTTAGAACACATGCTAATGACTGATGAAAGCTGAACATTTTCTCTTTTGATCCACTCATTTTACTTCAGTTGTTGCAGGCTAAAACGTTTACTTTGTTTACAGCCATGCTATATGTTAACTTCTGAAATACTTTGCAAAACTATATTTACTGTCATTTTCTTTCAGTTATTTCTCAATGTAGATAGAATGTTTTCTTTTTCATCTTACATACATATGCATGGAACTAACACCTTTCTGCACATGTTTTCCTGCTCTCTATTAAAAACCACATGCAAGGCTTGTGAAATGGGAACATACACAATTTTTGAGATGTTTAGGAGCAGTGCTCTTTAAATTTCAACACCTTCCTTTTTTTTTTTGCCTTATCTCCAAAGGAAGATCCCTGTCAAGCAGGCTGGCTTTTTGTCCTGCTTGCTTGACTTCTGACATTTTGGAATTGTCTCTTACTCTGCCCTTAGGAGGTGGTGCTTAAAGAGTGTCCAGTAATGACTGACTCCAGTGACTTCAAAAGCATTTTCCAGGGGGAAATCCTCATTAGTTACTTGACCAGAAGTCATTCTGTGATTCTGTGAATTACTGAGAGATACTTATAAATGATAGAAATTTTTTTCAAGAAATATTGCATCTATACAGAAGCAGAGTTCTAGATAAATATTACAACCGTCTTTCAATATGCCACCTAAATTCTTTATTTGCTCTAAAGAGAAGAGCATGCTACTGGTATGCATTTGCACTGCATCCAGCTGGATGTTACAATTTTCCATTAAAGATACTGAACAAAATGGTACTCAGCAAAGCTCTCATGTAACAACTAACTATAATTGTACTGAAACCTTTCCATGACCTTTCTCAGATAAGACTCTGTTTGGTTCAGAAGATACTAATTTTGAAATTCAAATGAGAAAATGCTTACAAGCCTACGTCTGAAAATCTGGGGTTTTTTTGTTTGATTGTTTGTTTTTTTGTGCTTTTTTTTGTTTTGTTTTGTTTGTTTGTTTTTGTTGTTTTTGTTTTTGTTTTGTGTTTTTGTTTTGTTTTGGTTTGGTTTTTTGGTGGTTTTTGTATTTTTTTTTTCTTTAATTCCTGAAAGTTTTAATGGGTCAATAAATGCAACAGAACTGTATATAATCAGCTAAAATATGTTTTCTGGAACACCAGCTTCTCCGTTCCCCTCTTGTTTCTCAAGTGATATTTATGATTTTTTACTCCTTTATAATGTGGTCATTGATTAAGTCCTCATGTTTCCTAACTTTCCATGCTAAGACATGGTCGAGTACATTTCTATAAAAATGCAAAAATATCTGTGTTTTCCAGGTCCGTTTCAAGCATTCTGAGTGTGGTGCCATGAGAGATGCTGTTGTCCATGAGAGGCTGGGATTATTATGATAAAGTGCTGTATTTTGGCTTCACCCAGTGGCTAAAAGTTTTGTGGGGTAAAGAGGAAGTGTTGGACTTTTAAAAGAGTTAAACAGGTAAGCCTGTTTCAAGAGGGTTTTTTTATTGACAGTGTTTGGACTTTTTTCACTTTCAAGTTCTATCTCACTGCTCTCTCCATCCAAAAGAAATCTAGTTCACAATTACAAATGTGAATGACCATTGCAATTTCAGTATTGAGCAGCTCTTTATTTTGTGCAGTAAATTGTTTTCTTTAGAGAAAACATTTTTTTGACAAAAAGAGTCTGACTTATTCCCTTACATTGTAATATCAAGAAGAATCTCTACACCCAATAGCATATAACCACTGTGAGAGCAATGAAAAAAATGTAAATAATTAGGTTAACAGAGATTAGTGGCATCTATATAAGTCATTTTATTAAAGGGTTGTTAGTTGTATGAATTTTATGGCTGATTTCCTGATTATTATACCATAATATTTGTTTTATTATGTTTATTTATTTATTAGATACTTATTTGTTTATTAGATACTGAGAATTCTTTTCATCTCTAAGACTCCTGTTTAAATAATCCATCTCATTCCTTAGAACAACCTGCAGAAACCAATTGACCCAACATAAGGCAATGTGGTAAGGACACATTAAAACATTACCAAAAGTCAGTCTGTCTTATCTGATTTTGGTGGATATTTCACAAGGGAGGGAGAATACCATGAACAGTTTTGTATCTTTTTTTCTCTATGTTGCTGTAGCTTTTGTCTTTTCAAGTCAAAATGTTGAAAACTATGCAGAAACATGGCACTCTGGTAAAAACTAAATCTAAAAATCAAGACAATGTGCTGAGACTCTACTAGCCTATGGATGATCTTCTCCTTGGTAAAAAATAAGTAATATTTTATACAGAAAATCTATTCAAAATTGTCCTGCAGTATGTCTAGGGCACCAGTAGATACTGCGGAACAAATTCCAAGCTAATGCTAATGTGACTTGTACCACACAAATACACAGTTTGGGTCAGGAAGCATTAGAGCAGTGTTCAGGTGACACTGTACCTTGGGATCTGGACTGTACAACCTCCAGACATGACTTCATGGGTAAGACAGCCCAAACAGAAGTACCGAAAAACTGTCTTCACGTTCATTTCTCCAGACTTGTAGGTTTGGAGTACACTCCAAACTCCATGCAGTTCAGCTATATTTGTATCTATTTCATAGCTGCACTACCATTGTATTCTGCCTGTTTTCAGAAAAAGTATTTGCAACACAATTATTTTTGTAACTGTCAGGAAAAGTACATATTGACCACTTACTGCTGCAACTGAATTATTCTCTGAAGTCCAAACTAGTCATTTAATTAACAGATTTTTAACAGATTGTGGGTTTTAATGTTCAAAAACTTTAAAAAAAAAAAAAAAAGGGGGAAAAAAGTGGACAAGTGATGGAGGTATGACTAAGAATTTCATAAACAAAATGTTGCAACTCATCATCCTCATCACAGTTGGAGAATTTTCATGCAGATATATAGTGAGAAGAAAAGTGTTTAAAATAACATTATATACTGGATTGTGTTTATAAGTTTCACTTTATTATCCAGTCAAAATCTACAGCCTTGCAAAATGTTCTTCTCAAGTGTTCGTATTTTTCATGATAGCTTTATTCTGATAATATTAATGGGAAGTTGGAGTCACTGTTGCATCAGGATTGTTTATGCTTCACTAATATTTGTCTCCTTAAGACTCATATTTTTATCCATTTTAAAAAGAAATTGTTTGTAACATTTAATTGAAAGGTTAGGTATTAAATAGAAGTCAACAGTGATAGAAGTCAGAGTTTTTGAACTGTGTAGTATGTGGAACACAAGAAGCAAAAGGCATGTGAAATTCTTATTTTGCCTTTCAGAAAGTACTACTTTTTCTTTTTGCTGTCCATCATTTGTAGTAGTCTTTTGTGGTCTGTACTGTAAAAACTAAGTATACTTAAACTGCTATTACATTTGTTGTCTCAATAAGGGTTCAAACTTTTCACCATTTACATCAAAGGATAAACTGTTTCCAGCTTTCCATGATACTCTTCTGGCTGAAAAAAGGGGCCAAAAATTAGGACCTCTACAAACAACTGGTGGGAGAAATCCTTTCTCATAAATCTTAAATTGCCTTACTAACCAATGAACTTAGAAAAAACCTCTAAGAAACAGTGGGGAAAATTAATTTCCAAATCAAGTTCTTCATATCTTCCCTTCAAATTTTGTATGGTGGCACTGTGGCACAGGACAACTGGTATCTTGTCAAGGTCCAATGCTCTTTCATGGAGAACAAGGGTAACCTTGGTCATCTAATGAACAACTGAAATACTTTTCTAAGAGACTCTTTTCAGTACATGGAAGTTTAAAGCAATTCTTCAAACAGTAAAAATAAGGTACTGTTTTTTACAGGTTTACTTTTTGTGGGACTTTTTGCAGGGAAAAAGTATTTTCTGTTTTGGTTTGGTTTTTACTTTGATTTAATGGCAGTATTGCTAACATATGAGAAGTAAAGTCTGTCAGGATATTTCAGTGCTGTTTTTAGCCTCTTATGATATGGTTATAAAATAATTCCATGAAGTTTACACCGGTCTATCTTATTCTGTTTTCAAGAAATAATATTTACCTTTTAAAGTTTCTGCACAACAGAAATTTAAATATAATACAAATACATGTGACAAACTCAGGATATTTCTATGAGTGTTAACAAAAAATGAAAGTGTTCCAAAATTTGGTGAGTTCATATCATGAAAACTTTACATTTGCCATTCACAACAAAAGCTGAATATGCTATGTAAACTAGCTAACTGCACTGTGCTTTCCAAAAAGACCTGGAGGCAATTGTGTGCTTTAGATCTGAGGCTTTGAGTGATTGATAATAATACCACATATTTCTTTTGGGGCTTTTATGCATGTGCAATAGACTCCATGTTAATCTAGGGCTGTTTACAGTAGTCTACTTACAAAATGAAGTGAGAAGTGAGCATATCTGGGAGTTCAGGGATGAGTTGATCAAGTATTTAACTGCTCCAGTGATTTATGGAGGATATTCTGGGCTTGACAGACTCAGAAGTGTTACTACAACTTTGTTTCTCTTTGATTTTTCTTCAACCAATTTTTTCTTCAACCAATTTTTTCTTTTTTTGAAATCTGATATTTTTAGTGATTCTCTTAAGTTATTTGTGATTTCTTGAATTTAATTCAGACGTTGTTGTCCTCTTGGAAAAAAAGGCTCCTAAGCCATGTAAATACTTGAAAAGATAGTGTTCATTTCTATCTAAGGTATTCTGTGATTTTCAGTCATGGAAAAAGATAATTAAAAGATTGTGTCTTTTAAGAATCAGAAAAGAAAAAAATGAACCTTTAGGCCTTTGCATTTTAAATTTTTATTGTCTTTTCATTGCTAGTCACATCTTCAGGTTTTTGAAGCTGGAATGATAAACACTTCCTGAAAGAAAATAAGTTTCTATAAATCTTTTTCCCTTTCCATTTGGGGTCAGGCAATTAATTTTACTACAGTTATCATAATTTTTAAAATTCTTATAGGTAAAATCTGTTTTTATAGTTAAATCAGGGAAAATCTAGACAGTAGACCTCCAAGAAAAGCTCTTGCTTTTCCTGTTAAATATTGTGGGAATATTACTGACAATATACTGATCCATTCATTAGTATACTCTCTCAATGGAAAATCAAGGATGACATCTTTGTCTTTTTTTTTTTTTTTTTTTTTTTTTTTTTTTTTTTTTTTTTTTTTTTTTT
>VXBN01000499.1:213133-238310 GCA_013397395.1 Sinosuthora webbiana
AAAAAATAATGATTTTTTTTTTTTTTTTTTTTTTTTTTTTTTTTTTTTTTTTTTTTTTTTTTTTTTTTTTTTTTTTTCTGTTCTAATCTTCTATCCTACTTAAGTATTTTAACAGATTTTTCTTCATCTGATAGCTTATGATGTAAGCAAATTCTGTTGTCAGTGGTGCATATTGGAACTATCCACATCTCTGTTTTACACTATAGGTGTCCTCTCCATTTACTGCCCTTAGATTACTAAAATAAAGCTTTACACTATGGGCCATATCAGCCCAGAATGGGTCAATATAGAGAGCTTTTGCCTCTTCAAACTCACCTCCATAAGCATTTGTAGAAATGAAGTCTCATAATCCTGTTTCTCAAATTTATGCTTCAATTAAAAACAAAGTCACTTCTGAACTTTATTTCTCTAACTCAGCTTCTATCTCTCAGGTTTTATTCTTCTATTCATCATTTTATCACCTCATCAATCAATAAATTTCAATTGTCTAGCAATTTCAGCAGGCTGACAAAGGAAATCAAATGTACCAAACACCAATATGTTCCCTAATAAAAAAAAATGAGCTCCTAGGGAAAGTTACAAAATGTTTCATTACAGAGGATCTTACATAAGGATGAAGAAAAGACAAGTATGGAGAAAGGCTTAGGGACATTTTGAGTGTTTTAACTCAAGTATCCTGTTGCTGACAAGAGAAGCTAAATCCTCATAAGACTTCAATGAATTCTTCCCTGTCACAAGTCAAGGTGCAGCTGAAAAGCAGAAAACACCCAATCTAGATCAGGTTAACAATCAAAACTCTGAACCTTAACATTCTTTTATTATTTTTCAAGTATTTTTAAAATCTGTAAACCCCTTTGAATGTTCATCACTTCACAGAATTAGATAAATTGGAAAGAAGAGGAAAAAAAATAGAAGAAGAAACAAAAAGATGGATCACTGTGTCAAAGGAAATGCCAAGTTATTTGAGTTATTCCTTCTAGCTCCCAACCCTTTGCTATGCAAAGTGTGGTTACATAAATATTGCTGTAAAGGTCTCTTGTTATTCCTTATTTTTCTCAGTGTCATGTTGGGTTAGATTTCTGTCCCACCATAGCCAAATTTAAAATGTTACACTATTTTTCACAGACATTTCTGTACATTAGTCCATAACATTTATACCAATTCATAACATTAGTTCAGGTCGTAGTTTGATTGTCTGAGGATTTTGTCAAATTCAACTGGAACTTTGAATTTCTTTCTTTACAATTCCATTATTTTATAGTTCAAGTTTTAGGAGAGTTTGCTTTTCTATTCTTATTGGCTGATCTGTTGAGGCACTGTGAAGAAAACTTGTATTTCCACACATCTGAGACTATATGAGCACATTCTGTGAAGAGATGGGAATGAACAAACAGCTGCCTCAGTGTGATGCAGCTTGATGGTGCTATTACAGTTCAATACAGATTGTCAAAGCAAACAGACTCAGCAGCCAGTGTACGCTGAGATATAAAGCTCCTAAACTGGATGTGAACTATATCTCATGGTCTGTCAAATAAACAGAATGCATTTTAAGAACTCTCTAAGTGAGCATTGAAAATTATATATTTTAGCAACTTCAGATGAGCTTCCCAAGTAAGTTGAATAATACCCCATTCTTTCTTCCTACAAAAATGCAGGAGGTAGAATGGAAATCTCCTAATATATGGTCATGCGATAAAATCACCTTTAAAATGTCCTTTGCAATCTCTGTATCTTGACAAATGAAATTTCACATCTCATAGCAGATTTAGTGTTCCAAAGTATTCTAAGTGAAAATAATTTCCTGAAAAAAGCTGAAACAAAATAANTTCTTAATATTGCAATGAAATTTTTTGTTGAAACCTATTAAGGGAAATATATATGTTATTAACATTATTAAATATCCTTTTTAATTTTGAAAGTTAAGATGAAGGCTATAATATATTGTAAGACATCAATGCATAAGATATTATGTATTGAAGTACATTGAACAGCAATTTTTTTCCAGCTGTTTATGTTTCAGAAATTCAAATAATATTCAACTGATGTTTCCAGAAACTTGAGGGTAGGATCTGACAGTGTTGGTATCCTCTACAATTACTTTACTTCATGGGTTGCTGCAATTAAATTTTAAGAGTTGATTAGGCATAGACTACAATAAGATAATGCTAGTCATCATACTAATAGCCACTAATCGTGAATATATGTTTAGTAGTAATAGAGTTCAGTATTATAGGTTCCTCTCTTTAATGAGGTATGTTCAAGAAATGAAAGATCAAAAAAGTCTTTTTGAGAATAACATACTCATCTTTTGCTGTTGAGCTAGCTTAAAACATAAGTGAAATCAAATGTGCTAATGGTAGATGAAAATGGTAAAATGGTATATATGCATTTTTCATATATTTATATGGACATCTTTATATATTATTCTTGCTTGGACAAAACCACATTCAAAGGCATGCATGACAGTGCTAGAAATTCTGCCTACAAACTAAATATATGTGTATATAGATAGATTTCATTAAGCGATGACACAAGCTTTGAAGTTCTGTCACTTTTTCCGGTTGCAACTACCACAGTAATAACCATGTTTGCAGTTGAAAGGCATAGTTATGATTCATTGTAACAAATCCTGTCAAATTAGAACATCAGTTTTCCTCTTATTTTCCTGTGGTAGATTTTCCTCTAGCAAGGAGGTGGGCATGTTGGATTTCTCTTTGCATTTGGGAATGTATCCTATTCTCTGATTCTGTTAGTTCCACTGCTGCTTCATATAGTAAAGAAGCAATTCCAGAGTTTCTCTGAAGCTGAAAGTTTCTTCTAAGTTAATCTACATCATTCTCCATCATGAGTGGATCTGGTCTGGATGACTGATGTCCCCCCAGGCACTCCTGACTCCGTCTCCTCAAGAGGACAGAGCAGAAAAATAAAATATAAAACCTCATAGTTTGATAAAAACAGTGAGTTCACCTACCAGTTACAATTAGATTCAGCTTGGGAAAGATTGAGTTTATATAAAAAAAATTTAAAATGGAGTAGAATAGTGATGAACAAAGACAAAATTAGACAAACCTACCCATCTCTCTCTCTCCATCCCCCCTCCCTCCCTTTCTTCCCAGGCTCAGCTTCACTCTTCCATTCCCAATCCTTCTATCTCCTCTCTGAGTAGTGTAGCCAGACAGAAAATGGAGATTAATCCATAACACTTTATCACTCCTTCTTCTTTGCATTGTTCATGTGCCTCAGCATGGGATATCCTCACCATAGAATACCACTCTTTCAGAACTGCTCCAGTGTGAATTCTCTCCTGAGGAGGAGAGTCCTTCAGAAATGGACTGTTCCAGAAAGGACTCCCCACCAGCCACAATTTCTGTCAGAAGCCCTGCTTCTGTATGGACTTCTCTCCACAGGCTGCAGCTCTTGCCAGCAATGTAGTCCAGCATGAGCTTTCTACACAGGCTCCTTCAGGCGCATCCCTGCTATGGAATAGAGTCCTTCATGGGCTGAAGGTAGATAACTACTCCACTGTGGACCTCCATGGTGTGCAGGGGAACAACTTGCATCACTGTGGTCTTCTACGGGATTCTCTCACATTTTCTCACTCCTCTTTTTTATGATTTATCTTCAGGATGTTTTTACTCTTTCTTAGAAGTGTTATCACAGAGGCACCACCATCATCATGGCCAATGGGCTTAGCAAGAACCAGTGACTGGTCTGATCTGCAGCCCACTGGAACGGACAGTGTTCTGCATTGGCAGCCTTGGTTTCTATTCACAGAGGCTGCCCTTGAAGCTCCACAACCATCTAAACCTTGCCACTTAAATGGAATGAAAATTTTACAGAGTTGCATGGTAACACAGACCATAATCATCTTTGAATATTTCAAGCTTTAGGAAAAAAGAGGAAAACAGCACAGGTGACAACTTCTTAATTCATTAAGAACACTGGAGAATAAGAAATTCCATTTCTGAAGCTGATAAGACCTGCCCCTGTAGTCAAAGGTAACTCAGGTTCTTGCTAGTTGTCTTGCAGCAGATTAGAATGTCCCCAGTACCTCCCTGGGGATTTTTACATCTGAGCCAGTTGTGTAAGGGAGGACATTGGTGTGATTAAAAGCACTGAGGTGCCTCAGCAGTGACTGCTTCTTTTTTGTCTTCTCCCTTATCTGAATCAAAACCCAGATTGTGTCCTCCAGTTGTGGGTGTTCAACTGCTCTGAGCTCAGCAAAGCTTTTGCGCATTGACTTTTTTTTTTTTAGTCACTAACCATTAATGTTTCAGTATCTCACTGAAACATATATAGGATAAAATCCATACACTTTGTACAATTTTATGCACAATTCCAGTGTTTGAAACAGTAAATAATACATTTAGTAGTTTTCAGGTGTACAGATTACTGAAGTTGCTAACTCCTTAAATGAAAATACATTGTAGAAACATCCACTCAGAAAAAAGAGAAACAGTGTAGTTAGCACTCCTTAGTCTGTAACAACTTTTTTTTTGCCTATTGATATATGGGCGTTACTATCTGTAAGTGGTATATATTTTCATATCTAGCCTGATATGTTTCCTTCTTCTATACCATCTTTTAATGAGACTCTCAGCTATCATGATGACTAAGTCTTGGTATTTTTACCCTGGATTTTATTAGAATGACACATTACAATATAAACGTAACTATTTGTTCACTGGGGTTTTTTTGTTTGTATGATATACTCATGCTGTTATTCCATTTGGATTTGCACAATAACTAACAGGATTTGCTATTTCACTCTTTAATTGTCAGTGAAAAATAATTCCAAGTATCCAGGACTCCTCCATTTAGCATATAAATTGTAGCATCTTGATCCTCTACTAAAATACTACAGAGCATGACAGGAAAACCATCGTTAGAAAGGGATAGGAATGTTTTAATTCTTAGATCTTAGCAATGATAAAAAGTAGGTCACATATCATTCTGTTAGCCTGGTATCTAGGGCCCTCTCCATTCATTCAAATAGTAATACGTTTTCTCAGAAATACGTATACTGAATTTCAGAATTATATAAACGTATTTCAGAATTATATAAAATATGAAAGCAATTTAAGCTAATTGACATACTTTCCAACTGAAATAGGTTAAGAATATTCAAATGCCACATTTTTATATCTCAGGAAGAGATAGTTCCAGCTCATAACTTACTCAAAAAAAGAATGATTTATGAACAACAGTTCAGTGGCAATCTCTTCTTCCAAGTAACAATTGATAGGACTTAAAAGAAGCTGCTTCAAATTATGCCAAGGAAAATTCAGATTGAATATTAGAAAAAAAGTCTTCTCCAAAAGGGTTGTCAAACATTGGAACACGCTGTCCAGGAAAGTGGTTGTCACCATACCTGGATGAACCTAGAAGTTATATAGATGTGGCACTCAGAGACATGATTTAATCATGGACTTGACAGTGCTGGGTAAACAGCTGTACTCAATCCTAAAGGACTTTTCTAGTCTAAACCTTGAAATGTCACCTAGATTTCTGTAAGGCCTTTGACATGATCTTTGTCTCCAAACTGGAGAGGCATGGATTTGAAGGGTACACTGTTCCGTGGATAAGGAATTGGATGGATGGATGCAGACAGAGAGTAGTGGTTAATGGTTCTGTGTCCAGGTAGAGGCTAGTGACAAGTGCTGTCCCTCAGGGCTCTGTGCTGGGACCAGTGCTCTTCAGTGCTATCATCAGTGACATAGAGAGTGGTGCTGAGCACACACTCAGCAAGTTTGCAGAGAACATGAAGCTGAGTGGTGCAGTGGGCAGTGGTGCAGTGGGTCTCAGCAAGAGAAGGACGGGATAATACCCAGGGCAGCCTGGACATGCTCAAGAAGTGAATCCACAAGAACCTCATGAAATTAAAAAAGTCCAGGAGCAAGGTGCTGGGCTAATCCCAAGCGTGGACACACACTGGGAGATGAACTTATTGAGACCAGTCCTGTGGAGAACAGCTTGGGAGTTCTGGTAAATAAGAAGCTGGACATGACCCAGCCATAAGCACTCCCAGCCCACAAGGCCAAATGTCCTGGGATGATTCCAAAGCAGCGTGGGCAGCAGGGGAGGGAGGGGATTCTGCCCCTCTGCTCTGCTCTGCTCTGCTCTGCTCTGCTCTGCTCTGCTCTGGTGAGGCCCCACCTGGACCCTGGATCCAGCTCTGGGGTCTCAGTGCAGGAAGGACAAGGACATGTTAGAATTGTCACAGAAGAGAGCCACAAAGACAATCAGAGTGCTGAAGTGCCTCTCCTGCAAAGACAGGCTGAGAGTACTGTAAGGGGGTTGAGGCACTGGGGCAGGTTGCTTAGAGAAGTTGTGGATGTCCCGCCCCTGGAAGTGTTCAGAACCTATTAGGATGGTGCCCTGAGCAATATGATCTAGTGGGTGGGATCCCTGCCTATGGTGTAGTGGTTGAAATTATATGACCTTTAAGGTTCTTTCCAAAGAAACCGTTCTATGATTCTAAGTGATTTTGTGATTCTATAGGTATTTTTCATTTTTACAGTGGGACAACTGATAAAGAAATATATTGCTTTTAACCTCCCAAAATGTAAAACCAGTGAAAGATATTTGTTGTCTTTAGATGAAAAGGCAGATGGATTATATAAATTCCAGTTAAAGGTTGCTTATTATGCTTCATCTGAGTATTAGCATAATTTCCTCTAGGTTTCTTTGATCTTTCTGTGTTTGCCTCAGGTCATTTCAAGAGTTATGCTTGAAATGCTTCAGTCCACTGAAAAAGCAATGTTGTGAATTTTTGCTGCTGCATGGATTTTCTTAGACCTGAAACTGTACTGCAGTGTCTAAGACAAGCAGACACAGCCCCTGCTCTATAATTAAAGACAGAAGAAGGTGAGGAGGCTGAATCCTTTCCAGCCAAGGACAGCTGCCAATATGCAGTCATACACTTCTACAGACATCTACTGTGTTCTTTTTCAATGCTCACTACTTCAGAAGAAGTAGATTTTAACCATGCATTGTGTAGGATCACTCTAATTTCTTTTTTTTTCTTTTTAGTTTATATTTTTATTAGCATGACATTTTCAAATGCTAATCAATGTGTGTGTTTACCACTATTCATAATTTACATAGCCAGTGCAAACTGACCTTTATGCTATAAAATAAACAATTGGGAACAGGAGTTTTGAGATGTCTCCCAGCACATGAAATCTTTTATAAGATTCAAGAACCGCTCCTCAAGTAAAATCTTCTGATCTAGTTGTCTCTGGGGTAGGATTTAACCAGCCACAAATACTTTAAGGATTGCGCAGGAAATTGAGGTTTTTGCATCTAAATGTAGTCCAAAACCCTTCCTGATTCCTATTGCACATCAGTAATGCTAGATTGGCGTTAAACACATGGACACTAACACACAGTTCTCCTTCTGTGATGCCATAAGTAAAAGGTATAAAGTATCTGTGTGACTCAGAACTATTTGCCTTTAACTCACTTTTATTAGCCAAGACCCAATCCTGTTTGGACTCATTTTTCTGCCACACATTAAGTTTTTGATCTTAGATTTATTACCTTGTCTCACTGAGCCTCATGCACTCTCTGTCAAGCTCTGGTAGTGCTGCTTCTTGGTTCCTACATCTGTCCCATTTGTTTTGATGGCAGGCAATTTGGAGAGAGGACTGTTGAGCGCAGCACCCGCACAGCACTTGGCGCCACAGCACCGCACCATCTGAAGTATTGCGTGCTTGAGTGAAATCCATAAAGAGTTATATGTAACAAGTCTTCCTAAACCCTCCCAAAGGACTTCCATTTTCTGTTCCATCTTAAGCAGAAGGCACCGACAGTTAGTAGGAGAGACAAAGTTTCTGTCAGTATAATGGGCAAAATGGTACGTTTTTCCTCAATCTAGTGTGTGCCTCACCTCTGGCTCAGAGGATTGACTTTTCTGGGTTGAAGGGCAGTTTATTTTCAAGGCTCATTCAGTCCTGGCCTCTGAGCTATGGTTGCAATCAAAAGATGTCAATCAGCATTAGCTGTAATTGTTTTATGATAGAGAACTGGAATGAGGCCACCAATTAATTTCCTATAGGCCACAAAGAAGCCATCTAATTGTCACAATTTTCAGTCATTGTTGACCTCAGGCAATTTCATGCTATTGTCTGGAGGTTAAAAGCTGCTGATATCATTACCTGACAATAAAGCCATCTAAAGCCATGCCTTTGAATTCTCATTTCTGAAAAGATTTTTGGTCTGCCTACACTTCCTCATGTGCTCACAGCAGCTGTTGGTACCAGAGAAGTGATTGGTGGTGACTGGACTTAACGGATTGGATTTAGCAGTCCAGATGTCACCTGCCTCTGTGTGCAGTTGTTTTTTGCTGTGTGGCCCAAGGAACCACAATGGCTTCAAACCATCTGAATATCACCCAGAGAGGGAGTCAATATTTGCAAAAATATTTCAATAACTAACTGCAGGGGGTTTTATTGCTGTTCTGGGGACTGGTATTTCAGAAGCATAGAGAACATTAGCTGACCTCTTTCCCTGAACTTGACATTAATTTTGTAGTACCTTGATATTGGCTTAATATTGTGTTTGAAACCATTTACTCTTTTAGAAGTGAGATTCTGGCCATTATTTTCGCATGGGTGGTTATTGGGTTTTTTTTTCCCTCACAGTGAAATGTTTAATGAATGGTTGCTTTTGCATTTAGTTTTCCATTTTACTTAGAAAGCTGTTTGAAAGGCCCACAGAACATTTCACTCTGAGAGATAGTCTTGAAGATAGTTCATGATATTGTCTTCTTCTTTACAGTTCCTCTACTGCATTCATATAATACATTTATTGAGGTTTCCTAAACTAAATTTAACTGGTTTTAAAACCAGAAATACTGATATCTACTAGTATTTTATTGCAAAAAGAGATCCCAGAAAATGGAATAAGTTGAGAAGAAAGACACATTTCTGTGGAAGTAAAGATGGATTTGAGCTTCAAATTATTTTGGCTGCAGCTAGTATTCTTTTTTCATCTTTTGTACAATGAAGGGAAAATAATCCAACGTAATCATAGAACCATAGGATGGTGTGGGTTGGAAGGGATCTTCAAATTAATATGGTTCCAACTGCTATGGTCAGGGACACTTTCCGCTAAACCAGGTTGCTCAGAGCTCCATCCAGCCTTGCTCTTTGAACTCTTCCAGGGATGGGGCATCTATACCTTCTCTGGGCAACGTGTTCCACGCCTCATCACCCTCAAAGTGTAGAACTTCCTCCTAATATCAAATCTAAACTTACCCTCTTTTACTTCATATTTTCAATAAGCCCCTAGAAGACAATTTTATATAGAGACATGCAGATATATATTTAAATATATATATTTAATATAAATATATTTAATAAAAATATATTCCAGACTATAATTTTTAGGTCAATATTTTTTCTCCCTTTTGAGTAATAAAAGTAAGAGTAGAATAGCTTGAAAAAAAACCCTGAATATCATAATAATCTTCTCTGCTTTGTTAAATAAGAATATACTTAAGTATTAGGGATGTTATTTCTCTACCATTTTCTGTATTACCTAATGCACTATATATATGACAGTAAAACATTACTAAAATAAAATCAAGACGAAAACACACACCCCTCCCTAAGGAAATAGTTTTAAATAAATTTCTCTCTTTTGCAGCACTAAAAATTGCTGAAATATTGTTTGAAAGTTTTTTTCCTCAGCAAATGTTTAAATAGCTGAAAGTTAGAGAGAAGGTACTAATCCACTGCTTAAGGATGCTAGGAGAACCCAGGTGCATAGAGTATCCTTTACTTGCTAATTCTTCCTACAGCCACTTCCAGATGGACCTGGATGTACTACTGTCAGGACCTAATAGGAAACTTGCAGAGTATAGGTAGCAGAACCTTTGAAAACTTCACAGCATTAATTTCTAAAATTAAATTACGCATTTGTTTGATTTGTTTTATTGTATTTTTTTAACGTAAAAACATTCCTATGCTCTCTATTACTTTGTCTTTTTTCCAGTCCACAGGGATTACATCTCCTTCTCTTAGGTATTACCTAGAATTTCAGATTTTCTTTGCTTTTAAACATTAATTACTTCTTTAAAAAAAAGAGCAAGAGGAAAATAAGAAACAAACCTTATTCCCTTTTAGAATATAAATAGACAAAAGTTTCATGTCTAAGAGCTCTGCCCGCTGAAGCTGAAGTTTTGCAACAAAGCAGATATATCACAGTCCAGCAATCAGAATACTAGGAGCATGTATAATCGGATTACTAAATTATATCTTTATTTTGAAAATATTTATTTTTTCATCTGAGAATAAAGTCTTAATAATTTTTGATAGAAAAATAGAAACACTAATTAATTTCTCCTTAACTTTGTCAAGTGCTGAAAGATTTCTGGTTTGGGGGATAGTTGAGGAGTCAGAAATCAGATTAAACAGTATTTTAAGTGTCTCAAATCACTCTCAGTCTAGTCTTTTTCTCTCCTGTTCTTTCTCTCTGCTTTGTTCTCTGGCAGGTGCATGGAAATTGCATGGATGCATGGATGACTGTTCTTGAATCAAAATTTTAAAAAATATAAGCAGCTTTAAGTGTCACTGTATTATGAGTGGCTGGAGAATGAGAAAAGGAAAGAGTGGGAATTCAGCTTTTCAGTCTTTTTTAAGAGAGTAAAAAGCATTCCTATTGATTTCACCAGCAAGATGTTCAGAAGTCTCTGATAAAGTAGCACAAGTACAACTGCAGATGGGAAAAAGAAATGCTCATTTTATCCCTCAAGCCCTATCTTTTGAAATTCTTCTTCCTTCCAACTTGAGCAGTACTTATAAGGATAAACCTCTGGAATAGGACTGAACTCTAGCTCAGAAAACCCTTCTGGTTTAGATTAAATATCCTCTAAAAGAGTATCCTTATTAATAATCTTAAAATGAGAAAAGAGAAGGAGTGGTAAAGACATCTAAGGGGACAATCTTCACTGTGTCACCTGGATCTCAGGAATGCATGTGTAATCTTGACAGTGAGTAAAAATGTCAGTGTGCTATGTAATGCTGGCCTAAGTTGTGTTCACTTAAACTTCCCATCCTATCTCTTTTTTGCCCTGCTGGCTCTGACTAAAAGATGCTCTGGAGCTCCAGGTATGTAAGACTTTGAGCCTGTAAATCATCATTAACATCCCTATTCACCCATATAGGCAAAAGCTCTCATTCCCAAGTTGAAAGTCTTTTTCCATAACTTCATCATTCATTTGGTTAAGTTCCATAGCAGAAGAGTACATGTTAAAAAAAAAAAAANATTAAAAAAAAAAAAAAAAAAAAAAAAAGTGATTGAACAAGGAACAATGTTTTGCATTAGGAGGGTCATCAGTCACCTTGTCAGAATTGAAATTAAATTTATTTGTTGTTTCTCTTGCTTTTATGCTAGAAACCTTCTACAAACACAAAAATTCCACCAATGATCAGTGAAAAAAGTGATCTTCTCTCAGCACAGTGGTGATTAGACCTCCCCTCTTGACAGCATGGACTGAGCTTCAGAAAAAGATTCTTCTGTTACTCATTTAAGAAAATGGGCCTGATGCTTCACATTTTGCTATTTATGCAGTCCTTTATACCCAGATAAAAGCAGGTGTGAAATGCAATCATTTCAGTCTTGTTCTCTTACATCTGTTACATACAGACATAAATCATGCATGAGCTGCTTAGTAGGGAAGAATCAAGTTTGAAATATCTATGTTTTATGAACTTCAATAGTTTCCTGTGAGTCAAAACTAGGCTTGGGAAAAAAAACCAAAAAACTTCAAGGAAGTTCAAGCAGGTTATTTTTCCAATCTGTTGTGTTATCTCTTGAGCTTTGTCAGCAGCGATCTGAAACTTTACCTGCCCAAATTCTCAGCCCATTGGCACTAATCCTCTCTGCTCTGCGATAATGTTAAACCTCCACCTTCTTTGGCCTCCCCAAGGACAAAAGAGATTAGGAGCACATGAATTTGCTGCTGAAAACCTTTTCTCTTTTAAGTAGCATAGACAAATGTAAGAGACATAGTACAAGTTATTGCAGTACAAGTCACGGATTTCCTGGGGGTATGAATGACCACAGTCTGTTCTATTTCTCATATGTGTGAAAGTTAATTTGGGAGAGTGGGAGGTGAACCAGAGGAGAGGAAATGGGAGGGCAGAGACTCAGCCTTCCTTTGGTGTCTCTTTCATGGAAATAGCTGAGCTTCATACCTCATAAAATATTCATCACATTGTCTGAAGAGTAAAACAACATGTGTGTGTCTGCTCTCAGCCTTTAGGAAAGAGAGAAATTCCTCATGGATATGATTTATATTCATTGTGTAAGCTTTTGTGGGGTTGGTAAGTCAGTGAGAATAAAGATCATGGGGAAAAATGGCTTGAAAAAGATGTTCTGTGTTGTAGCTCACAGCTCTCATTTTGCTGCAGAAATATGATTTATTTTCATACTTCACTAACAAGACTCTCTGGTGAGACGGATGTTAATCTCCACAGACTGCTCATCCCCTACAAAAAAAAATTCCTAGAAGACATTTTTTAATGAGCTATAGGAACTGAGTATCCATATCTATGCCTCATATTAAAATGAAGGCAGCCACTTTCTGAAGATAATTTTACTGCATTTAAAGAGTAACAAGCATTCAAAAACAAGGAGTGCATATAGAAATACGCTAATATATTACTATCTTTTAATTCCAAAATTTTCCTTCTGGCTCCCCTTCTACTTCCTTCTGCCAATCTCAGAAACAGTGCTGACTGAAACAGTGGCACCTTATCACAGTGTCCCTGACTTTTGTTCAGTCCTCCCCCCCACAGAGTCTTCAGTAGCTCCAGAGCTTTCATAATTTTTTAGTAACATAGTCTTGTTTATTTTTCTGTGCTATTCTGTTAAAGTTCCTTCATATGAAAATAAATACATTTTTTTAACTTTCTGAATTTTTTGAATCAGACACTTTCACAAATAAGGTCAAATAGTTTGTTAATTTTTCTTGTTAGTTGTGTTCTCTGTATGCTCTATGCTCAGTCATACTTCTTTATTGATGTAAGTGAAAAAATCCAAGTGAACAATACTTTGGATCATGCTCTCAATCTTCTCTTCTAAACAGTGTCTCATGCTGTCCATAACCCTAAACTTTTTCTGAACATCATTTAGCATTTACCATCCTTCTCTCCCTAAAATCTCTTTTAGTCCTAAGGCTAAACCTATTTTTGCAGGCTATAATTAGGTCTTGTGTTCTAGCTAAAAAGTATTTTCAAATGACAAAGATGATGTAAGTCTCCTCACACAATCTCCAGCATTCCCTCATGGGCGTATAAATAAATTATACATAATAACAAATATTATATATAGTAATATATAATAAACTATATATTTGGTGATATATAATCCCATGTTTCTTGTCTTGGTAGCACCAATCATAATCACACTTGGCATGAGTTGACCCATGTAACAGTTATTATCAATGACATGATGTGTGAATGTGGTTTCTGGGGGGGAAGCTTTTTCTATCAGTCTGTCATGGTCACCATGGCTTTCCTAAATAATGTTTTGGAGATTTTATGGGTGGTGAGATGGTCCCAAACTATGCCTGTCCTGGAGTAATGAAGGTATCAAATCCTTCTGTAGTTATTTCCACTGTCAGACAGGTGCCATTCTAGTTTTGTTCTTCCATTGTAATTGGAATTACAGAGCAGCTTGCTTTGGGAAAACTACCTCTGTGTAGATGTGAATACTCAGTAATAACTATTAGGTGATAATAATTTTAACAAAAAGTGTCATCTTGAGGAGAAGACATACTGCCTGTATGATCTAAAAGAAACATACTCTAACCAGTTTTTGGGCTTTAAAAATATAACCCAAATAATTACCTGCTTAAGAAATGTTTTACTTTGTGATATGCTGTCATGCCTTTTTTCCTGTAATGTACTGGCATTTGCACTGTCATCAGACCTTGGCCATGGTCCAGGGCTCACTTGTACTAAATAGTATATGAAAGAATAATAAGAACTCTCTTTCTCATGGTGTTTACAATTTTATATTTAAGGTGAGTTGGCAGCTGGAAACAGACACACCAAGGGAGTACAAGACTGAGGCAATTTTGATCGATATTGATCACTGCTGGGCAGTGATCTCTGCAGTAGCTAATTGATGGGGATTTTTTATGCAAACAGCACCACAATAGTTTTAAAGAGACTGTGGGAGAATTTATAGGAAGTTCTAAAGTTGTGAGAAAAAGTATAAAAACAGACACACATCTATTATAAAGTGTCAAATCCATAAATGGGGAATCACAATTATGTTGTATTTGAAAAATTTTTGGTAATGCTGGGGCAATGCAACAGGTAATCTGAACCAAAATATTCTCCATCTAGCACTTAACCCTAAGTGATTGGCATAAATAGTTTTTTTAAGCTTTCAGAGTTTTTTAGAGGGCATCAAAGTTTATTTCAGTTTCATTTCAGCTGTCCATTTTTGTAGAAAGCCCTGTCAGCTGCAGAATACCTGAAAGGCTCTGCTATATATTCTGCCCCAAAATAGGATGACATTATGCTCTTTATTCTAGAATTTCATTGAAGTTGTATGCCCATGAATCAACTTTGTTATGTAGAACCACAAAATGGGAGAACAGTGGTTCCATTTTCAGCCCAAGGGGCAGATCACTAGTTTCAGAATACCAATTTTAGTGACTGTACTTGATTTTAGAAAAGACGTTTAATATTTATATAAAGCAAAAATATAGCAGAAAGAAGTCTGCATGCCCACAGCTTCATTTAGCAACCTGTTCCAGTCACATCCCCCTCATAACTAAAAATGTCTTCCTTATATCCCACCTTGAATTACCCTCTTTCAGTTTAAAATCAGTGCCTGTTGTCCTGTCTTCCTCTGTCTTTCTTATAAACATACTTTAAATATTGAAAGGCCACAATGTTATATCCCTTTTTGGTAAGCAAAATACTACATAATATAATTTTATGGAAAATGCCCATGGTAATTTTATTTTCTTAGCACTTATCTGGTTTATAGCTGTATCTGAGTGACAGGCTTTGGAAAGTTTTGATCCTTAGACCAAAAGAAGAGTTACCACACATTAATTGGGTCTCTATATGCAACTGACAAGATAGATACAGGCTTCCACACCTATGGCATCTGAAGTAGAAATTGAAAGGCGTAAAGCTCAACAAAATAGGATGCATTATTCACTTAATGTTAAAATTCAAATATTTGTCCACTAATTTTTACTCCACAGTAAGATTTAGCTCATTTGATATCAGTGCTATTTTTTCACCCTGAAAATTTTTTAAAAGTATATTTAGACTTCTGCCTTCCAACATTAAATATTGGAGTTGCTGGAAGTACAACACTTACCATAAAAAAACCTGAAAACCATTTTCTAGCTGATGCCTGAAACTAATTCAGCTACACTTCCAAGACTGGTGAGTATTTTGTGGCATGTGCTAAGGTGAAATTTTATCTACTAAACTCGTTAAAGAGTTTAAAAATAATTAAAAGAATTATATAGACAAGAAAAGGAAAACCATTCATTTTATTAAAGACAGATATTTATTCTTCCTACATTAAGTTCAATTTAAATGTGCTACTTTCTTTGAATAAAAATAAAAAGCCAATTTAATGTTACTTATCAAGAAAGTGATGCCTAAGATTTATAGTTTTGTATTTTTTCCCCATGTATCAATAGTTTTGTAGATTGCTAAAGCATGGCTGCAGCTTCTAGTATTTTTCCTATCTTTCTTCCCAACATTTAGGAACAATAAGTTAACCTTATAAACATATTCCTAAATATTGCCTGGTCTTATTCCAAGAAGAGAACCAGCTAAAAGGATTTTGTGTTTTCCAACCAGAATCTGGACCAGATATAAAAAAAAGAAGGCAAAAGAAACCTCTAGACATCTTCCAGTGGGGCAGGACCCCAGGAATTATTCCCTAACCAATTAGTCTTTTAACTGGACAGTATATGAAAAGAGTACTAATCAGCTAACCCTATAAAAAAATGAAAAAATTTTATACCCCATGTTATTTTTGCTATATTATGTACATGAAAGTTTTTCAGTAAAGGTTTGCTTTCATATTCACTCTAACATCAGTGGAAAGATCTATTCTATTTTCTAAGCATCAGAAGAATTTTTATTTCTGACTGAAAGAATTGTAGCTTACCTTTGCTTTAATGAAAGCACTAAGTAAAAGTGATTACTCATGCATGTTTGCCATCTATTAGGCATTTGATATAAAAAAGTATCCAATAAAAACNATCCAGGAAGTCACTTAATGACCCATCAGTTTAGTGATCCTCTTTGGTTTCTGACATGACTGTTTAAAGAAAAAAAAATCTTATAAATAAATAAATAAATAAATAAATAAATAAATAAATAAGATTGCTAGATTCTTTCAACCTCACTTTCTTCTCTGGCTTGTGTCGCTCTTGCAGCAAAATTCCCATGCAGAGAAGGTGGAGACTACTAAAGAATATAAGCAGAAGAACCAAGATATGCTGGTAGTTTTTCTTTAGTAATTGTCAGTCTTATCAAGGGTAAATTAGCATTTTTTTTCTTTTAAAGGCACTTTTTAAATAATTTCTGGAGCCTTAATAATTATTCTGGAATCAGACTTATTTCTCTGCTCATAGACTAAAGAAGAGCATACAATAAGATTCTAGGCATATCGGGAGAGTTCGTACCCACCAATTCCTAAAATCTTTGTGATTTACCCATATGGGCCTAAAATCATTATAAGGGAATATATAAGCTTTTTTTTTTCCATAGCTGATTTACAGGACACAGTCACTCCCCTGCATGCATAAGACGTATTTTCAAACATCCTTGAAATGGCTTAAATGCTGCCAAGAAATAAAATTCTAAGTGCCTAAATAATCTTGTAGAATTGTCCCAATGAAGTTCTGAAATACTTAAGAGTAGATTATATGACCTGACCCAGGTAGGCAATTGTATATTAAAAACAACACTTGTAATATCAATTTGCAGGTAGCATTTATGATTCCTTAATGTAGATTTATCCCAGGAAAATCAATAGCACAGTACTGAAAGCAACAGAAGTGTTGGGAGTCTACCCTGTGGTTACAATAGGAGATCTGAGAGGGAACCCTAACCTGATTTGGTGTCTTGAGCTAAGCCCTTCTACCAATGCGAAGTAGATCTCTTAAACCTACCAGTCACTTTTGTGAATTCAAAAGTCTGGAATGGGGATGAAGAAGTGGGGTTAACGAGCTCATTTGCTTGCACTGAATGCCAGAGCTGAATAAATCCAATGGTCTAAAGTCAAAATACTGAAAAGTTTTAGGGTCACATAAGCACCATATTAAATACTGAGAGTGGAAAGAATTCATCTATTATATTTTGCTGTGTTGGATTGCTAAGTAAACTAACTAGCTGAACAAAGTGTGAATGATAATAATACTTCAGAGTAAACAGCTTTAACTGAATTAGTGTTTTGTTCCTTGTTAGGAACATGTTCAAATCTAGGCTTATGGATCTTGGTTTCTTAAGACCCTGCTTGGTCCTGGAGAGACTAAGTGGAAGGATAGCTTTATCAGAGCACAAGAATGGCTCATTTCACTCTGTGAAAAGTCAGGTAAGAATGTCAGAAAAAGCTGGTGTGAATGAACATGAAGCCTCTGACCTCAGACACATAAAAGATTAAAGGTGGAGGTGGGATTCTTGATAACAGGAAAGCTAACGAACATGTGTGCCTGTTTCTACAATGGAACTGACCAAAGACCTGGAGATGGTGGAGGTACATTTTTGTCTCAGTTTTTACTGATAAAATCTGCCCTTAAGACATCCAAGGCTCTGAGCTTTCCAGTCCATGGGACAGACAGAACTCAACAATGGCGGCTGTCTGGTGCCTTATGTCTGTCATCTTCAAAGATTGCAGCTTTGTTTCTGATGCTTGAAAAAAGCCAAACATCACTTCATCCTCCAAGAGAGTAATAAGGAGAATTCGTGGTATACAGGCAGGTCAGCCTCCCCTTAGTCCCTGGCAAGGGTCAGAATGTACCCTGACTTTAGCAAGGCATCCACGAGTTTCCTTATCACCTAATTGGTGAGATCCAGTTCAGATAGCTGAATGATGTGGTGGCTAGATGCATCGGCTCAAAGAGTTTTGATTGTTAGTGCAAATTTCAGCTGGCAGGCATTAAATAGGGTTGTCTTGTGGCTGAATTAATGTTGTGCCCATCTATTTTACTGCCTTTTTTAGAGCCTAGATGTTGTGAAAGCACTCCTATTTGTGGGTGACAGCAGCCGGGGAGAAGCAGTAAGTGATCTGGAGGACAGAGCTGGAGTTGAGAAGGACCTGGAAAAATAGCTTGATGAGAACCCTGTGGGGCTCCCTAAAGGCCAAGGAAAGTCTAGCCTCTGAGGTGACAACCAGTTATGAAGAGCTCTGCAGAAAGGTCCCTTGGAGGCAAGTTGCCAGGAGTGCACCCAGGCATCAGAGCAGCCCCTGCACCAGGGAAGGGACCGGAGGGGAGTGGGATGGCCACTGAGACCGAGTGCTGTCTAGGTTTAGGCTACAAGTGCAAGTCAGATTCCAGCACTCAGGAGTGAATCCAGCGGAGAGTCTCCACCATGGCCAGGGCACAGAGCAAACAAAGAGAGGCTGAGAGTTGTGGTAGTCCAAAGCAATTATTCACATGATTAGAACAAGTAACTATTTCACTTGATATGAATAAAAGATAAACCAACCATCAATGGCATTCTCCTGATTTGCTTGGTATATAACTTTGCTGGGGTCAGAATATTCAGTACCCAGTGGCATCCCCTCACCCAAAACATCAGTTTCTGTGACAGTACCCCACTGTAGAAGGCAGCTGGATTAATGAGACACAACTTACCCTTGATAAATCCATCCTGGCTGCTCCCAGTCATCTTTCTTTGTAGCTGCAGGAGTCCACAGGGTGATGCACTTCATCCTTTCTCAGAAATTGAGATAAGGTTGAGTTACTGGTCTGCAGCTCTCCAAATCCTTCTTTTGCCCTACCTGAAGATCAGTGTGATGTTTGTGGGTTTGTTTTTTTTTGTTTGTTTGTTTTTTGTTTGTTTTGTTTGTTTGTTTGTTTTTAACCACTTAAAACCTTATGCTCAACAGGAGTGATAATTCTTGAAAGGGAGTAAAATGAACTTTTTTTCTTTTTAGGGGGTTGAGAAGAAAGAGTTTTCCAAGCTGCTTGTAGAGTGTGGCTTGTGATTTTTTTATTTATTTCACTAATCTTTTCTCTGCCACAACCTCACTTTAATTTGACTGTTTTATGTTTAAACACAGGAGGAAATGTGATATTTTGAAAACCAATGTGTTGTTTATTTCCTTCAAAGATCAGATTGCTAGCCACCTTTTTTATGGTCTCCATCAGTGGATCATTTTACATTTAGACTCAGATGTTTCCTTGCTTATTGTAAAGCACTACAGCTAAAACAGAGACACAGTTTTCAGTCTTGATATTCAGGTAATGGAAATTTCCAAGGTTGATGTCATTTAAATTTCCACTTCTACCATGTCTTTGGAAAGATTTTTGTCACTAGCCTTTGGATCTGGTCCTCTATTAATATGATGCTCAAAATCTTCCTGGAACTCTGTTAAGAAATTTTAAGCTGTACAGATAAGGAGAGAAGAATTATTTTTGTTGAAGAAAAAAAAGCTATTTGGATTTCTTTGATTTTTTAATCCTACATTGCTTACTTTGTTTTTATTTATGTACCAGTAAATTTGAAAACTAAAATTTATTGCCTGTATTTTACCTGCAGTTAAATGAAATATTAGTTCTTTAGAAAATAGCTCCCCATCCATGCATTCTGAATATATGTCAAAATTTTAGGTTTCATTAGCCCTGAGAAAACTGTATGGTTAAAAAGAAAATTTTCAAACTCCCTACGAACATTTTTGATTTTTAAGCAGTTGTTGACAATGAGGTCTGTCTTTTATTAAGAATTAATGGGGTTAATAATAATAATAATTAATAATAATAATAATGAAGTTTTTTGTGCTTTATTTAATGTCAGTGTCTTCCTGCAGTTAAAACTGAAGGGTTTTCCTTTTCAATGGATCACAATTGACATAAACAGCAAGAGTGAAGCAGTCTTTGTTTTGTTTATTCAATAGATCCCAGACGTGGCCTTAACTATCATTCTAGGAGAGGCAAAGGGTTCCTCATGACTGAATCTAAAGCAGCAGGTGGAAGTTTGTCTTCTTTCACCTCAGTGTCATTCATTGAGGAATTTTGTCAGTGTAGAGAAGTCAAACTTTCTTAATGTCTGATGTATATAATAAAAAGCATTGTACTTCATCAACACTCATGCTGATCTTAATTACTTTTTGAACATTGAGCTTGTGATCAGAGCACAGGCAATTATGTAGCACATATCTGAGCTAGCATGAGCAAACAGTAGAAAAATTCTTGCCAGAACTACACAAATGGTAGGCTCCTATCCATATCCAATTGACACACGTTTTGCAGTCTTCACAAAGCTCCTGGCTGCCCTGTTTCCTCTGCTCATTTTCAGAAGTCACCTGCACATGGCTGGATTGTGCACTTAGATATACAGGTTTTTTCCAGTGTTTGGGCTTCATATCAGAATAAATGCTGGTGTAATGCTTCCTAAAGGGCAACTTACTAAAATTGCCTGTGTGACTATAAATAGGCATAATCCAGCATTCATTTGTTCTTCCACCCATAATATTTTTAATTAGAAAAACACTGGGCCTCACTTGGTCCACATTTCACCACTAACTATCTTGATGTTATAGTACTTGTTACTTCACCAATATCCTGCTAGACCACGCAAAGAAATTGCTCTCTAAAGTTACTCCTCCAAACACAGTTTGGAGATGCTGTTAGATTATCACACAGTAGAACCAGAAAAAAAAGTGCCTTCATTTCAGCTTCCTTGAAAAACTGTTGAAAAAACAAAGTAGAATTTGTGAAACAGCAGAGATGCTGAAAAAACAAAGTAGAATTTGTGAAATCACTGCAGATGTGATTTCAAAAGCACTGTGGGAAAGATGATTGTACTACTCAAAAAATGGGAGTTTAACAAACAGTGGCGGGTTGACCCTGACATGATGCCAGATCACTGCCAAAGCCACTCTATCACTGACCTTCTCAGCTGGACAAGGAAGAAGAAATAAATATCTCATGAACTGAAATAAGGAGGAGAAAGATTATTCACCTGTTACTGTCACCAGCAAAACAGACTTAGTTTAACTATTGTGAATCAAATAAAATTAGGGTAATAAGAAATAACCCCAAATCTAAAAACCCTATTTCCCCACTTCTCCCCTTTTCCCTGGCACAACTTCTCTGCTTAATTCTCTCCCTCCTCCCCCCACAGCAGCAGAGGTGGATGTGCTGTGATCAGTTCATCTCATGTTGTCACTGCTGCCCTTTCCTTTGTAGCTTTTCTGCAACTGAAACCTTGTCATGCAAACCCAATACACAAATCAAAGCAACAGGACTGCTAGTGATCATTCCTGTTGTAATCATCTGTTAGGTGGATAAAAAAGTGATTTTATTCCCACTTTCTGATTAGATGTTCTATTTAGGCAATGCTCTGAGAAATTTCAATTCAGGCCAGCAGCTTGTCTGTTGTGCAGTAATTGTATTTTTCTTGCATGAACCATTTTGTTGGTTGTCTTAAATTACAGGACAACAAGGTTTTTCTTGCTTCTACACAACATGTGAGCACATAGCAACTGCTGAGGAGAATGACTGATGACATACTGTTAAACAAAAATGGTTGGAGACTGATCTGTCTGTGAAGCAGCACATGAGGACAGTGTACATTTCTTGAAGCTTTTAAGTTAAACCATGTGTATTGCATGCTTCATGGGAGCAGTGCTTATTTAAAAAAGCATTCAATCCCCAGAAAAGTATAAGCAATGTTTTACCCATCCCCCTATTTAGACAGAAGATCAATAAATCTGAGTAACTTGGAAAACTAACAACTTTTTGATGTCCACTGTTGAAGAAAGTCAGAGAATTGACTTTGCATTGAGAGAATCACAGAAGTTGGTAGCTGCCTTCATTCATTACTGGTGTCAGTGGGCAGCAACTGGGGCAGACACAATTGAGAAATAATGGTGCTTTATATAACCATTCCTACCTTCAGTGTCCCTAGACTTTATGTAGCTCTTTTATGTCTGATAAGCTAGATATGTAGATAAGCTAGATAAGTTGCCCCAAATTACTTCTCTGCTATGAGTAAACAACTAGAATGCTTTTCGGGGATCAATACTTTTCCTCAGCACCAGATGAGAGACAAAATAGAACCTATTAAGGATGCATGAAAATAAATTGGTAGTACTTCTCTATACTTGTAAAGCTGACCTTTCTAATAGCACATCATTTCAGGGAAGCATCCATTTGTGTCATGGTGCCATAAATTGATCTGCCTCTGGCATATTTGTTTCTTTATGAGGAATTGTGCTTTGAAAAGTGTTATTTGGGATTACTATTACTGTTGTCATTGGGATATGCTTAATGTTATGTTTAACAGTTTTGAAAATTTTGGTCTGCAAAAGCAGTACTTCAGTGTTATGTTGGTGTTATGCTGGTAGCTCTTACAACTACCTTTGTAAGATCCTGTGCAGAATAATCATAGAAAACTAATCTTTAAAAAACTCTGCCATCTTAGTATTTTATTTTCTCTATCCTGTTATAGTACTCATTATCATGGTATGATAGGAATTGATTAATGTAAAATACAGTCAATTAGATATCATATTAATTCTGACCTTTTTGGGGAACATTTGGGATATAATGTTGCGCTGTAATTTTTTTTTTAATATGCATTGAACTACTAATTTTAAATTGAAATAAAGGACACACTGAGGAAAACAACAGAGTAACTGTTGTTCTAAACTAAAACTTTATTGAAAGCTAAAAAAATATGGATTTCAATTGTATTTCAGCCTCACTGGCGACTCTCCTAACTCAGAAAGAGTCCTAAGAAGAGACTAAAGCTACTTGTTTAATTACAAGCCTTTGAAAATAAAAAACATTCATTTATGATTGTGTGAGCAGTCAATTATTATTTCTTTGTTGCATATTTCCTCAGTGTGCTCCCAGGTGCAGTTTAGAAGTGAATAAGGAATCCTTGCTTCACTGAGTTCCACTGTAATTTTGCCACTGGCTTCACTGAGGAACTGTGTCACTGGTTTTCTCAGAAAAGCACAACCGTCAAATCTGATTAGTGAGATTTTACTTTGATTTTTGCTAGAATGCACACATCCGAATGTGTATAAAGATTGTGAAAACTGGGCCTGGATTTTCACCTGAAATCCAGTAATAGTGGTAATCTGCTTAAAAAATATATGATAATCAAAGTGATAATATTGCTGAAATTAAAGTGTGACACTGATAAGTCAAACATATAATCTGAAAACCATGAAATACAGGCAGAAAGCATTTTCTCTATGAATATAATGCAGATGAGGTTATCATTGATATTCATAGTTCAAAAAAGTTGCAAGAAACAATGAAAAAGATTCAGAAAAAGCCTACATAAGTGGCAGAATTGATAGCGTGCTTTTTTCTTATAGATGTAGAATTAGAAATTAAATTATATATGCCTGCATGAAGAGTAAAATAATTTGTAACAGATAACTCTTAATAGAAAAAAAAGTAAAAAATACCATCCAGCACATCTAGAATAGAAACTACTTTTAATGATCATGATAGTTAACAGTAATTAACATCAGTGACAACATAAGTGCTTAATAAGGAATGATGCAGCCCGGGTTTACAAGAAAGTTTGGATTGGAAGTCTGTGTTTATATAAAAACTGTCTGTAGTTAAAACAAACACTCTAGTATGTGAATTGCTAGAGAGCTATTTGGTATGCTGTACATGAGCAAATAATTTATGCAGTCTACTAAACTTTTTACTATATGACCTGTTTAGGGTTTTTTGGTTTGTGTAACAATTCCTACTTTGAAAATAAAGAATTTTGCAAATTATTTCCCACCAAAAAAATTACACTCTAAGCTATTTCAGTTAGTTCTTCCATATTCCAAATTCTTTATACTTGTTGCAATTGGTGTCATAACTAATATCAAGTATTGAAGTAATTACTTTGATAATAATAATACATTTGAGTCTCCCATTGATAGTTCAAAATTATTTTAATATTGCCTTAAGCTGATGAAAACAGCCTCAATTTTAGGATGGTATAAAAAAAATCTCTAAAAACTTCATAGAAAAATATTTTTGAAGAACTACATCATTTCCCCCTCAAACTAGTTTTTGAAAATAAAAATAGGAACTAGCAGATTTTTTGGTAACATTTGTATATTCTGGATTGCATTTGGATGAGAAAGAGGAATTATGTCAACTTAAAGGATATGTGGGATTTTATTTGACAGAAAGAACTTCACCTTTTTAAAATGTGCAAATTTGAAACATTCCACTTTTAGAAAAGAAAAACATAAAAAAAACCCAATGCAATTCAAAAATCTAAATCAGACTTAACATTAGGATCTGCTGTCCATCAACTCATTTTGAAGTAGATCTATACATTTTTCTGGAATTGCACATTTCATAAATATTAATAATCATGTCACAGCTTCAGGTAGTAGTGAGTCTATCTAAATGACATGTCATCATATATATTTTTTTTAAATCTATAACAAATATTTATAGCACCTTTCCTTCTAAAAAAATAGTAAAACAGTCAAAAGCCTAAGAAAATAAGAGACCATAAAATTGTGGAGGATGCCTTCAATTTTGGAATAGTTTTATATTTTACATTCCAAAATTTTATTTTTTTTTTATAATTATGATTATAGCTAAGCTTATTAAAATATAGTAGTCCTTTGGGGGAATTTCTCTCAAAGATATCTATAATAAAAGAAAACAGTATTACATATTCATTTGTACATATGAACATATTGAAATATAACAAAAAGTAAAAAAAAAAAGTAAAATATTAAAGAGTAAAACTTTTCCTAAACTTAATTTACACAGTAGTCGTTCTCTATCACTGAGCACTGAAAGAGGGAAAACCCAATAAATTATTTTCTCATCCTATGTGTATGATACTAGGGAATTTTGCTGAGCCTCTGAGGAGCAACAGCTAAAAAAGCAGTAAGCCTAAGAAAAATTAAATAGATTTCAGATTTCTGTTGCTAGCCATGGCAAAGGAGTGAATTTTCTAGATTA
>VXBN01000501.1:565-76019 GCA_013397395.1 Sinosuthora webbiana
GCTGCTCCGCATCTGGGACGCTGCAGCCAATGACACCATTCTGGATGGAAGTGAGGCCAGGTAACTGGGATCGCTGTCCCGGGATGTGGTCATTGACCAGGGGATGGGGAAAACCCAAGAACCTCTCAGCCTCTGGCAACGACTGCTAACAAGTGTGAAGGACAGATACCTTTGTAAAGAAGACCTCCAAGTGCACCAAGGTAAATGGAACACTATAGAACAAGGTATCCAATGCCTGAGAAAATTGGCTGTGCTGGAGATCATTTTTTCAGAAGACGAGAGATTTCCTAAAAACCCAGATGGTGTCCAGTGCACATCACTGATGTGGTTGAAATTTGCACGGCTTGGACCAGAGATGTACTCACGTTACCTGGCAACACTGCAGTGGAGGGAAGGTGAGGACAGGGTGGGTGTCTTGGCTAATAAAATAAGAATTTACGAGGACACTGTCACTGCCCCAGTTTGTACCCATGTCTCGTCTGTGGAAACAAAATTGGCTGAGCAAGTCTGGAGCTTGATTGAAGAAGGCCATCAGAAACTGAAAAAAGAACTCAAGGAAGAAATTCACCATAACTCACCAGAGCCGATGAGAATCTCTGCCATTAGGAGCAGGTGTCCCCCAGCCAGGGAGAGAGGATACACACCACGAGGTAACCTCTGGTCTTTTCTTGTCTAGGAATTTAAACAGTTCACAAGAGCGTCATTTTTTGTGTCAGAACAGTACATGTATTTGTGAGCTTTCAGAACTCAGTTTGTAATTAATTGTTCTTAAATAAAACCACTTGAAATTTAAACAGAAACTAAACAAGAGGCATTGAGAAAAACCATATAATGCCATAAAATTGTCTTATGCACAATATTTGACTAATTTAAACTAGTAAATTTCTTATCCACTTTTTTCCATATCTAAGTGTTATGTGGCTTTCGAGATTAGTTCTTAAAGTCCTTGTCATAATCTTTAAAAGGTCCCAAGTATAATTTCAAAAGACATGACTTGCTGTTGCTTACTTCACTTATTTCATAAGTATTTCTCTGATATTTACCACTTATTCAACACAAAGAAGTTATGGCTTTTATCAAAGTGTGATTTTATGTTTTTCTCTCAAATGCCAGGTCCAAGACAAAACTGTAATGACGTAACTAGGAATGAAATTTTTGCTGTAAGGAAAGAGTCTTACACATTACAGAATATATTGATTTTCATTCTGGTGAGAAATTAAATGGAATAAAAACAATTAGCCTGGTATTTGGCACACCTTGAACTATAATTAATTCTTCTCTTGAACATGAAATACGGGGAGCACAGAAATGCAGATTGGTAAGTAAAGAAGTTTAGTTGCACAGCAGACAAGTCCATTTTTATGGACTTTTTTCAGAATTCATTTTCTCATCTCCTGGACACTCACAAGTTTCCAAGACCAGAAAGAGAAAATGTATTATTTTCATAAATTATTTTTAAAAAGAAATATCTCTGCAACTGCACAAGTAGCAAGGTTTTTAAAGTTTTTTTCCAACCTGAATGATTCTGTGATTCCATGATTTAATTCCTCATAGAAAGCAGGCCCACAAATTTAGTTTTAGTTTAGCTTCTAAACATGCAGGACCTGCCACATAAAAAGTTGAGCTTCTAAGGTATTGAGAAGCCAATATAGAATGACACAAGCATAACTGCAGAAGGTTAGTAACAACTAATTAATTCATATGATAAGTTATAGCATATTCTGTCAATTGGGAGGCTAATCATGCTAATGCTAATCATGCACATTTTAACCCTACATTAGAGTTGTGAATCACTGTGTTTTTGCAAAAGTCTGTGAGAGAGTAGTTTTAACAACTATTTCTGTTGCTGGAAAGAAGATAAGAAGAAATTTCTTTTAGGGGAACACTGTGACTATCTCTTGGTTTACTTGTTCCTGATTTTGAGATGAGATTCTATATACAAAAGCAAAACCTGTTAATTTAGCTCTCATATACCTCAAGTAAACACCACGGCCATTTGGATTCCCTTTGGACTCATGCACTGCAGGGTTATTCTACTGGTATGGCATCCAGGTTCACTTGGATGGCAATAAAGGTCATCTTCAACTGCTAAAATACTCAAAAGCTGAGGAACTGTCTGCCAAGACTTATACAAGGCTGTGTTTTCCTCATATTAAATTCTCTCTGTTGATGCAGCACCCGCAGAAGACATGCAGCAGGAAAAATATTTCCTGTTCCAGTTCTTACAAGTACATTAGACATGGTCATGAGAGACTGCAGGAGTGCTGAAAAGCAAAATTCAATGCTTTGTCAGACTATTCTTATTTTCTTACAGACCTGTGCTCTATGTCAATTAGATATTTGTTAGTATTTAATGAGAATTAAGTGACAAGATCAAATATTTTCAATCATTGCTCTGTTTTACAAACTAAGAGAATTTGACACAGCAGCTTACATTCCACTCAGCAAACTGCTCTGGAAGAGGAGAAGAATCTGAGAGAATGGATAATTCCTCATCATGGTTCATTTGCATGCTATGTTCATACATATTTTCAGTAAATTTATTATGGTCTAAATTCATGAAGATCAATTTTAAAACCCTCCCTAGCTGACAAGTCGAGTGAATTTACCCATATCCATATATGTAGCTTTTTTCAGTTGTTTTGTTTGTTTCCTTATGAAGTGTTCTAAGTTGCTGTCCCAAGGTGTAAATTAGAAACCTTTTAACTTCCAGCTCTTCTGATCTCCATTAGTCCGGTGAGTCTTTCCAAGTCTTATTAAAACAAAATCCTTTTCATTCTGGAGGTACAATACATTTGCAATTCATTCCTCTTCTCTTCATCTCTGTTATTCTTCTAATAAACAAGCTAAAATTTCCATTATTCTAAAGCTAAATTATTCTTACAGAAATATACCCTTATGTAAAATATGGATAATGGTATTCATCGCCTTTGTATACCACTTGATACCTTCAGATGGAAAATACCAGATAAGTAAATATTATCATAATAAGCATGTTTTTCATAGAAATCAACAATCATAATATAAATCAGATGCATTGTTAAAAGAAGTAAACATTGATAGCCTCCCAAACACATTTTGAACAACATTCTAACATACAGATGGTACTTATTTGAAAAGTGGTAATGAGAGTATATACTCAAAATAAAATACGCTGAAAGTTTAATCATAAAAAAAAAGAAAAAATATTCCTGGTAGATTGCTTTCTAAACTTAGTGATTTTTTTCTGACAAAAGGAAGAAAGAATATTAATAAGCACTGCAATTATTTGTTCACTACTGTGTCTTAATGGGCAAGAAGTAAAACAATCAATTAATTCAATGTTTATCTTTCAGTGTGTCATCATTCTTCCATGGGGCTAAAATATCTCCCTGTGTATAGAAATGTTTGTCCTGACTTCATAAAAATTACGGTTCAAAAACATAGCCTTTTTTAGTTCTAACTTGTGCAATATAGTGTGGAGTTCTGTGGACAAGGTTATTCGTGTAATGATCTCATTTTTTGATACTGTTCAGCTTCTTATCAGTTCTAAAATAAAAATAATAAGGAAATAATATTGACCCTGAAACACATTCTTTGTGACTAGAGATCCATCAAGATTTTTAATCAATAATATTCTGTTATTTCATTACTCCCCCACAAAGTTTGCTAACTAAAATTCAATATTTACTCTAAATGATTTTCAACCATGTTTTCCTATTAAAATAAATTGTCTTAAATACATCAAGCAATAACTGAATTAGAAAGATCTCGCTGAAATACCTTGTTTTGGAAGGATATTTCCTCATTAAATGTATTATGTGGCGTCTCTGTTATGTGCTATATAACATCTAGGTGGGGAGCCCAGAAACCCCCGTGTGCTGGGCTGCACCCAAAGCCCCGTGGGCAGCAGGGCAGGGAGGGGATTCTGCCCCTCTGCCCCGCTCTGCTGAGACCTCACCTGCAGGGCTACATCCAGCTCTGGGCTCCCAGCACAGCAAGGACAGGGACCTGCTGGAGCCAGGCCAGAGGAGGCACCAAGGTGATCAGAGGGATGGAGCAGCTCTGCTGCGAGGAAAGGCTGAGAGAATTGGGATTGTTCAACCTGGAAAAGAGAAAGTTTTGGGGTGACGTAATTGTGTCCTTCAGGCACCTGAAGGGAGCCTAGAGGAAAGATGGAGAGAAGCTATTTATAAGGGCCTGGACTGACTGGACAAAAGGGAATGGCTTCAAACTGAGAGTAGGTTTAGACTGGATATTAGGAAGAACTTCTTCCCTGTGAAGGTAGTGAGGCACTGGAACAGCTTTCCAAGAGATGTTGTGTCTGCCCCACCCCTGAAGTGTTCAAGACCAGACTAGATGGAGCCCTGAGAAACCTGGTCTAATGGAAAATGTTCCTGCCCATGGCAGGGGGTTTGGAACTAAACAGTCTTTAAGGTCACTACCCACCCAAAACATTCTATGATTCTTTGAAGATTATATGTTTTTCCCAACATTTACTTATACATGTACTGTCATATTGTTCACCCAAACAATTATTTTCTAGTTTAAAATGGAATATAGAGGGAAAAAAAATCAGAGAGATCAGCTGTTAATTATTTGTCTTGGGGTGATTTTATGATGATACTCTATTCCCTGATTGTCTGTGTTATGCCCACAAATGGTTGCTGTAGCTTTGAAGTGGGACAAGGGGACTCCAAGCTGGGGCAAGGAAGACTCATCTCTGTGAGCCGTGGCAAGAACAGTGTGCAATAACCTGACTGTAACCCCCATTCCCTGAGCCTCTGTGGGAAGGAGGTAGAGCTTAGAAAGAGGGAGAAGTGGTGGGAAGGTGTTTTTAAGATTTGGTTTACTTCTCATTATCCTGCTCCTGATTTTGTTGTTAATAAATTCAATTAATATCTTCAATTAGAGTCTGTTTCGCCCATGACAGTAACTGGTGAGTGAACTCTTCACTGTCCCAAACTCATGAACATTTTGTTGTATTTTGTCTCCCCTGTGAAGATGTGGAGGGCAGTGATAGAGTAGCTTTGGTGGATGTATGCCAGGGTGAAAACACAACACCCAACACAATAATCAAAGAACCTCAGACTACAATGAGCCAGGAGATGTGTGTGGCTGCAGTACTGGAATGGGCCATTTTGCCATCACCTGCCCTGAGCAAGGGTTGGTGATAGAGAGCAGGGTCTCCCCACAGCCATGCAATGACCACCCCACAAGGTGACAAAACAGGTCCAGCTGGACAAGTGAGGGAATGAACCAGGTCTTCCTGTGAGGCCAAACCCAAAATATGGCTCCTCTTTTCCTGGGAGTGGGGCATGAAGGTGGTCTCCAATTTGTCCTAGGGCAACTCAGGACTGCTGGTGCCCTCACAGCTCTGATATTGACTGATATACACATTTATTCTACATGTTTGAAGTAACCCTTATAGAAGCATATATAATTCTTTCTGTGTATAAATGTAGTTGTAAGAGATTGATAAATATTATTCTTGTGCGCACTGTATCATATTTTATATATTTTATATGGGTATGCCCCCCTATAAATTTTTTAAGAAGTTTTTCTGCCTATAGCTTATGGTCACCATATCAATTTAGAATAATATTCTAAACAGTAAACAATGTACTGTATATATATATATATATTTTATCTAAAAAATAAAAAATACATTTTTGGAAAATGCATTGAATTACAAGTACATTCATGGTACTTTATGTCTCTTGGTTTTATTCACAATAATATGGCAACAATTCACAATAATATGGCAACAGTCTTACACTTTATAGTGGATGGATTTCTGTTTTTCCATTTATTGTACAGGTGAGTATTCTATCCACTTTAGAAGCTATGTTCTGTAATTTAAAGGTTCTTTTGGATAGGTTCACTCTTTATTAAAGAATTACCACATATTCCCACTACTAGTAGTGGAAACTAAAAAAAGAAGAATTCCCATTGGAGACATTTCTATTGCCATTCAAGGACTACTTACCCTGGGTTACAATTTTACATTTTAACTTGCAGATAATTTTCAAAACACATGGGGAGCAACACTGACATGCATTAGATGAATGTGCTGTTAATGTGAGAAAATATAGGCTAATTGGAGGTTGTTTTCCTCCAATTATTTTCCTCCAAAAATTTCTTTCAGTGGAGATGATTTATGAAGTAGTCCATTATGAAATTTTAAAAAGCTACAATAGCAATACAGACTAGTGATGTTAAGTTGCATTAGTTGTCATATATGACGTTAGTGTTTATCAAACTACGTCTCACCTTAAGAAAATTTATTTCAGACTTTTGCAAAATTATAGGAAAAAACAGAAACATTAGGGGAGAGTAGGACATTGAGAAACAACTTCTAACATTTGAAAAAGATGTCACTTACTATTCTCATAAGAATATAACAAGAGAGTTTAAAACAGGAATAAAAATATTCTAAAATGCATTAACTTTAGATGAAATATGCTTTATTTAAGAAATGGAGAATAATAAATCTAACCCTGGAAAATTTTGACTACAATAGTAGCCATAGTGGTAAAATCTATGTAATTTAATAAAAACTACTAATCCTGAATTGACAATACTTGTTATTAATACATGACAATATAACATTATGATTATTTGAAGAACTAAGTGTAAAGCTTCCTTCATTAGACTTTAGGAAGAACTGATGACATGAATGATGTGGAGCTATTACAGCAGTATGAAATACTTCCTTTTCCTCTTCCCTTTCCAGAATTCTACATACTTATAAAGTAATTTCCAAATTATATACTTTTTTTTTGTCCTGAAGGACTTTAGTATTGCATTTATCAAAAATCTTTTACCACCTTTCTTTTTTTTTTTTGTCATAGAGATGTCATCAGCTCTTACAAAGTTGATCAATATGAAACTTTACAGCAACAGTGCTCAGTTCCACATCTCTTATTTGTAAGGAATCCAGCTTGACATTAATTGATTCAAGTCTATTGATATGAATTTTCCTCAAGTCTGAGATTTAATCAATGCCTTTAATGCACTAACAGGAATTCAAACAAACTCTAGGAAATAATATCCTTTCATCCTTCCTGTCATTTTTCAATTCATGAAGTTCAATTACATTTTTTAAAGTCAAAAGACAATTCAGGCTGAGGTTGTTAAGTGATAACATTAGAGTAGGAGAATTTTAAGGAGTGTGGAAGGCAGATATTTCAATGATATACAGAATTGCTGTTCAGAGTTTATTTTTAATATTTTTTCTGCTGAAGATAAATCTGAGACTTTATAAGCTTCACAGAAGTAACCTATCAAGGGATATACTAAAAAGAAGGTGATAAATATTTGGTAAATTCATTCAAAACCAGCATTTCCTTTTCCCAGAAGAAGCTAGAGCAATAGAGAAACTACAAAAGCTTTCAATTCTGATTGACTGAAAGAATTGAAGAGCAGGTTTCAAATATATGTACAAAAAATATGTGTAGAGAGAGTACTCCACACTAGAAGCTGTCTTTAAATCAGTTCTGTTAAAACTATATCACATCCTTGTTTGTCTCAAGATCCAACTGTCCACAGATTGTTGTACATAAACACATGCTTTAGATATTCTCTCAGGTACTGATGGCTGTCATATATGTTCTACAAAGGCCTTTATTCAAAAAGATTGTAAAAGTAGCTTTATAAAATCTTTGTTTAACATAACTTCAACTACTGAGTTCCTCTTTCTTTGGTTGTCATATGGCAAAGATTCATTTTAAGAAAATGTCCTGGTGAAAAAAGGGTTAGCTTTCATGTAACTACCAAGCTTAAGTTGAATATTTTAAATAGTTTGTTATTTACATTTCTCCCTTTATGTCAAAGACATCTGCAATGTAAACTTTTTACCTCCAGAATCAATTTTCAAAAAAAAATAGCTACATTTTTTATATCTCTATAACCAAGGTTGCATCAAGGTTGGAAATCTGTGATAGCAGAAAATAAATTATTTTGTCTTTCTAAAGACAAAACAATTATCAATTTCAATATTGATTGTCATTTGTTCCACCTTTCTAGGGCTTTGCATAAATGATTAGGTTAATATTAACATGAATAAAAAATCTTTTAACAACCAATCAATACTTGGATCACCACAATATCCTTCAACTCTATAATTTATTTTATTAGAACTGCCGTTTTTGCTCCTAACTATATTTGACTATTTAATAATTAATAGTGATTATCAGTTATTTGACTGTACAATTCCTTAATAAAAATGTGCTTGTGCTATGAAATCATAAAATATTGTCATTATTTGAAAAAATGATTAGCATTCCTGGATACATATTTCTAACATCTTCACCTTCAAGAAAGAGAATCAAGCAGGAATTGGTTTCTGTTTTTTGGGTAATTCCTTCATATCTGTTGTAAACCTTTACCTCTGGAACCACATCTGAACTACTATCTCACTGGGGGCCTCTGGGTGGAATTCTGTTGACTGGCACCACCAGCATTCTGGTCACAACCTTTTGAAAGGTACTTGTCAGTGGTAGAGACAGTTACATGGGCAAAGTCAGAGGAAAGTCTTGCTGCATATTGCAGTGGGGTTGAAAATTTAAAGATCAGTCAATATTTATCTATAACTAATTGAGCTTTACTAAAAAATAATAACCTATACATTTGTGAAAAGAGGGGGGTTTTCCCTGAGTTTTTCCCACTGTTTTGGCAAAAAGCCTATTGGGGAATGCAAAAATTTGGTGCCTTACTTTTGTTCAATATAAGAGTGTCTATTTTTTCCAAGACTCACTGCCTGCTTTCTTCATTAAATAATGAAAGAGCAGCATTCAAAAACAATGGTATGTATTAGTACCTTGGTTAAAACATACTAATATACTTCTTAATGCAGGGAGTGAGAAAATAAACTCCTTTTTTTCCAAATTAGTAGTTAATAATCATGTACACATGTTGTGTGTTTTAGCTCTGTGACTGTACACAGTCCTGGAAGAATCCAGATGCCAAATGTAAAGAATGACTGACAACAGGGCTTCTACAGAGAATCTGAGGAACAGAGGAGAGATCTTGCACAAGACTAAATCAGACCAAAGAAATCCAGCTGGATAGATCCATTACTACTTAAAAGCATTGCTTAAGGTACATTTAAGAATATATGTATACTCTTAAACAAAGGTGCATGCACACCCATTCTACCCATGGTTGCCTTTAATGGCAAAGCAGAGTTGCATTTGTTCTATTGTTTGTGTGACAGTTACATGTTCAAACCTCATGTGACCCTTATAGGTACTTGGCCTTTCTCAATTTTCAAAAAGGAAAGGGATCCTTGGAATATTTTCGTATCACATTTCATAGGTTTTTCTCTCTCCTGTTCTTTTACTTTTCATTTAAATGTGAGGGTATCAAATCTTCTAACCATTACAAAAAAATTATATGAAGACAAAAAAGTTCAATGTGACAGTACAACAAAGAAACAATTTTCTGCTGAACTGTACTTCTCTATGAACTTCAAGACACACTTTAAAATTTCACTGAAAATAACTATTTTGTATGAAAACTATCACCTTAGATTCCCCCATTTTCCCTCGGGGTTAATTTATTTTTGGATGTTCCTAGTTTTGTTGGGGTTTTTTTTGTTTTGTTTCAGTTTGGTTTATTTGGTGTTGTTTTTTTTTGGTTTTTTGTTTTTTTTTTTTTGGTTGGTTTGCATCCTCACATCCTAGCTCTGTGTTATTACTATATAGTTTTGTATAGATTAGAGGATTTCCTTGTAGTATGATTCATCAATGTTTTAACCTGGATCAGGAATTACACATTTGGGAAACTTGTGAAGATTTCTGTGAATTCACTTCCCCATGGCAACTTCTTTTTATTAATTAGCAATCTTGGTATTTTGAAAATCAATAGCTGCATAAAGCAAAAAATAACAAAATAGACTCTCCAAAATATGCTAAGGTATTTATTGCAGTTTTTTTTCATATATGGGCAAAAGTTTGCCCCAGACTTCTTTGAGACTGAAAAAAGAATAATTTGGGTACCAAGGAAGCTCCTTCCTGGATATCAGCTGCGTAGGTGTTGGGAGCTCACACAAATAAATAAACACTATATCTAAATATATATATATGTATATGTGTTTATGTAACTTTTGGCCTTTGGAAAGGAACTCCAGAAGCAGAAAAAAACTCTCTTGTAATACTGCATATAAAATCTAGGTGCTGCTGAGGTATTACACATCTGATTTATAGATTACAATTTGGCAAGCACTGATTATGATTTTTGCAGTGGGTTGACCCTCTCTCTAAGGCTGTAATAGATAATTCTGTTCTGCTTTTTGTTTAATTAACTAGCTTAGCATTATTGAACATATAACCTGTTTGCAGTTATGCATCAAACAGAGCTAATGACCCGACCCAAAATATGTTTTGCATGTAATAGTTTTCAAAATATTTGGACCTAAGTTAGATGCAAGTAGACTAAAACTGCTGTATCCAGGGATCATTGAAGTGGTCACCTGAATAAATGTGCAGATATTGCTTTGCTCAACTAGCTGATTAACCAGATGTTATAAATTGGAAATTCCATCTAAGTTTTATACAGCAAAGGTTGAAGGAAGATGCAGCATTCAATTCAAAGATTGCTAGACCTCATTTGTTATGAAGTGCAAAACTGTTCAGTGAATATCTGCAGAAAGCTGCTTCTGAAATTTGATCCACTCAATAATATAAACTGTCAATTTCTTGACATTGTCCATCACAAATTCCCATCCCATCCATTCCCCCCCCCAAAAAAAAAAGTTATTCTTCTTTTTCAACTGAAAGAAATATGGATTATTCCAATCAAGAAGAGCACTGATATTTGAAAGTGATTTGAAATAAAGTATGTTCCTTGATAAACTGATAGAAGTAGACTATGACTCTGACAATAATTCTGATAATTTCTATTTTGTAGAAACAACTTGCAAACAAAGGGAGATATAAAGGTGAATAAAGCAGTTATGAAACTGCCACTGCCTGCTAACTGGCACATCTACCTCTGTAATTCAAGTTGAAGAAATGATTTTTTTTCTAGAGCCTCTGGATGCAGTCCTCATCAGAGAGTATCTCAGACGAATGTTACATTCAGAGTCCAATAACACTGTATTTGAAATGAAGTTTTTAAATATACAATACTTCTTGGCAAAAGGTGGTTTTGGCATTTTTTCCCCAAACCTCTTAGGATGTGATCTTTTGCAACTGAAATATACAATATTTATTGCAGTGAAGAATCCTTTCATTCTGGAAGGTTAATGTTGCTTGAATTTGGAACTAGATGATCTTTAAGGTCCTTTCCAACCCAAAACACTCTATGATTCTCTGATTGATTCCTTTTCCTTCTAGTATTTCTAAATATCTATTATTGGAAATTAGAACAAAAACCCCAACACCTGAAATCTATGCAACTATTATAAAGTAGGTATAGATGTTTATTCTCCTTTTAAAAATGTTGTAACTTGGTGTACATAATTATCTCAATTTTAGTGGCAGGTGTTTAATTTCACATAAAAGAAATTACCAAGTTAACTTCAGAAAGACTAGCAATAGTTTCAAAAATTGCTTCTCTGTGAAGACAAATAATTATAAATTTTAGGAAACATCCTGTTGAATTGACACAACTGTAATGACATCTCTGTAGGTGGCTCATATCTTGCACTGTTTTATAAGCTGCTTGGAGCATAATGACAGCATTTGCACAATAGACCTACGCAAGGGTGAGGCAGCATAATTGCAGCAGCAGTCAAGCGTGAATACAGACTAATTAACAAAATTGGAACTGCTACACTCATGCTCACATTTCATCTATCTTATTTCATTTACTTTTACATGCTTTTGTGGTCACAGAACTGCTGTGTTTGTTGTCTGAATACTGCAGATGATACTGTCCATTTGGTGCCTCCATCTTCCTGTTTTCTTGGAATGTGTCAGATGTACAAGCAGAACTCTATTTACTGAATTAAAGGATTCTCCTTTAATCTTTTACTTAAGGTCATGCCGTGGGTGCTCCCTTGCAAATGAAGTACGTATGTATTTATGAATAAGCATGTATGCACACCCACACCTATATGCACACCCACACCTATGTGCACACACACCTAAATTCACACGTACTTCTAAGGAGCCCGCAAGAAAGATCAAGAAAGAGACTATTTACAATAGCATATTTGCAGGACAAGAGGGAATGGCTTCAAACTGAAAGAGAAAAGGTTTAGATCAAGTATTTAGAAAAACTTCTTCCCCGTGGGGGTGGTAAGACACAGGTACTGGCTGCCCGCAGAATTTGTGGATTCCCCATCCCTGGAAGTGTTCAAGGCCAGGCTGGATGGGGCTCTGAACAACCTGTAAAAGGTGTTCCCGCCCTTAGTAGGGGGGGTTGAAACTAGATGATCTTTATGGTCCCTTTCAGCCTAAGCCATTTTATGATTCTGTGACTATCCCTTTTCTGTGTCTTTCCATTGGCCTAGAGCTAGTATAAAACCTATGTTTGTATGTTTATTTATATATATATATATACACACACATATGCACCAAAACTCTTACATTAATCACATACTATTTTCTGCATGTTTATACACACACAAAGTTAAGCCAAGACAATACGCCATTGTAAGTACAAAAAAAAAAAAGCCTCTAGGAAATTGAATCCCCTAGTTTCAAGTTAAAACACGCATTTGAAAAAAAATTATACAAATATTCTGTGTTAAAAAAAAATGAAGATGCACACAAAAGGTGGCACACAATTTCTGCTCATGCTGTGCTAGAAGAAAAATATCCGCTTCTACACATGAAAATTCTGAAAAAAAATCATACCAGAGAATGTCATCGCTACTCTTCAGTAGGTGTAGTGCCACATCAATCTCTACATATGTCATTTAGTGTCATCTTGGGGAAAAAGATCACACAGGCATCTAAACATTTAAAAGTACTTTCCTAAAGGTCTGTTCTAAGAATGTAAAGCCTAAGGATGTGTAAGGGCTCAGTAACATACATTCTCCTAAGCATCAACTACTAGATTTTTTTCAACAAAAATTACCATATCATTGCTTTATGTTTCTCTTATATTTCTCTTTTCCATTAAGTGGGAACTTCACTGGCCTGTCACGGCTTCTCAGATATAATGGATAGTGGCTTAGCTACTTCCTCAGCTAATTCTCTCAGGACCTGTGGACATATCTTTTCAGATTTCAAAGATTTTGGAATCTTCAGGTGCCTTAAATGGTCTCAAACCAAGTCTTCTCCTAGAGTGGTTAGTTAATCATTCCCCCAGTCACTGCTTGCACCTTCTGAAACATGGGCAGTGTGGTTGGAACACCTGCTGGTTAAGAATGAGGTAAAAGAAGTTGTTGAAGTTAAGAATGAGGCAAAGTTCAACCTTCTCCATGTTCCCTGCATCCATTGTGAGAGGACCCACGTTTTCTCTGGTGTTTCTTTTATCGCTGATTTACTTTTTCAAGCTTTTTTTGTTACCCTTGATGCCCTTAGCCAGATAATATTTCTACCAGTGCTTTAACTTTCCTAACAAGATTCCTGGCTGTTTAGACCATTTCTCTGTATGCTTTCCAGGCTACTTTCCCTGCTTCCACCCTCCATAACCTGTGTTTAAGTTTGTCTGGGAGCTCCATGTTCATACATGCCTGATGTTCTTCCCTGGTTTCCTTTTTGTAGGACTGCATAACTCTTGAGCCTGGTGCAGACCATCCCCAAGTATCATCCAGGCCTCTCCACCCTCCAGCACTCTATCGCATGGCACTCCACTGAGGAGATCCCTGAAGACACTAAAGTCTGCTCTCCTGCTCTAGTGCAAGGGAGCTTGCTGTGCACCCTCCTTTCTGCCCCAAGGATCTCAAACTCCACCCTGGTCACTGAAGCTCAGGCTGCCCTTGAGTTTCACATTCCCCACCAGCTCCTTCTTGTTGATGGGAACAAGGTCCAGAACAGCACCACCACCAGCTGGCTCCTCTGTCACTTGGAGGAGGCAGCTGTAATCAAGGCATTACATGAACCATCTGGATTCTTGTGCCATACTGTGTTTTTCCTCCAATAGATCTCAGAGTCCTCTTTGAGGACTTTGGCTTTCTCTGTTGCAGTTTTCTGTCTGGAAATTTATTTCTGTCACTTACCTCTGCAATATTTTGGCAAAAAATTAGATCAATGGAAATTTGATTCTGAAGTTATAAATGTTAAAAAGATAAAGACAGTAAAGAGGAATTTGGGATAAAACAAAGAAAGAACCAAACAGCAGGAAAAAACTCAAATATTTTTAAATTACCAGACTACTGGAAACAATAAAGAAAACATTACAGCTTTATACAATCATAAAATGGTTTGAGCTGGAAGGGATAATCATCTCATTCAAATCTCCCTGCCATGGGCAGGGACACCTTCAGCTAGACCAGGTTGCTCAGAGCTACATCCAATCTGACCTTGAACACTTCCAGGGACGGGGCAGCCACAGCTTCTCTGGGTAACCTGTACCAGGTCCTCACCACCCTCACACTAGAGAATTCCTTCTTAATATCCAATCTAAACCTACTCTCTGTCAGTTTGACGCTGTTCTCCCTTGTCCTGTCACTAAATGCCTTTGTAAATAGTGTCCCTCCTCTCTTGTAGGCTCCCTCTTTCTTGTAGGCTCCCTCTTTCTTGAAAGATCAGAATCTTTCCTTCTGATGCCTTAAAGAGCCCAGAAATAACATTTTCGAGATAATAGTAGCATAGGAGATAATATAAAGGTTGCTCTTTATTGGAGGCCTCCAGGGGCAGATACAAAAATGTCCACAATATGGCCACCCCCACATGGGGTGAATGCAGTTTTTATACTGTAGCAAATCGGCATATTGACAAAAGTCCCCAGTTAGAGACCTAAGTGGTAAGGCAATTCCCCCCAGTTTGAGTCCCTCCTAAATCCTCTCCCCTTTTTTTAAGGACTAAATGTTGTTGAGGAAAATGAGTCTTGAAGAGCTGGTCTGGACCTTGATTCCCAGAAAGAACAAAGAGAGGATAGGGGGCCGTATACACCCCTGGGGCTTGCAGCTCTGGAATATATTTTGTCTTTCTTCCCAGGGAAAAGGAAGGGGAAAGTACTGAGAAAACTAGCTACAAATACACTAATAGACTACAGAAATATATGCAAAGAATACAGAGAATATGTAAAAGAAAAAAGGCAAAAATCAATTCAGCATCACTTCAAGTACTATTTCTTTGGATATGTCAAAACAAATACTGATATAGGCAAAGAAAGTTGTTTCCCAAAAGTGGGAAAGAGGTGGTATTTCTCACTGGAGGTATAGGGAAAAGCATTCTCTTTAAATTAGCCTTTTTTTATTTTTTAAACTGCTGAAATTATAGAGTTGAATTTGTACTGACTGAAAAAAAATAAAATTAAACATTAGAAGATGAACAAAAAGTGATCTTACATGGAAGATCCATTTCACAAATATGTTTAATTTCTACTGTATTGTCTCCAACAGTAGGAAGAAACAGGCAGAACCTACCAGCTTTGCATTAGTGATACTCATTAATCCAAGCAGAGCAACACTGTGTGCAACTACAAAAGGCATCTTTGAACAGCACCAAATATTCAGTTCAATTAATAAGATTGTTATGTATGGTTTTACTCAGCTAATGTTAATTGTTAATGATCAACCACAACATCTGGGAAAAAAGGGCAACTGCACCACATGAAATACTTCTGGATTTGAACGGCACATTGTCTTAGAGAAGAGACTTCTCTGAAGTGACAACACTGGGTCAGCACAAAGGCATTACAAAGGCAGCCTTGCTTGTATTTTCTGCTTTTTTGTCGCAAGTTGAATTTTGCACACTTGACTTGCAGCATCTGTTTTTTCATGCTGTTTAATCCTGCTACTAGATTCTTCCTAGAACAAGATCACATTGCAACTTGAAGAACAGTCAAGGGCAAATTTTAATTTTTTGACCTGGCTAATTTTAGTTGCTTTACATAGGTTTTCTTGGTTTTTTAGAAAACCACCTGTAGATTCTCTCATTCTAGATTTCAATCACCATCTGGTCTCCTACTAGAGAGGTTTTCAAAAATTCTAGAGACCCCTAGATCATACCATTTTTTCAATTTTCAGCTTTTCTTATGTTTAAAATCAAGTTTTTCACATCTCAATTTTGTAGCATTCATTTCCTGTAATAAAAAGTACATACACTAAACAATACATTTTGTAGTATCTTCTTACTGAAATTATGAAAAATACATGTTTAAAATCAGTTCTTGCTGGAAATAATGATTCTCTTCCTTTCTGTCATCAGCATTAATCAATTAGCTTTTTACAGACATAGTATGAAGCTTCCTTTATGCCTCTCTGCTACTCCATCATATTTTGAAATTATTTTGGCTGTTAAGAGCCTTTCTCTATTATTCCATTCTAGCCATGTTTCACCTGATAATTTATCCATGATAATCTATGTTTGGAAGTCACTCAGAGACAAGTATGAATAAAGTCCATCTCAATTAGTCATAAAATGTGTGTGATGAGGAAGATAATTAAACTTTTGTAAATAATTAAACACACAGTAGAAAACAAGTATTTTTCTTCAGTTGTACATAAACTAATTTTCAGGCAAATATTGAATGAGTAGGAATGACTTTGTACTTGTAGCTAAGACAGTCCATGCAAATGCTTTAGAAAAAGTTAGTTATATGTGCTTGAACACAGGCTTAGGAGGTAACCATTGTCCATCTTATTAATTGCTGTACATATATGTCTTAATGAAGACATAATTATTTTTTGTATCTCTATCATGTTGATGTTGCTACTGTGTATCAAAAATAGTTTGAAATTTTACCACAAAAATAAGAGAAAACAAAAATTATTCTGGAAGTATAAGGAAAAAATAATTAATGAAATATATGGCTATTGGTCAGGAAAAAGTGAATCAGTTTTTTTTTAAATCACTAGTTCTACCATTCTTACTTTTACTGTTGTTATTTACAACACCAAACTTTTGGTTTATCTATCAATGATATTTCAAAAGCAAGTGGTACCAGTAAGACAGTATTTTCTTAATAGTAAATGCTAATTGATGTTGGACCATTTCAAACTTCAAAAATAAGCAATGGACAAATGATTATTTTACCTTTGAAATTCAAGGTAGTAGAATGAACTCCATGAGGACTGAATTTTTCTAAAAACCCAGTTACATTTTTCTTCTTTCTTTCTTTCTTTTTTTTTTTTTCCCCCTTCATTGCTTACATTCAGTTAGGCTGGACAGCTGGAAAGAACACCTTTGGGTAGTGTGACAAGGTTGACCAAGCCAGCTACTAAGCACCACAGAGCTGCTCACTCACTTCCCTGTCCTGTGAGGCAGCAGAGAGAGAACAGGAAGTGCAAACATGAGATAATTGGATGACTGAGATAAAAACTATTTAATGAGTGAATAAAAGGTGAATGGGGGAAGGGATGCAAAATTTCTCACCATTTCTCACAAGCAGGCTGATATCCAGCCAGCCTCTGAGTAACAGCTGCCTCCCAGACCAACTTCTCCTCACTGGACTCAATGATCTTGGTGGGTCCTTTCAAACTCAGAATACTCCTCGATTGTGTGATGTTTGGCATGGAATATCTCTTTGGTCACCTGGGTATGTTGTTCAAGTTATATCCTTTCCTAACCTCTTGCTCCATAGCCTTGTCCCAGGGAGTGAGGCAGAGTGAGGAACACTGGTGTGTAATCTACACTTTGGGTCACAAATCCAAAACATAACGCTGTGCTCTCTGCTGTGGAGCAAGTTAACTCCATCACAGCTGTACGTACATGAACGAGCATTACAGAGAAAACGGGCTTCAATTATGGCTCTTTCTATGGGGATAGCCTCTGTTAAAAATGCAAAGTATTTATTTAACCACGTCTGGCTGTTTATAAAAAGTACAAAATTCAAACCCAGGATATGCTTCTAGACAAACTAGGGAAAATGTTTTGAATTTCTGAAACAGTCACAAACACATTTTTCAAGGCTCTTTCTAAAGGTTTGTTCCTTACATCACTACTGCATTCTTGATTCTTAATTAGTATAGGTGAGAAAGACTGAGTCAGAAATCTTCAGTGTTCTGTTTCCTTCCTGCTGTACAGCAGCAGCAAGAGCAAAAGAGTGAAGCAAAGTAACAAATTCCTATGAAACAATGAGCATTTTGCTGCATATCTACAGCTGGCAAACAGCATGATAATTCTGTGCAGATTATCAGTGAGTACTGAAAAAAAAAAAAAAAAAAAACAGACAAATTTTCTCAGTACTCATTATATGGAAGCAATCAAACAGAAAATCAAAATGACCCATTATCAATATCTGCACAGCATCATTTCCTCAACTAAGGACGTCATTTCCTAATCAGTAGAACAATAAAAATAAAAATGAAGACCAGCAATGCCACAAGCTGTAATGAGCAAGAAGAAACAAAAATACTCTTACTGTGATAGAACTATCACAGCACAGTGAAATGCAGAAAGACAATGGCAGACATACAAACCACAAGTGAAAATCTCCAAGGAAAAGGTACAGCATCCCAGAACAACACCAAGACACTCAAGAAGACAGAAGAATGACCAAGAGAAGCATTTACCATCTAGCTAACTGCCTGAAAAATCAAAACTAAGATGGGAAAACATGAATCTTATTTCCTTTAATGAGAATCATAAAGGATTTATGTTTATGAGTAAAACTCCTGTGACATTGAAGACATGCACAATTATCAACTCACTTCATTTGTATAGTAAAGGTTTGAACTAGATAACAAGTCATCATCCAGAACCTAAACAAGGGAATATCTGTAAATAAGAATCCAAGGGGTCATTTGAATCTGAAAGGTCACAAAAATAATCTGCAAGGTGAGTGGGGTCTTATTATCAGGGACAAGACATTAACTGAGATAGAATTCAGCAGTAAAGGATTTAATACCCCAACAAAACAGAGAACTTTTATAAAGAAAGCAGTAATAGCAAAATAAAGTCCCCAGGCAAACTCTAATCGCTATTGACCTACATTATGTGAAGGTCAATCAGTAGCAAAGGAAGGAAATAGAAGTGCAGTATATACGGGCACAGAGGGACTACTACAACAGCCTTGAAAAAGGCAATCTGAAATTACAGTTAGCTATTTAGGTCACAGCAGAAGAGAAAATCTTGACTTGAAGTATCAGTTATAACTCACAATAAGGACCATGATGGATGAGGCCCAGTAATCTAAATAATCTACTGTTTGAATAAACACTTTAATGTCCATTTTGTCAAAGAAACTAATTGATAAAGTCAAATTATTCATCCAAGAACGTTTACCATATGGCTCCTAGTTTGTAACCACGTAGCATCAGATATATTAAATGTGAGTGAATTATGTGAATGAAACACTTTTTATATTTTCAGTGAATTATCTCCATCACTTACAAATGCTTTCCTGAAGCTCCTCTTCTAAGAGACTGTCATGAGTCACTACAGGTTTACCCTTGGTTCTCTTGGTTACAGTACATACAAACTACCATCCCACAGCACATTCCACAGCCTACTTAAAAATACAACAACTGGACACAAATCAGCTAACACACAGCATTTATGATTACGGTAGACCTTGTGCTTTACATTTTCCCTTGAAAGTTAAAAATATAAGACTTTACGGTGGCTGTCTCCTCCCAAAATAGAGAAATAACCCCATGAACCTGTGCACTCTGCCCCCACAGCACCCTCATGTTATTTTAGGGCTTGTCTTTCAAACATTGAATGTCTTTGCTCTCAGTTTCTTAAACTGTCCTTCAGTCTAAAGACGTCCCTCCCCAGTTTGACAGGTACGTTAAATACTGTTTCTCCACTATCACATACAAATCGACATGAATATTTCCCAGCAGAAAAAGGCGTACCTGCTGTAATTATATATANGGAATGAACTCTTTAAAACTTTATAAATGATCAGTACCACAGGAATCAGCTGAGGAGAGGAATTTTAGCTCTATATATACCTAACAATTATCAGCCCAAAATTTTCCATTCTTAACACAAATGTCAAAGCTGTATAACATTTTCCTTCAACTTACTTAGGTGTTAAGACTGGATGACAACTACCAGAAAACAAAAGTCATCTGTATTTTCCCAATATATATCAGTATCTAGTTGACCAAATGTTTAATGTATTTGTCTAAATTATTTATCAGTATAAACAGAATATCTCTGAAAGAACTAAACATTACCACCAGAGGAGTGGAAATGTAAGTGGAGACTTCTGATAGTGTCATTCACTAAATATAGTCATTGCTTCTGTGATGCTCATTTTGACTTTGCTATTGTTTTTGTACACCATCTCTGACCATGTACCAGACATCCTAGCTAAAAAGAGTATGGAAAACCAGGCCACTAGGTGTAATACAGATATGATTAGCAAAAAGAGTATTAATCTTTTAGTTGTTAGACAAAAGTTTCAAGTAAAAATTCAAATTGTAGAAAAGTTACAGCAATTTCATACTTTATAAGTTTTTTCAGTAAGTCCCTCACTGTTCTCTCAACACTTCATACATAATGTATTGAATCTTCTATGTGGAGGACATTTCTCCTGAACAAATATCAGATATTTAATGCTAATGTTCTATATGACAAGCCTATAATCCCAAAATACATACTGCTAGTTTCTACTAGCCCTTTCCATCATGGTATTTACCAAAAAACTATTTTTCTCATGCTGCTGATAACTTTTTCTTTCATTATAAAGAATAAACATCAAGGTGGGTGATTTTTAGAGAATATGCATGTTTTGAAAACATTAAAAAGACATTACTAAGGTATTGTGATGTTTTAAAACCAAAAAATGATTATATAATCTGCTTAGGCACCCCATGAGTATTGGTGTCCTAAGTAAAGGTAAGATTTCCAAATGAAATCACAAAAAATGCCACATCTTTATTTTCCTTTTCTTCTTAACATAATTTTCACATTGCTTTCATTGAATAAAACCTCTTTTAATTGTGAAAGGAAGCTAGAGGCCTCACCATTAATAAGGGTACATCTTCCATGAAATATCAGGTATTTTGTGATGTACTACAGTTACTTTCTTCAGTATGTAGCAGTTTCTGTTCCACAAACTGTGACAGTAAAAAGAATAACTAAGTATGTCAGAAAACATTAAGTATTCTCTGTCCCTTCCTTTTCAGCTGCTTTGTCACAATGGTTCAGTTGCCTTTTGCTTGCACAATTGTGAAATCATCCCTTAGTGCCATTATATAAAGCACTTTGGGATCTTTTGCAAACTAGGTTTCTATATCAGCCTCTATTTTAAAGTGTGAATTATTATTATTAGGGCCCTAGTATGGATTTTTAAAACCTATTGCATTTTACAGAAAGTCCTGTGTCAATTTGGGGATATAAAAACACAAACTAGGTTACAAAAGGATTTTTAAAAAAGCCTTTGCAAAGAAGCCCTCCCAAAAACTCCTTTCACTATAGGCACTGATCTCCAAAGTGCCTTAGACTGAAACATTATCATATGCTTCTATTCTTTCACTGTATACCACAGAGTACAAACATAGGACAATATGATTGATTACCTTTCCCGCTCAGATAGTGCATAATGAAATGAATAGTATAAGGAGAATTTTAAAAAATCATGACAAAATACACCTTACACAGTCAAAAACATGAATAATAGAAATGGTGCTGGCTCCACGTTTTCCAATGACGACATGAGTATGTAATCTTGGTCATGAGAGAGTAAATCTCAGCAAGGCAAAATTAGCCATAAATTTAGTTAGTCCAAACTCTTTTTGTTTTAAAACAGAAGTCACTTTGTGACCTAATGAAGAGGCATAGTGGTGACTTTCAGGCAGAAAGGTTAAAGGCAGCAGATATGGGCTGTGAAGGAGCACCTTTGTGAAGAAACAGCCCATTTCCAGAACAGGAAAGCAGGGGGAAGACAGATACTCCACCCCATCCAGCCACTCACTCACTCCCCTACCGGTAAGACTGGGGAGAGGATCAGGAGGGCAGAAATGAGAAAACTCATGGAACGGGATAAAGACAGGTAAAACAAACATGACGCTTAAATATGATCCAGTAATGATTTATTTAGAAGACACTAAAGGTTTCCAGACTATTGCCTTTGCCTTTGAAAATGTCTCTCACTGAATTATGATGTAATTTCATTATCCTAAACCTATAAATGATTTCTTTTGAAACCTAGACTCCAGCATGCCATGTTCATAAAAATCTCACCAAGAAACCATTTAAAAAGTATTACTTGCAGCTGCAAAAATTCTAAAAATGAACTCTCTACTTTTATATTCTATGAGAACTGGAACAAAGACAAAACCTGTCACAAAACTATACTAAAAGCCCACACTTTTTAATATCCGTTCTCAGGTGAAAAACTTTTTACAAGGGCCTGGAGTGACAGAACAAGAGGGAATGGCTTCAAACTGACAGAGAGCAGATATGGTGGTGTCTGGAATCACCGGTCCAAATAGAAAGTTTGTATCCTTAGGTTTGGTGGGTCTGAACCTCAGGCTGAAGCGTAGATCGGCGTGGAAGAAGAAAGAGTGACTCTCACGTGGGTTGAAGATAGATGTTTATTGCTCCAGAGACAGAGCCGAAGAGTCCCTCTGGGGTTCAGGTTTCAGCTTTTGTATCAGGAGCATGGGGAGGGGCAAGGGTAAGCCATAACCAATACCAGGTAAGGAGGGAGTGACCAAGAGAGAAGGACAATACACAGGAAATCTGATACATGATACAGGGTTGAGATACTACAGGCTTTGCCATTCATGTTAGCTCTTCCCACCCAGAATGTTTCAGGTTTCTGGACAGGGACACAGAATGGTTGGCACACCCACCACCAGGGAGAAACCAAAAGGGTTATTAGGGCAGGGGGTAATTTAGACTGCACTATTATTAATTAAATGCACCGCAACAAGCAGATATAGATTAGGTGTTAGGAAGAAATTCTTTACTGTGAGAATTGTGAGCCGCTGGCACAGGTTGCCCAGAGAAATTCTGGATATCCCACCCCTGGAGATGTTCAAATCCAGGTTGGGTGGGGCTCTGAGCAACCTGGTGTAGTGGAAGCCGTTCCTGTCCATGGTGGGGGGTTGGAACATGATGGTTTTATGGTTCCTTCAAACCCAAACTGTTCCATGACTGTGGTGCTGGGTAAACCTGTATTCAACCATTTCAGACCTAAAGTTATTTGTTATTGTTAAAGACACCAAGCTATGTTTGGCATCAAGGATGCATTACATCACCCAAAACACTATAAAACAACATGCCAAAATTTAAATATTTTTTATCTCACATACATTACCATTTCTTTAAACACACACACAAAAGAAAAAAATATAGTATCATTACTTTAAAACTAAATGGCTTTCAGAAAAAAGAAATTGGATACTGAAATCCCTGAGGCTTTCATGGGTAGAAATGCATTTTCTTCCTTGAGGATGCAATTTGATGCAGCATCTTTGTGAGTGCCTTGAGAACATAAAGTTGGGCAGTTGGTCAGAAACTTTATAACAGCCATCATTTTCCTACTAGTGCTAGTTTTGTCTACTGTACTGATAAGTCAGGGCTCTAAAGTGCATAAGAAAAATTCTTGGCACATTCAAAATCAGTCCTATGCAAAGATGCATGCTGTAAAACATCTGTTTGCTCTATGCTGATGATGCATGAGATGTGAAGTCCTACATTCTGGTCTGACCATTTTTCACATGTATAGTTGCATTCAATTCTTGAATGTTCCATTGTTAAACTGGATTTTAAAAGCAGATATAATTCTGACATAATAATAGTAATTTTTAATTATTATTTATTTATTTTTATTTCTGCTGTATTTAACATTTCCTACTGTCCCGTCCTGCTCTAAAAGGGGAGTCATGGAGGATTCTTTTTTGGTAGATTTCTCGGAAGAAAATAAAGCATAAATGCAGCAATATTCAATCCGAGAACTGTTTACTGGTTTTGGCTGTTAAGAGCCTTTCTCTATTATTCCATTCTAGCCATGTTTCACCTGATAATTTATCCATGATAATCTATGTTTGGAAGTCACTCAGAGACAAATATGAGTAAGGTCCATCTCAATTAGTCATAAAATGTGTGTGATGAGGAAGATAATTAAACTTTTGTAAATAATTAAACACACAGTAGAAAACAAGTATTTTTCTTCAGTTGTACATAAACTAATTTTCAGGCAAATATTGAATGAGTAGGAATGACTTTGTACTTGTAGACATGGACTAAGACAGTCCATGCAAATGCTTTAGAAAAAGTTAGTTATATGTGCTTGAACACAGGCTTAGGAGGTAACCATTGTCCATCTTATTAATTGCTGTACATATATGTCTTAATGAAGACATAATTATTTTTTGTATCTCTTTTGTTCCTACTAAAGGGGAGAGAAAAGGGAGCAAAGAGTGTAATAGCCTGAACGAGATATGGGACTCCATGCAGCTCTTTAAAGGTGCTGTTTATTTCATCGATTGAAGTCACAGCAGTCATGGGTCGTGGGTAACAGAGCCAAGCCTATATAGCTGTCAGCATCAGCTTATAGACAACACCTGAAGCCCCTTTGGCTTTGGTTACAATGCATTATATAGTTTTCTTTACTGAGCATCTCAACACATGAAAACCAATCAGCATCATACACCTGATTTACATTTACCTATAGCCTATCACAACTACTATTATTACCATATTAGGGTTAGTACTATCCAATCACATTGAGTTAGTATGTTACATTTTAAGCTTAAAGTTGTTTTTCAGTTTTCTTGCAGTGGAAAATTCTTAGACCTTTTTTCTACTTGGTAAAAAACATGTTTTTGTTTGCCTATAGTATCTTTTGCTTTTCTTGAGACCTCTTTCCGCTTGCTAAGAACATCTTTTTTGTTTGTGGTCAACATACCCTTTGCTCTAGCCATAAAACCTCTTTCCAACTCGACTTAACCTTTACCTTCTTAGTTGTCCAGTAACAACTGGCTTAGCAATCCCTAACTTAAACATTTTGTATTCTTCTATATCAAAACTTGCTTCTATCACTATTCCACTTTCAGGTTCCACATTCAGAGAGCCTTCTGCTAAGCATTCATATCTGTAAAACTTTCCTGTCAAACTTTCATCTATCCCAACAAAAGAGGGGAAAAGAGACGGAGAGACAAACAGAAAACCGGGACAGATCGTTACCGCTGTACCCCGGGTGCCCTGTTAGCGCCAGCTCGGCAGATGGAGAGTCTGTGCTGCAAGCTGCAATGAGTCTGCATGGCTCCCATGGCGGGCTGGGCGCGATTTCCAAACAGCAGCAGGTTGCGTGTCTCTCCCGGTCCCAAAGAACAGGTTGCTGTGGCTACAGGCACACTCGTGGAGCAGTTGCAGGTTGTCAGGGTCAGGGCACGGCAGCTCTGGGCACTCTGTCGGGGAAACAGTGGTTTGCTGTTTGCTGTGGTGTCAGGCTGCCCCAGGAAGCGGTGAAGCAGGGCAGACAGCCAGGGAAGAAGCAAGACTGCAGGGAGAAAAAGAAAGGAGTGGGGGAAGAGGGGGGCCAAGCTGACCCTCCAGGCCCCTAATCCCTCCAAGAAACCCAAAGAAAAAAGACTGGGGTTCTGGCGCTGTTAGTTGCTTTTATCTGCCAAGGCTGCTCCCATAGCCCAATTTTCCGGACGTTTTTTCCCGGGAATCTGGGGATCTGTCCCAGCGGCGAGGGGGTTCGCTTGCAGCCCAGTCGTGGAAGCTTTCTGTGCCCTGATACTTCAGGCAAAGTATCTCCGGGGACAGGGCTCCCAGCACATGTACAGCTCCTATAGCAATTTTTCACCTAATATATGACATATATATGTCAAGGCATAAATAAAAATCAGATTGGTCCCTCTCAATCTAACTTTTGAGAAAAATACTGTGGCAAATATTTAAGAATATTTTTATTTTTCTTTCTAGCCACTATAGCAAAGCTGATGAATTATTTCCTTTGCTAGTGTAAATCAGTACCACTCCTTGGACTTGTCATGGAGTTATTCAGGATATACACTGAAAGAGCTGTCTTACACTTGCAGATTAAGCTAATTAAATAGCACAGCTGAAAAATGTTACATTATTCTAAGCTGTCTGCTTAAATTTGCACCAGTTTCAGCTAAAGTATTTGAAACCACAGATTGGATAAAACACAGTCAAAATTTATATAATCAAGAAAATATAAAGCAAAAGACACACAAAAAAATTCTTAATGTAGTTTTGCATTAGTTTGACTAAATGTGACTTGGATTTTCATCCCTTATTTCACTCCTGCTTTTCCTTTTTTTTCCAGGCATCCTGATTCAAAATACAGCCTCTTATATATTGCTAATCCAGTTGGGCACCTTGATCTCTTAAATACATTTATCCTCCTTGTAGCTATCACTTCCCTTTACCATTGTTATTAATGAACGTGCTGCCTAATTTTCCAATCCAAAAAAAACCAACCCCAAACAAAATTAAACGTAGCAGCAAGTTTAATTTGAGCAGCTTAAAAGTTACAATAATTTGTTAATAGTAGATAATATTGGTTGTAAAAATAATACATAAGCAAATTTATACAGCGGGATACATTCCCACGGGATACGGAGCAGGACTTGGTCTCCTGGCCCCCGTACAAAGCCAAAATAACTCGTTTGGACTCTTTTATAATCTGTGTCACCACTCATTCTCTTCTATTTTCGATTCGTAAGATCTCTATCACCACCCTCATCACCACCCATTTCCGCCTCCACTGCGCATACTCCACCACCCCTTTTAAGTGGTCTTCCCCATCTTCAGGGGTCATAGGGAGGAAGGCTCTCACCTTCCTCGTGCGTCCTTCCAATAACCCCATTGGTTACACTTGCATATTAAGCCCGTGTTATGTCAGTAAATACTAAATTTTTACATAGAAATACCTTCCTGGTACACCGAGGCAATAAATCTGATATAATCGACAATGCTTCTGGATTTTCCCCCAAACTTGCCCATCTCCCAGATAAATATAGCTCTCCTTATCTCAGTCTCTTCCTCTCCACTGAATATCTCCTGGAGAAGGGGGGGAGACTTCCCCCTCCCTCTTCTCCTAAAAAAGTTACATTTTAACTACTGTTTTTAAAATATTGATTACTGTTTCAATTCTGTCAGGACGAATAATACTTATTTATCACACCATATTACTTTTCCCTTCTATTTTACATGTGAAAGTTGAATTACTTTCTGAAGAAAGGTAACTAAACCTACTCTGTGGAAAAGCATCTTCTCAAACCATATTACATCACATTGTACAAGGAATATGTTGCTTTTAGCTTTACCACCTGCAACATTTCTCTGAAAGGATGAATTAGACACCAACAACAGCTCATTTTAAGCCATGAGACATAAAAGGTATCCAGGCAATGGAGCTCAGACAGAGGAACAACTCTAATGGCAATTTTCAGCACTTACCGACTAAGCCCAGTCCCAAGTCCCTGCATAACTAATGCCCAGCTAAAAGATGTCTTCAAGCAAAGCCCCAGCAATTGCTCAAGAACCTGACCCTCTCCTTCCATGATCTCTTGACTTGTGCATTTCTCCAATAGATGGTAGAAAAGATAGGAGGTGCCAGGAAGAGTGAGACACAGCATGGGGTAGAGCATAAGTATTTTTCTTGTGTTAATGACTTCATCAAAACTGCTGTTTGCCCAAGAGAATTATCAGGATGAAGGCATGACTAGAATATCAGTGTTAAAGGGCAGCACTTTTTTGATGAAGGACAGAAAGTTAAGAAGAGAGTTTTATTAAAATCAAATTTGAATAAACATTTGTGGTTCTACATTTGTTGGGGGATTATTTGAAAACTGACTGGCTGTTACACTGCTGTGATTCATGATAAAAATTAAATCAAGATTTGGTCATTGTGGGAAGTAGTCAGAATCATTTAAGGCAGAGAATTTGGGGCATAAGGAAGATTTTATCTGCACAGATTTCAACAAGAACACAATACAGGAGAACACAGACATTTCTTGTATTTTAATTATAATATTTTTAATATAAAATTTGATTAAAGAACAGTAAAAGTGCTTCAAGACTTAAGTGTCTCTAATAAGAAAGAGAATGTGGAAAGCAATGAGTGAGAAGTATGAAATAACAAAACCCACAACCTTTAATAAGGGGAGAGAAGCATAAGAAGATAAAAAATGACATGTTTCAAGGAAGGACAGTGCATTAAATCATAAAATTATTAGAAAATTACCTGTGGGAAATAAATGAAATTACTTCGATAGTTTGTTTTAGTATGCAAGAACAAGATCAGTGCCCATAGATGCAGCTTGACTACTCCACTGAGAGCCCCCATTCACCTGCCCAGGAAAAGCCAGTCATCAGTGTTCAGTGATCCAGGTCTACTTCTCAAAAACAACTAATTGAATCATCCAATGTATTAAATGAAAATATTAATGAGGAACATTAAAAGAAATGCACAAACATGGAAGGTCTGAGGACAGCTAGTACTTCTTTGGAGTTGAAGAGACTTGAAATTATTTTCAGTGATGCCTTCAAGATCTATTTGCCATATTTTTAAAATTAGGTTCTGGAAGAGTATCATGGTTTGACGCTGCCCCAATGTCAGGCACCCACAAGAGTCAATCGCTCACCCTCCCCTGCTATAGCTAGGCAGCAGAGAAGGAAAAAAAAAAATTAACAAAGGTAAGATTAGGACCAGGAGAAAACACTTCAAGGGCAAAATAGGCTCAGCTCAGAGTTTCAATGTGAATTTATTACTAACAGAGGAGAATAATGAGAAGTAAAATAATCCCTCAAAACATTTCTTTTTCCCCCCAGCCCCTCCCTCCTTCCTACCAACAGTGCAGGGAGAGAGGGCATGGGGTTTTTTGAGTCAGTTCATCACCAAGATTTTCTTCTGCTGCTCTGGGAGAGGAGTCCTTCCCGTGTGAGACCATGGAGTCCTTCCCACGGGAGACAATTCTCTGTGAACTTTTCCATCATGGGTCCACTCTCACAAGCAGCAGCCCTACTGCACCTGCTGCAATGTGAATTCCCCCCACAGACAAATAGTCCTCCCAAAACTGCTGCAGCATGGGTCACTCTTCCACAGGGTGCAGTCTTCCAAGGACAGGCTGCTCCAGCCTAGAAGCAGGGGCCCGCTCTCTTCTCTGGGTCGCCCACTAGATGACAGCCTCCTCCAGACATTCACCAGCTCTGGCACGGGCACCTCCCTCAAGGGCTCCAGGGGGATCTCTGTATCCCCCATGGATCCCCAGGGGCTGCAGGGGCACAGCTGCTTCACCATGATCTTCACAGCCTGCAGAGGAATCTTGGCTCCAGTGCCTGAAGCACCTCCTCTGCCTCCTTCTCCACTCACCTTGGTGTCTCCATGTTGTTTCCCTCACATGTTCTCACCTCCTCCTCTTCTCTGACTAGAAGAATAAAACTGTGTCCACTTTGTTTTGATTTTCTTCTTAAATATGTCATCACAGAGACATTAGCAACCTTTTTCATGGCCAAGTTTTGGCCAGCAGCACGTCCATTTTTAGAGCCATCAGGGGTTGGCTGTACTGGACATGGTGGAAGCTTCTAGCAGCTTTTCACAGGAGACATCTTTGTGGCCCCCCTGCTACCAAAAACCAGGCTGTGCTAAACCAATACAAAGAGAGAGAAAAATATAGAATCAATCCTGAAGTAAATATTCTGTTTAAAAAAAAATAAATAAAATTAACATGTCTTCATAATGTCCTCCTCAAGTCAGAGACAATATTAGATATCTGTGGTAGTGGTAGGTATCTGACTTCTATATAGAAAGACTGTATGCTAAAATTTTATTAACAAATGCAATATTCATTTCTTACCATTCTTTTACATTAACTGAAAAAATTTGGTTTAGCTCCTTAATGATCCTGTATTTGCATTTATCTTTTAATACTTAATCATCTACAGAGCTTTGTTGAAAATTCATTTCTTCTAAATCCATTGAAGGCAAAACCTCTGCTAACCCTAATGCTTAGAAGCAATTACACACACAGGGGGGGGCATGGCTGCTTAGGAGATTACACATGAGAACTACCTAAAAACATGGTAAAGTACTCTGTAACTACGCAAAAATCCATATGTCATTGCACAGACATTCAAGACAGAAAGGATCTAACCACTCTTGCAATGGTGCAAATGGCAGAAATAATGACTGACAGTGCATATAAAAATTAGTTTTTCCAATTTTAAAATGACACTCCCAAGTTAACTCATTATTTAGAGAACTAGGGTCCGCTGGAGGTGCCTAAATGGGAAGCATTGATAAGTTGCTGTCAGCTATTTCAGATAAGAAATTATGTTACAGTGGACTTTTTCTTAGGCTTCCTTCTATAATCCGCCAAAATGAGAACATGTATAGAGGTAATTAGTTCTCCTCTTCTCTTCTCTTCTCTTCTCTTCTCTTCTCTTCTCTTCTCTTCTCTTCTCTTCTCTTCTCTTCTCTTCTCTTCTCTTCTCTTCTCTTCTCTTCTCTTCTCTTCTCTTCTCTTCTCTTCTCTTCTCTTCTCTTCTCTTCTCTTCTCTTCTCTTCTCTTCTCTTCTCTTCTCTTCTCTTCTCTTCTCTTCTCTTCTCTTCTCTTCTCTTCTCTTCTCTTCTCTTCTCTTCTCTTCTCTTCTCTTCTCTTCTCTTCTCTTCTCTTCTCTTCTCTTCTCTTCTCTTCTCTTCTCTTCTCTTCTCTTCTCTTCTCTTCTCTTCTCTTCTCTTCTCTTCTCTTCTCTTCTCTTCTCTTCTCTTCTCTTCTCTTCTCTTCTCTTCTCTTCTCTTCTCTTCTCTTCTCTTCTCTTCTCTTCTCTTCTCTTCTCTTCTCTTCTCTTCTCTTCTCTTCTCTTCTCTTCTCTTCTCTTCTCTTCTCTTCTCTTCTCTTCTCTTCTCTTCTCTTCTCTTCTCTTCTCTTCTCTTCTCTTCTCTTCTCTTCTCTTCTCTTCTCTTCTCTTCTCTTCTCTTCTCTTCTTTTCTCTTTTCTCTTTTCTCTTTTCTCTTTTCTCTTTTCTCTTTTCTCTTTTCTCTTTTCTCTTTTCTCTTTTCTCTTTTCTCTTTTCTCTTTTCTCTTTTCTCTTTTCTCTTTTCTCCCTTTTCTCTTTTCTCCCTTTTCCCTTTTCCCTTTTCCCTTTTCCCTTTTCCCTTTTCCCTTTTCCCTTTTCCCTTTTCTTTCTGTGGTAGGTTTATGAAGTGGCAATCAGTAAGTGAGCCAGTAGATGCTTAGCTAATAAAAAATATGGCTAAAGTAAGACAAATTCAACAGCTTAGAGATAAGCAGATCCAGCTGAGAAAAAAACGGAGAGAATGAGCTCTAAAGATAATATAAGAGGATATTTCATGGCTCCACGCTGAAAACTACATCCAATTCCATGACAAGGCTTATAATGAGAAAATCAAATGTTAAACATGAATCAATTTACATGGTTAGGAAGAAACAAACTTACTTTATTCCCCTAGCTCTCATGCTGGTTTCTTGGATGGCATACAGTCACTCAGGAATTTCAACTTAACTCCATAGTCCAGTTTGTGTGAAGCTGAGTACAAACATTTGCGGGATCCAGGTACAAAAAATCATGTGCAAAATTATTAGGTAGAAAGAAAAACAAGTGTACATATGAGAAGTAGTTTCATAAGTAATGAGTTTGTGTGCAGGTTTTGAAATGGGTTTGCTTTTGAAGGGAATATTTTTTTCCAGATTTTTGTGATAGTTTCCTAATTCTAATAAGACTTTAAAAACTGACAGTGGAACATGACTACTATCAATTTTGTTTATTATTTCAAAATGCTGTCATTATTTTCATTTATTTAAAAATATGTTTCATATTAATGGATTTGCAAATCAAAGCAGTAATGAAGTACAAGTTATGAACTAGGTTGGGTTTTTTTTCATTTACCTGTGTGGGGATGATAGATAGCCTTATTTGTTTTGACTTTGTTGTTCACTGTGTCTTTAAATAAATGCTGAAGGCTATAATAAATTTCATCATATTTGCAGATCTCTGTCTGAGACTGAAGGTCATTTGATAGGAGACTACCAACTATTTCCAGAAAGGGACTCTTTATCTCAGCTGTCTGTATGCCAATTAAACTGTAATTTATCAATTAGTTTATGTAGAATATGGATCCCTACTAAACAAACATCTACTTTCTGATGTACAGCTTTGCAAAAAGATTCAGTTCACATTGCAAAAATATTTTTTCACAGTTTACATTATGCCTTTCTTTAGTTTGCCATTGCATTAACCTCTTAGTCTTATCAGTGAACATTAAAACTTTTTGCATCCATTAATATCAAATAAAACCATTTGCCCTCCACTGTCAAGGAAATAATGCAGGATGACCTGAATTCATGTACTACCTTCTTAAGATTCAGCCAGAAGTCTGGATTATTCATTATATATACAGAAATGTAATCCTGATATGATATCTGATACTAAACTGCACTATGGAAGCTTTTACCTTGCCATAATTTTAAGATATAATCCTTTATTGAAAGGATTGAAACGCCAATCTAAGATCAAAGAATAAAAGAAAAAAAGTCTCTTAAAACATTAAGCAAATATAAAATAAAACATTATTGCAGTATACAAAAGAATCCAGGCAAACCCAGACATGCCAAAGCAAATAGTATATTCACCAACCACGTCACTTACCCCTTAAAAAGAAAATCAAGAAAATACTTTTAGAGGTACGGCATCTTCAGTGCATACATATTCATCAATCTCAACACAAAAAAATTCTTACTTTTATTGATAGTTCTTAATTACATGGTATTCTAGAGGTGAAATGAAGTAGGTAGTGCATCGGGTCATAGCAAGATGTGCAAGTGGAGTGTGATGTGAGATAGGAGAGAGGATTTTAATTGCTTTAGACTTGAGAACTGTAATCATGATCTTGGAGTTCTCAATATTATATACAATCTTGGCATGAGGTTCTGGAAGGTGAGGAATAGTCACCCTAACTTTGCCTGCTTTTCAGTGTTTGCATTTTCTTCTCACACAGCTTCAAGAAATATTTTTAGAATTTATCTATTTTGTTTACATATTTCTCCTCTGGGAGGAAAAATGTGATTGATGGTAATCTTCACCAATGAGGTCAAAAAGGTGGCAACCTATGCAGCCAATCTTTTGCCTTCTGATAAGACTGTATATAAGATGGAGACAGAAAATTAAAGATAGGACTTTCCTGCTGACCTTCCTGATGCCTGCCTCATTTTTTCACGTCCCAAAGAGCAACAAGGTATACAACTTGGAAAGATATATACATTATGACTCTTTCTGTGCATATTTTAAAAAGTCACAAAGACACCTGTACCTGATTTATAGTGCTGTTGAAAGGCAAATTTCTACACTGCTTTTGGATTGGTTACCTTTAGAATTAGACATGCCCTGTATACTTGTAGGACACATTAAAATCCATTTACTACAAACAAAGCACTGCTGAAATTTTTTTACTCATTTCCATTCAGTATTGAATACTGGAAATGAAAATAAATAAGCAAACAAAGAAATAAAATTCAGTAATCTCTTACCAATTTACTTGCATGTTGGTTTTAAGCACATAGACACAGAATAGTTTGAATTGAAAGGGACCCTTCATAGGACACCTAAGCCAACTCCTCTGCAATGAGCAGGGACACCTTCAACTCAATCAGATTACTCAGGGTCCCTGTGCAACCTGGCCTTCAGTGTTCCTAGGAATGGGGTAACTACCACCTCTCTGGGCAACTGGTTCCAAGTGTTTCACCACCCTCATTGTAGAAAATGTTTTTTCTAAAATCCAAATTAACTCTGCTTCACCTCCTTCAAAGCCACCACTTCTTGTACAATCACTACAGGCCCTGCTAAAAAGTTTGTCCCCATCTTTTTTATAGGCTCACTTTAATGCACTATAGGCAACAAAAAGGTGTCTCTGAAACCTTCTCTTCTCCAGGCAGAACAACCCCAACACTCTCAGCCTCTCTTTACAGAGAGGTTCTCCAGGCCTCCCATCATCTGTATCATCCAATTCTGGACTCTAACCCTGTGTTCAGGACCTCAAGACTGGATGTGGCACTTCTGGGAACTGGGAAATGCCTAAATACAGCAATAAAAATTAAATTCTGCTTATTGAGCCCGCCCATGACTTTCAATTTAACATTTCATTCAGCTATTGCAAAGAAGGAAGTTTGGAAGACTTGTTATGACACAGATGTTAAACCAGGACCTTTTGTTTAAAAATATAGCAAAGAACTCCGTAAATTTTTGTGTATTTCCCTCATTCTGATATAATTTTCTAAGAGATTTTAGAGGGTATTTCTCATTTAAATTTTTTAAAAAATATTATTGATACATGTCGTTACAATTGCAGTATTATTATTTTTCTATGTAAAGTTAAAATTATGCATGAAATCTTCCAGTCCATTCATTTCTACCAGATCATTCTTGACACATAAAACTTTAATGATGTCTTATATTAGAGTTAGCTCCAAAGACCAGCTAACCTTGTCACAAAGAGTTTTTTTCTCTAGGGATTGTTTTTCAAATTATTCTGGAACATTTTCTTTGCCTCTTTGTTTTTATTTTGCTCAAAGAGTTTTTTCTTCCTGCTGAACATATTTTCATAGAAGTATCTTTCTTCTGGGAAAGAAAGAGGGGTAAGGGGAACTTGGATTTTGGCTGCGGTGTTGTTTTGGCTTTTTCCTTTTCAGTTTCCTCATGTATGGAAAATAATAACATGGTGGAAAAAAAGCAAGAAAAGTTTTGTTTATTCTTTTAACAATAACAGCTTGTCCTCTTCACTGAAGCACTAATAAATAAATAAAGATACAAAAAAAAAGTAACGCAAACTCAAGGAGATTTCTGTATTGAAACAGTTCCTAGGCAAGTACTTAATGTATTTGTATTTAATGTACTGTGTATTTGTGAAGGATATGTAAGAATTATCAGGAATGTCTGGCTACAAGAGAGGTTAAATGGATCACAAAAGGGCAGTGCAAGCACCGGATCAGCCCAAGAATATACTGCATGATTTGCCATCACTATTCTAACAACTCTCCCAGTCAGCTGCCAACTTTACCCTGAGTCAAGGGGTTTTATCCAGTCTTTTATATCCTTTATATGACATCCTTTATATGATATCCTTTATATCCTTTATGTAATTTTCCAACTCTCACTTTAGCAGAGGACTAGAATTTTCTAGTCTCAACTTCTTCAGTTCCTTTCATCACTCCACTATAATATCATATATTGACACTATTTCTAGAAATTATCACAAGTGTTATAAAGTTCTTTCTTTCTCTATGACTATCTTTCACTGAGATTGTTTTCACTTGTCAACAATAACAACAATAAAATGATACATTTCAATTACAATTCAATTTGGGGAAAAATAACTAAGTGTATAAGAATTGGCCTATTGAAAATAAATTGCAATGTAAAAATAACTTCATTACTTAAATATATGTGTGCAATAGTAACTAGTTATCAGCTTATATTCTTTGGAAGTTATAAATATGAATACAAAATTTTGGGAAATAAGTAATTGCTGATTAAAATTATTACTTTCATACACATAACACTTTTTTGTTTCATTTATAGTTAAAAAAGGGCACGTATGTAGACTTGTTCACTTTATGGTGGCCAAATTTATACAAGAAATTAGATTAATGGGTCTGGATATTTAGACTTACTGGATGTTATTTTGGTACCTTACAACAGATGTGTCACATTTATCTTTCTAGGCAATTCCAGGGATCATGTTGTGGCAATCACAAGCTGATGAGGTATTCCATGTACAGTGAGATATTCTGATGTCAATTTGCTTCAGTTGCAATTGTGAGCAGCATGTATCTGGGAGCTTGGGCATGTCTTGGTTTAGATAGACAGGTATCTGCCAGGGAGGGTTGGAGTCTCTCTTGAAATGTAAGCCCCCCCCACCCTTTTCCAAATTATTACAAATTTGCAATTAAAAGGCTGTCAGGCAAAGATTTTGGGAATAGGCATAGCAGTTCTTTACTAGGGATATAAAAATACAGATGTAGTACAGAAGAATAAGCGAGCAGACAAACAAACAAGAAATCCTAGAAAACCCTGACAGAGTCAGAAGTACAACCTGACAACCTGTTAGTCAGGGTGTTGGAAGCAGTCCAAAGTAAGCCCCCCTGGAGTGGCAGATGTGGTTCTGTTGGAGTAGAGATCGTCCCGTTGAAAAAAAAAGGGTTCAGTAATGGTGAGATGGGTCCGGTCTTCCTCCAGGGATCCGGTGGAAAACTGGAATACCTAGTGGCACTGTGGCTCCTTTTTTATCTAGGTTAAGATGGTTTGGCTCCTCCTCCGTGTGTAGAGCATCTTAATGGTCCATTAGCAGAAGATATCCCCATGGGATTAGTGAAACAATGAAGAGAGATAAGTAGCACTCCACCATCTGATAAGCAACACTGACCCATTTGGACAAAGATAAACAATTCTGCTCCACCCAGATGGAATAGAATAACATATTCTTTACAAAACCCACAACAAGGCACATGAAGGGTCTCAGTTTAACTTATGCAAAACAGATTTCTCCCAGCATCACAGTGAGGTCAGCAGTGAATATATGCATAGACTCCGAATTTTAAAGGTAGTGTATGAGCAGGAAGCCTCTATTACATGCATCTTGTTATTGCAGCTTGAGTTAAGGAAAAATTCACTAAGGAGCTTCTGCAGATCCCTCACCAAGGAGAATATTTTTGCATATATTTATTGAACTCGGCAATAGCTATTTTATTTAGGATTTTAACAGCGCATTTTTAAGTTTCATTTTTGGACACTGACTAATGATTCTGATTTTTTTTTAATATATTGTGTCATATATAATGCTTCATTTTGCTTTGACAGCTGTCTTGCCACAAGGGGAAGTTTATTAATATTTTATGGCACTCTGTAACAAAATACATCTGCATACTTTCTGAGACACTGAGTTACCTAGGATAATTTGAGACATTTATTGAAGAAAAACTTCTCCATTTATAGGTGTTTTATAATTCATTTTTATTCTTATGACAGAGGATTTCCTTTTTTTAAACCAAATACGTTCCATAATAAAGGTCCCCTTCAATGCTGAAAAATAACCCTATGGCAAAGACAGGTCCCTAAGGTCAGATCTCTTCAATAGGTGTAGGTCATTGTTTCTCATGAAAGAGAATAATTTCTAGAATTTTATTTGATTTTAGAAATTAAAAAAAATTCTGTGGTGTGTGTTGCAGTTTGCAGTCTTTCTCCTTCACATGAACCAATGTATTACATGTATAAAAAGATGTAAACATTTTAAGGAAAAAAAAACCTGTATTATCTGCAAAAACTCCAGCAAAAATCTTTGGCTCTATTTTCAAAGGACTTTGAGTTGTTTTCATTGTTTCTGAGTGTAATTGAGGCATATCCTACATTCAGGTTCTGGCGAACCCAATTTTACACCATAATTTTAAAACATCTGTAGATGATATATGGGCAGCTACCAGAATCAGCAGCAGTTTGTTTGCTTGTGCTCACCTGTGACATCAGTGGTTGTAATTCCTGCTTCAGAATCCTCAGAGATGGGGGAAGGGACAGGGGGAAGGAACTAAGAGCAAGAAAACACATTCGTAGGTTTCTGAGAGTTGTTGAGGCTACTAAAGTGTTATTAAAACTTAATGAACATCACCATCACCTGCAACATACTTCTGCTTTGTTTTCTATAACCCTCACATTTTTTACAAGAGTGAGAGGGTTTTACTTCCTACATAGAATTCTCATAAGGACATTCCAATATTGTAAAAGGGATTAAAAATTACAACAAAATGACACAGGTTCTGGCTCAGAGATGTTGTACATTGAGATCCAATAAGCTTGATGCAGGGTTGTTGCATTGATGGTTTTGTGCACTTCCTTTTCTTATTATCAAGCGAGTGAAAAGTGTATCAGTGGTGCTTAGTAGTTCTTTTATTTCCAAGATAAAGGCTAGAACTGCACTACCATAATTAGATACTAGGATTATTTTATTAAAAATATAAACAAAAAAACCCACCCCCAAAAAATAAATCAGTAAAAAAAAGCTATATAATAAATATTAAACATTCGAAAGTGAACCATTGGTCTGTAACAAGTATAGTACATTCTGACAACAAACAATGTGAGCAAATTGTTTCACATTCTCATACTCAGCAAAGCAAAATCATTAAGTTCATCTTCCTTGAATTCACTTGCAAAAATAATAAAGAATACAAGAGTGTTAGACTGGTCTAACTCCAAACTTTCTGCTATTTTAGGCAGCTGGCAAAAAGCAGGAAAAGGGAAAATGCTTGCTTATTTTCGCTGTTACTTGTATTGCCTTATTTTTTCTAGGTGGAGCTTGGTAAAATCTGAAGGTCTAGGTTAAACCAATATTAATTTTCTAAGCAAGGGACAGAGCTTTCATAGGCAGGAAAGCATCAGCATTTTCCTTCTAAAACAATAAACTGGAGACCAAGTTCAAATAGGGTGAAAAATTGAACATTTAGTTTATTGTGTATAATGAATAAGAATGATTGGTGAGACTACTTGCTAAAAGCAACTACATGACATTGGAATAACAGTATAAAAATTAAGTCTTTTTTTATTTGCATATTTTCATTGATTTTTTCTGACCTCTCCTAAGATTAACTTTTCCTCCATACATTATTTTAAAGGAAAAATATTGATAAGTGCTCCCTGAGCACCACTATCACCACTAAGAAAAGAATAACCAAGGCCAAGCGCCAGTGTGGGACCAGTGAAAGCAAAGTCACAATGTTCTGTGCCAGAAAAATCGATTGTCATTGGAGTTCAGTACAAAAGTAAGTGCCATTACCTTGTAGGAGGAAGAACACAGGTGGTCACCCATAGGTTTTAACAATCCATCTTCCACACAAGGCTGCAATCAAATTCTGTCTGCATCCAGACTTTCAGAGCTCCTATCCCAACAGTGCAGGATCTTGCTTTAGCATGGGAAGAACCACTTTCATGTTAAATGTCCAAAAGCACCTGTGAGAAGAAAAAAATAAAGAGATTAACTTGTGCAAGCAGTGAAATGTGTTTCAAAGCACAGTCAATTATCTACTATCAACAAAATCTTTAAATTAAAAATATTAATGCTGAAATCCAACAAGAGAAGCTAAGCAGATGCTGGGTATCTGAGTGTTCATAAGATGGTAATAAATATGTACTATAAAACAATATATGTTTTGTATTAATACACATTTTTTAATTTCCAATATGCCAGTCTATTAATTTAGATATTTATACCAAAAAATAAAGCTAGACAGGGTGAAGAAATATTAATAGTAAGCATCTTCTGAAGGAACTTATACTAGTAGTTTTCTCCACAACATCAAATCATTGTACTGGAAAATCTCTTTCAAGACAGGAGACTATTTTATATCATCTGCAGTACCCAAGTTCCAGCAGTATAAAAAATTACAGAAAATTTTCTACAGGAAAATCAGTTTGATCAAATTTGGAGTCTTATCTTTCTGGCAAATGACAAAAATGAAAAAAAAATTATGTTTTACACAAGTATTAATTCTCATTTTTTAAATAATCAGTTGTTTTAAGTAATTCAAAATTAGTTTCTCCTGTGTAGTCTTCCTCTTCTTTTTAAAAAATTCTCTAACACTTCTTAAACTTAATTTAATTTTTGACTACACTTTCCATCATGATGAATGAATTCTGTTTCCAAAGAAAACACTTTGCTTTGCATAGAATTCATGTTAAAAAGACTGTTTTCCAACCTAACATCATATCTTATCGACTTGCTTCAGTATTCAGTTGAGGGTTTGTTTCTTCAGATGATCTGGCTCCCCTAAATCAGAACATAAACTCTTTCTAAAATTTGGGATGCTTAATTGCTGCAGTAAAGTGTTGATCTGGGTAGTTCTTTCTATTCTACATAAATTATTAAGATTTAAAAAAGTTTTCCATATTGCACTTAAAAAAAAAAAACAAAACTAGAATATTTTGAAGACAATGTTATAATAATATCAGAAAATAATAAAATACTTCAGAACAAAGTCTATTCAGGATAAATGTGATTTTATGGCTGCAATTTTTTATTCCACATAGATAAGTGTAAACAGCCAGTACTCTTCATTTTCCAGTCTTGCTCTTCTGTGAAAAGGTAACGATAACTCAAATCCCATTTTATAGCTTATGAGTCTGTCTCTATTTTGTTTAACATAACCTTCTGGCATCCCTTTTTGCCTAGGATTTTGTTTGTTAAGGTGCTGTATTTCACATTTTGATATCCTGCATGCACCCCCTTTGAGCTGCAAAAGTGTTAACTAGCAATTCTTTCATGCTGCATTTTTGGCATGCTGGTATGAACAGGTGGGACTGATGTGAAGAAGTTTGGAGGTTAAAAGGATATTCTTTCCAACAGAAAAAAGCTGCCTGTAGAGTTGAAGGCTGCCAAGTAACTAAGTAGCATTTGTTGCCTAGTTTGCTGTCATATCACCTTGTGACTAGGAATAATGCCATCTAAGCAGATGGTTATTATGCAAATTGATAGCCAGTGTGTTTGTGTATTTACAATTACTAGTTGAAGATGTTGAAGATTTCATATGTTAGCCAGGAGGATCCATCTATCCAGTGCTTTCATGCATGAAGATTAAAAGGATAAGGTTTCCCCTATGCTTCATCTCAGAGTTACTCTGAACTACTCTGAATTACTCTCTTTTCCACCATGTCATTTTTCACAGCCATGAATGTTACCCAATGCATTCATGTTAAACACACCACATATCAATAAAACATGTCTACGGTTTTTGAAAAAAAAAAAAAAAAAACTGGCTTTCCCTGAAGTAATTATTTGAACAGATGTAAGAGATTATGAAAGGCAGATAAAGTAATTGCTGTCCTGAGTTTGCTCACAAGGTGTGGAGCTTAGAGCCATGGGAGCACTGCTAAATTGCTATTCTATATGACTCAAATCATCTCTCTGGGGCATGGTTCTGGAGAAAGAAACAAGGAACATACCCCTGGAACTGTGTCACTTTAGGGGAAGTTGCCAGTACCAGCAAGTCATTTTTGATTACTGTGGGGGGACAGTGAGGGCTCTGTCCTTCCCCCAGTGCCACCTGTCCCTTCTTGTCCCCTCAGGAAGAAAATAACTGCAAATGGCAAACACAGCTGGACAGCTTCCAGGAATGAAGCAGCAGTGAGGAAGCCGAGCCCATGCTGAGTAGAGGAGAGCAGTGCTGGTGCTAGAAGCAGCCACACGGAATCCAGTCCAGCATGTAAGAGATGAGGTAGTATTTTGCTGCAGCAAAAAGGTTATTAAGTAGAATAGTGAAAGTTGTTGGTTTTGTTTTCAATGAGTTGTTATCTGTGGTCTGGATTTGTTCTAGTTAATCTGCTAAATGTTGTCATGAACTGGGAGAGGGGCGTAGTTGAAGACCTGACAAAAAAGGAAATGAGAGGGGAAGGGACAGAAAAGTAGGCAGCAGGGAGAGAATGTAGGCTCTTGAGTACGCATACAATGGGAAAGGGACCAGTCCTGGCCAGGGAAAGGGTATAAAATGCAGCCATTTCGTTGGAGGGGGTGTGTGTGTGTTCAGCACTAGGGGAAGGGAGATACACACCCGGTTCAGCTAAATCCTTACAAATAAACAGTCCTCTTTTGCTCTGAGGACTTTGTTCCCATTTAACTGTATCTAAAAGTTTATTCATTTCTAAGAAGCAGAATGAGGGGAACAGTTCAAATGGCAGCACCACATGGAATTTGACCCAGTGGAGTGCAGCAGTCTGACATGGTGGCATGGGACAGAATTGAACCAGCAGAGTGAAGTGGTCCAAAGCGGCCAATCTAGCTTCACTGGGGTTCGTCTGTCATCATTTTTTTTTGTTGCCTCAGGTTTGGGAAAAGGAAATCCCAGCCATGGGACTGCCTGCCATCTTACCTTTCCCTTGGCAGCCATGCAGAATTAAGTCAAGGTGGTGAACACTTTTCAGTGTAAAATACATCTTCTTTTTTTATATACTTTTGTTATTAACATTGCTGTTGGTACTATGCATTTCTTATTTAATTTCTGTTTGCTTTCAGTAAATTGGTATCTCAAATCATAGTTTTTGCCTTTGTCCCTCTCTCGCTGGAGAGAGTGGGAGGAAGGGGAGTGGCTTATTTGGAGTTTAATTTCCAGGTGGTGTTAAACCATCACAGTGGTTTATCTTAAATTTCCACAAGATGCTCATAAATTAAGCAAAAACACAACCTATTCACAGAGAACATGCTGATGTAATAAAGTTTCAATACATTGGAATGTCACAAGTAAGAACTACAAAAGAAAGTAGCAACAATATAATCAGTCATGCATTAAAAAAGACCATGTTTTAAAAGTGAGCTCATCTAATTTTTCTGACAATTCTTGGTGATGCATGTCTGCTTGTACTAATCATTTTTATCTCATAACTGACTCACAAGTGAGTCCATGTTATTCAGAAAGATTTAAATATTAAAGGAAAGCTACTGAAGACATGGACATCTGAAAGGCAAGTCCAGGAGCACATGGAGTGGCTTTTGAGCTTCACAGACCAATATTTATATTTTGTAATACATGAGAAATTACTTTCGTTGGCAGCTCTTCATAGAAGCAAGTATGACTAACGTTACTGATATTCGAAGAGAAGGGAAGAAATATAAGAAGAAAACAAAATGTGATCAAGAAAGACATCACACTCTATATTTGCATTCAAGAGCATGCAAAAATATTAAAAGGGAGTCATAAAAACCCAGGAAAACCTGTTCTATAACTTAAGGAAACAAAAAAACAAACAAACAAACAAACCTACATTTAAAATTGTGGACAAGAGTGCCATTAGCATTGATGCCTTAAATTTTAGCTTTCATGCTTTTCAGATTCTGTGCTGCCTAGGGGTGTACTTCTGAGCCTCATATTAAGCATTAGTAAGCTCTTTTCACAGAGGAGGTAGACAAAACAAATCCTTTCCCGCTGAAAACCAAGGACAACTGTTACAAGTTTTCAGGCCCAAAAGCACAAACGATGGTAGACTGAAGAGAGGAGACAAGAAGGATGGGGCTTCATAATCTGAAGCTGTAACTGGACAATTAAACCCCAATATGCAGATGGAACAAAATTTATAAAAGTGCAAGACCTCATGACGGGTTGTCCATTTTGTGACCATTTTAAATCCATCTTGGGTGTAGCCCTGGCCAGGCTCTTGTGCTGCCCAAGGTGTACCCTTAAAGGCCTTTTAATAAATATCTACTTAATTCTCTAGCTCTGTCCAGTTTCTGTTCTAGGTCAGCCTTCCCAAGGCATCAGTTTCTTGGTGACCCAGATGAGACAGGCTCTTTTCCCCGTTTAGAGGCTTGACAAGGCCTTTTCCTTGTTGAGTCTCTATACTAAATATTTACTAATAATAGGTATTCAATAACAGGTAAGTATCTAACAATAGTGACCAACTAACAATAAACATCTAACAACAGATAAATATCTAATAGTGAATAAATATCTAATATTAATAATAATAATAACAGTAAACATCTAAAAACAGTCTTGCACATTATCACGCAAAGAAGAATAATGATTAGTGGCACAGAATAGGAATAATTTAAAGCATGTTTTTGTCGGCATCAGTCTCTGTTTTTAGTTTTTTCAGGAGCAGAAGCTTTCTTAACTCTGGAGTAGTGAATCCAGGGTCTTTTACCAGCAACATTGACTGTGGTGAGGGTGGTCAGCAGAACTTGGAATGACTTGTAGAGGATGATTGTCCCACCACTTAACATCATCCAGTCTCCAGGTTAAAAGGGATGTGCAGGTGTGTACAGTCCTGTGGATCTGAATAGCACGATCTAAGTCTGGATGTTCTGCAAAGTGGAACCTAAAGCCATTAGATATCTCTGTAAATCAAGTTTCCCCTTTGTACTGGTTTAGGGCAAATTTGGGAGGAAAACCTCCAAATGGGTTCCCTCTGGGAAGCAAACTCAAACGGCCCCTCCCCCAGTTGGTCCAGAAAAAGCTCCTTACAGAAAAGTGGAAAAAACTATTTATTTAGCAAACAAAGTGCCCAAAAGCACAAAAATGAATAATGTGAAACAGTAAAGCCTCTTGTTGAGGTGAGATGGCAAACTAAGAAAGTCCTAGTGGGTATAGTTCAGCTCTCTCAGTCTCGTATCAGTCCCTCCGGTGCTGGAAAATTCTGAGGTCCAGACCCCAGTGGGCCGCACGTGTGAGATCCCAGTGTCTCTCTGGGTTTTTCAGTCTAGGATGGTCCCAAGACAAAAGAGAAAAAAACCAAACAAAAAACACCAGTCCAGGGAACTTCTCTGCCTCAGCTAGCTAAAAACTAACTAAAAGCACAGGAGATCTCTGTCCCACTGTCTGTTTTCAGAAACTGCTCTCACTCCTCCACATTCTGCTCCTAGACAAACTCAGTGCTTCTCTGTCTCCCCGTTTTGCTCTTGGAACCAGTCTTAAAGGTACAGAACATAATATCCAACATAAACACAAGAGACAACTGGGGATACAAGCATCATAAAGTCACCCCAGGACACCCTTCATGTGAATTTCACCTGGAATATGCGGAATTTGATATGGTCTGCAATACAGTATCTCATAGGGACTGATGTTATCTCTCTGCCTTGGTTGTATGCAGATTCTCAGTAAAGCTATAGGCAAGGCCTGAACGCATGTCATGGATGTTTCCTGACAAATTTTGCTAATTTGTGCTTTGAGAGTCCCATTCATACATTCAACTTTGCCACTTGCTTGGGGTCTATAAGGTATATGCAGATCCCAAGTAATTCCCAAAATCCAGCTAACTTCTTTAACCACGGTTGCAACCAAAGCGTGGTCCCCTATCTGATGACATCCCCGAGGCAACCCCGAACCTTGGAATTATATGATTGAGCAAAACTTTCACCACTTCCTTGGCTGTATTACTGTGACAGGGGTAAGCCTGTGGCCATCCACTGAAAGTGTCAACTAATACTAGTATGTACCAGGATCCCTCTTTATGTGGTAACTCCACAAAATCTATTTGCCAGTAATCTCTAGGAAGATTCCCTGCTTTTGTTGCTCCTAATCCAACAGTTTTCCTTGTGTCAGGGTGGTTTTTACAGAAAATTTAACATTTGCTCACTACTGATTGTACAATATCAGTCATTTCCTTTCCTATTACTACTTTTTTAGATGTTTCAGAAGATTTTCAACTCAGAAATGTGTGTTTTCATGTTCTCTTTGAGCTAGCTGTTGAAGGATCAGGGGTGGGACTACAACCTGATTTGCTGCTATAATAGCCCATCCACTTTCCATGATCTCAGCTTTAAGAAACGTCATTAGTTTGTGGTCTGCTTGGTCATATTTTGGGGTGAATGCCTACAAATCAATCTCTTTTTGTGGAATCACTGTAAGAATACCTTTTTCTGCAATCCCTCTTGCTGCTTTATCAGCAAAGCAATGTCCCAGTTCTGAAGTTTTCCCTTTTAGTGACTTCTACAGTGCATGACAGCTACTTCTGCAGGTTTTTTAATGCTCTCTAAGAGGGCAAGTATTTGTACAGCATGTTTGATTTGATTACCTTGAGCATTCAGCAGTCCTCTCTCCTTCCAGATGGCTCCATTGGCGTGGACAACACTAAATGCATATTTAGAGTCAGTCCATATATTTACCTTCTTTCCTTTGCTCAGGTCTAGGGTTCTGTCAGTGCAATCAATTCAGCTTTCTGTAATGATACATCTACTGACAGGCCCTTTGCCTCAATCACATTATTCTGCATGGTCACTGCATAGCCTGTCATCCTTTTGCCATTTTTCATAAAGCTGCTCCCATCTGTAAAAAGCTCCCAATCTGGATTTTCTGCGGGCACGTCTTTCAGGTCTGGCGAGCTGGAATAGACCTCCTCAACCCTCTGTAAACAGTCATGTTCAGGCTCATTGTCAATTAAGGTGGAGGACAAAAACATGGCAGGGTTAACAACAGAAGCTGTTTTCAGGGTAACATCATCCTGGTTCTAATAACAGTGCTTGATATTTAAGTATCTGGTTACCAGCCAGCCAATGCCCCCCCTTTTCTTCCAGTACAGATGCTATGGCATGGGGTACATACACTACAATGTGTCTCCCAAGGGTGAATTTTCAGGCTTCCTGGATCAGGATGACAGTGGCTGCCACAGCCTTCAGGCACCCTGGCCAGCCTTGGGCAACATTGTCTAGCGGTTTGGAAAAGTAGGCCACAGACCTCCATTGGTTCCCGAGGCACTGTGCTCATACACCCAAAGCCATATTCAGTCTCTCATATGTAAAAAGTTCAAAAGGCTTAGTTAAGTCTGGCAGTCCCTGTGCTGGAGCTGACATTAGAGAGTGTTTCAGCTGGTTAAAAGCTGCTCTGGTATTTTCAATCCATATGATATTTCCTTTTTTGGCTGCTTTTAATGTTCCATATGGGGATTTTACCAGCAGTCCATAATTTGCTATCCACAAACAACACCAACCTACCAATTTCCCGGGAAAGCTTGCATCTCTCTTACAGTATGGGGCTCTGGGAGTTGACAGATGGCTTCTTTCTGTTCTTTGCTGAGCTGTCAGTGTCCACATAAGATATCAAGCCCCAGGTAAGCTACTGCTTCTTTGGCAATCTGTGCTTTGTCTTTAGAAACTCTGTGCCCACTCAGTCTCAAGAAGTTTAATAAACTTACAGTATGTCGTATACAGTCATCTCTGGTTCTAGCTGCAATCAGAATGTCATCCACATATTGAAGAATAACTCCTTCTGGCTCCTGTCTTTTCCAGTCCTCTAACTCTTTTGCTAGCTGGTTTCCAAATATTGTTGGTCTGTTCTTGAAATCTTGGAGTAAAACTCCAAGTAAGCTGAGTTTTTCTCCTTGTCTCGGGATTTTCCCACTCAAAAGCAAAAAGCTCTTGGCTGTTCTTATGCACAGGAATGCAGAAAAAGGCAACCTTCAGGTCTACAACAGTAAACCACACTAATTCATCTGTAAGTGTAGTCAGAAGGGTAGAGGGATTAGCTACCATCGAGTGTATGTCCTCTGTAATTTTGTTAATTGCTCTTAAATCTTGTACTAATCAATAACTTTTACCATCTGCTTTCTTAACAGCTAAAATTGGGCTGTTGAATTTAGACTCACATTTCACTAACAAATCATGGTGCAGGAATTTTTCAATTACAGATGCCAATCCCTTACTATATTGTTTTTGCCTTACTGGTGTGGCACCTGGTTTGAGCGCAATACTCACTGGTTTGGCTCGTTTGGATCTTCCTGGGATATCACTTGCCCATACTATTGGATTTACCACATTTTCAACTTGTGCGGGGATTTCACCACATTTTTCCTGTATAAAAAGTGGACAAATTTAGATTCAGGAACTACAACTTGTATATCCTTCCCCTTTTTAAATTTAATTTCTGCCTCCAATTTCTCTAGCAAGTCCCTCCCCAGCAATGGTATAGGGGAGTTAGGCATAAAGAGAAATTGATGGGTTATCCAGTGTTTCCCCAGTTAAAATTTTAAGGGTTGGAAAAAAGGCTGTATTTAGGTTACTCCAGTCATCCTAACATCATCTACAGTATCATGCCTCATTTTCCCTTCTAAGGTATTTAACACAGAATAACCAGCTCCAGTGTCTACCAGAAATTCAGTGTCCTCTTTCCCCACCTTAGCTACAATCAAAGGTTCTGCCAGGGAGAAACCCTTCAGACCCCATCACTCAAAACTTGAGCCTCTTGAGGTTTGTACTACTGGGAGTTGGAGAACTGAGGATTTTTCTTTCAATGCTGAGCAGTCATTCTTCCAAAGTCCCCACTTCTTGCAGTATGCACACTGGTCTTCTCTGTAGGGGAAGTTTTCTTGGATGATTTTTTCCTGAGTTGCTTTCTTACTAGGTTGGGATTTAACTTTTTCAGTTGGGCCGCTGTCTCAAAACACCTTCCAGGCAACCTCTAACAGTTTATCTATGTCTGAACTCCCTTGTATCATTTGAAGCCTGACCCATAAACAATTGTACTACATGTGCTTTGCCATGAGTTGATTCTGGATCTAAATCTGTGTATTTGATGGCAGTTTCTCTTAGCCTGTTTAAAAAATCAGTGGGTGATTCATCAAAATTTTGCTTTACTTCGTAAATCTTTGACCAATTTATAGCTTTCAGGACACCATGTTTTAACCCATATACAATAAGGCTCTAATATCGCTTTAACCTTGCCATATGTTCTGGTATATTTGGATCCCATCCTGGGTTTACAAGGGTGAATATCTGTGTGACAGTACCTTGCAGCAATCCATTTGGAATGTTCACCTCGACTGATGTTGTGATGGATTTATTGACCATTCTTCTCTCAATAGTGTCAAGTAATGTGTCTAACATAGAGTTCAAATCAGCCCAGTCAGGGTTTTGTGAGTTAGTTGCCCATTCTACTAATGTTGCTACTTTATCTGGGTTCTCTTTATATTTCCCCACAGTAGTTTTCCTCTTCTCTAACTTGATGAGGGGGTATGGAACTTTCAAATACGTTGGCCCCTGGTTGCCAACTGTTTGAACCAGTTGTTCTTTTTCTCTTTTTGACCTAGTACGTTTGGCAACTGGGCTACATTCTCTGATGGCTTGTTTAACTATCTTTCCCCTCCTCAGCCTGCTTAGGGCAGCAATTATCTGATCAATCTCATCCTCCTCCTCAGAGCTGTCTGATTCAGTTGTCTCTGTTGTAGCATATAATCTACTTGCCTAGTCCCAACCATAGGAAGAGCCTTGCGGGATTTACTAAGACGCTGGTCCCCGGCTGTGTACCTTTGTGCCTCAATGACGTCATCCGAGGCAACTCCTGGCATTTGGAGTTGGTATGGAAACTCACAGGTCTGAGACCAGAAGAAGGACCACTCACCCCATGGGAGGTTCCCTCTCCGCCCTCTCTGTAGAAGGCTCTACCCCCCGGCTCCTCCCATAGGGGCAGTGCTGTGGGCTGCATATGCCAGCTGTCCCCTCCCCCCACCTCCTTCACCAGCTGGGAGCCCACCAAGGGCACGCCCCACCTTGGACCCCTTGCTCGGATTGCGGAGGCACCAGCCTGGCCGGCGGTGGCGGTGGGAGCAGGGGGGGCCAGCCGGATCGGAGGAGGCAGCAGTGGTTGTCAAATGCCTTCTTCCCCTTCCCCGCTTGCTGTGACGACAGTGGTGACAGTGCCGGCGGGGGTGGGACTGGGAGTGGAGGGGCCAAGCCCGGACTCAGGCTCAGGCCTGCCCTCAGATCAGGGATGAGGTCTAACTCCACCCCCTCCTTGTTTGTACATTCGCTATCCCATATTGACTCATCTCTTACTTTTACCCTGTTTTTTCTTTAAGACCAATATATGCTCCGTTTTCTCTAGCCCTTTCCAACAAGCCAACACCATAAAGAGCCTAGCTTATTCTAGCTCATTGAAATATTGGTCTTCATGTACGTGGGAAATTAAACGTGATATTAACTTCTTATCATGACTCCAGAATTCAGGCCACATCTTGTCATTATCTAGTTCATAAGTCGGCCAGATCTTTTCTGAGAGTCTAATAAGTTTGGATTTAAAAAACAACAAATCTCCCTGGTTAAGTCAGCCCAGTTTTTCAATGCTAATCCCAGGGGACTATCTCTCGGGGATATTATTATTACAGTATTCACAAGAAAATATACACCCCATATTGCAACAGTTATGAGTAACCAGGGAGAGAGAAGAGAGAGGGAGAAAGAAAGCAAGGGGCAGGATTCGAATCTCACCCTTCGGAGCCAGAGGGCAGAAACTAGCTCCCTACACGCCCAGCAGCACAGCAATCTGACCCTGCTTTTCAGAGACAGTCCCTCCTACCAGCAGGGGAGAAGGAGAGCACTCTGCCTGGCCCTAGGGCCATTTCACACTAAACAAAATTACAAGAGATCTCCTAAAACCTAACTCAGTTGCTAAACAAAATACCCCCTTTGTTCAATTACTCATGCGTCTCAGTCAGGTGACAGGATTTTTGGATTCTTGGGCTCTGATACCTTCTGGGCCACAACTGTGGGCCCTCCTCGGAGTGCCAGCAGGAGTCAGGGGGAAGGAGCTGGATGTTCCTTATGTCCAGGGGGATTTTCCAAATGCCTCACTGTCCCTTCGCAGGATGCCAAGAAACTGATGCCTTGGGAAGGCTGACCTAGAACAGAAACTGGACAGAGCTAGAGAATTAAGTAGATATTTATTAAAAGGCCTTTAAGGGTACACCTTGGGCAGCACAAGAGCCTGGCCAGGGCTACACCCAAGATGGATTTAAAATGGTCACAAAATGGACCACCCATCATGAGGTCTTACACTTTTATAAGTTTTGGTCCATCTGCATATTGGGGTTTAATTGTCCAGTTACAGCTTCAGATTATGAAGTCCCTTCCTTCTTGTCTCCTCTCTTCAGTCTACCGTCGTTTGTGCTTTTGGGCCTGAAAACTTGTAACAGTTGTCCTTGGTTTTCAGCGGGAAAGGATTTGTTTTGTCTACCTCCTCTGTGAAAAGAGCTTACTAACGCTTAATTATGAGGCTCAGAAGTACACCCCTAGGCAGCACAGAATCTGAAAAGCATGAAAGCTAAAACTTAAGACATCATTATCATTGACATTGGATTCAATAAGTCCATTAATATTACTAGGATAAACATCAAAATTATCAAAACAATCAAAACTAAAGTGCTTAGATCTACGGTTTGTTAGCAGGTGAAAAAAGAAAGAAAATTTTAGGATGCAACAGGCTTTGCTTACTGCAGTGAGGAAAGGAAAAGACAAGACAATATCCTGATGTTTTGTGTTTCCAAGACAAGAACATTTAAATATTGCAGCAAAAAAAAACAAAGGAAGTCAATAAGGATTTATTTTCCCCATGTTGGCTTTCTGGAACTTAAAGAAAGATACTGAAAACCAATAAAATATGACATTGGACCTGAAGAATATGAAAGATGGATAAATTTAACACTAATATATTTAGAAGTGGAGTTTAAATTCACATAAGCAATAGGGGTCATTCAGGAAGAACTTGCAGAATTAAATGAGATAGTAAGGAATTGATATAAAGATTAAAAATAGAACTAAAGAAAGACAAAGTGATAAAACTTCAGAGAGCACAGGATATGATTGTGGGAAAACAGTGATTTTATCCAAAATAGAGAAAATTAGAATTGATCATATTCTTAGAAGCCTGAATGGAAATAAGCCTTTTGAGACACTGACAAGATAAATTTTGATGACATAATCAAGGAGATACCTTTATCTTGTTCGTTAAGCAGTGTCTACTTTATAATTAGCCAGAAATATCAGTAATCTCAGAAGATACTTCTCCTTGACTTTTTTGTTTGGATGACTATTACCTGTAAAAATGTAACAATATATTTTGAAACTATTAGGTATGTAGTTAAGTGATGTTTTTATTGCCCCAAAACCAATATTACCCAGAAGTAATTGACAACACATCAATAAATTAAAGAAAAATGTAAGCATTTGAAATAGAAGAAATATTTTTAGTGAGTGAGGGATGAATGAACTCCCCTCAACACCCTGCCTGGGGTGCAGTTAAACCTGTACTAGGGGAGAGGTCTAAAATGCATGCTTTGGACAAAGCAAGACATACCAACGTCTTAACTGGATGAGATGGCAAAAATCTCTCTTAGGTTTAAAAATGTTCAATGAAGATTTGCAAAATTAAGTTAGCAGGATTTCCCCATAAATATTTACAGACTTTTTTCCCCCCTCCCCCCAAAAAAAAAAGTGTTTGAAAACTTAAGAAATTAAAATTTCAAATTAATCTAACAGACATATAATATCTTTCATATTGTTGATCTTGATTCTGCCATTAGGACATCAGATCAAAGCAGCTTTTGTTTTCCTTTTTTTCCTCCATATAAATTTGATTAACCTGTTTTATGCAAGTCATTTGGAAAAATCATTTCAATTCCATTTACTCAAATTGTAAATATATCCATATTTAAGCATTTAAGGATTAAGAATTTTGCTGATATTTGTGGTGAAGAACCTAAATAAGAACTTTCAATTAAAAACTTAAAGGGTAAATACAATTTCAGAGTAGTGTCATAATGCTCAGCACCAGTTACATACAGCGATCAAAAAGATGACTTGAATAGTGAGTCACACTGAAAAAAACAAGTTTGTTCTTCTCACTTTAGCAAAAAGTTAGAACACTCAGCCTTGGAAGGCAAGAGTGTGTAGCTTTTCCTTACATACCTCTTGTTTTCTGTTTTTAAAAACCCACTTGATACTGTGTCTGGAACTGGACAATATGTTTTTTCAGTTTCAGTATGTTGGATCAATTAGTTAGACAGTAGAAGTAGGCAGTTTTGAAGATACAAAAAATAATATAAAGAAAAACAGTGTTGTATTACTGGACTAAGAGTAATATATATATGATATAAAAATACGAGGAAAATGGTGTAAAGAATTTATAGCACATACTGAGTTTATCAAAGAGGCCTGAAAAGCAATGAAGAGAATAACTAAATAGGAAATGTATAGATGAGGGAGGAGTTGTGAGGTGGTGCTTTGAGGGGTTTTCGTATTGTTTCAGTAAACAGAGCAAGTGCTAGAAGAGATTACTTATTGTTTGTATTCAACTTCCCAGAAAACTTCCCATCATTAAACTGACACTGAGTATCTCCACAGCTAATCTTTTTTAAAATTCTTGTCATTACTAATATACTTTTATTCAGGATAGATTTGATTTGATGATCACAGGACATTACAGAAAAAAATGGAAACTGGAAGTCACATATAAGGAGATTTACAGAGAAATATTAAAGAAAACATAACAAAGTCTCATTTGCACATGAATATTATACCAATATCTTGGGCAATTCAGCTAGTCTGCAAGATTTGAAATTGCAGAATATAATTCTTAATGGCATTTCCTTCTTCCTCTACCTAATAAACAGAGAGAGGATGAGAATTGGATATATAGGGTGGGCTTTTCTGTTTGCTTGTTTGCTTTGAGGAAACATTAGAATTTTAACTTCATTAAGACTAAGTGGAAGCCAGGAACATCTAAAAGGCAAGGGGAGAGAAAGAGGATGAGACACAACAAGGAATGGAAAAAGACCAGGCAGTACTAGAACCCATAATTTGTAAAAAGAAAAATGTCCTTCCTCAAAGGAGACAAGAATAACAATAGGAATTGGTTATTAAAATTTAGAAGAATTCTTGCTTCTGAAGCTGCTTAGGTTTTAAGCTTGCATTTATCTGCTTGCAATATGGACCATTTTTTCTTCTGACATATTTATGCATTTTCTTATGACAAGTAAATAGTATTTATATTTATTTAGCACTGAAGCAATTATGTGATGTGGGCTGATAAATAGTAAAAGAATATTTATCACAACAGGAATGAAAGCTACTAGGCTTGCCTTTGTGTCAGCACAAATTATTTATTCTGTTTACAATAAATATTTTTTATCCTAGTCACCTGGGAAATCAGACCCAGTGGCACATCAGTAGTCTCAATAGCAATTCTGAGAATGAAAACTCTCTCTCTTTCCCTGTGATTAATAATTGCCAAGCAGAAAATAGACTCTTTTGGACCACATTAAAATCTTTCTTTGAAAAATTTAAATATGTACAGATACAACTTTGTCCTTCAGAACAATTGTTTAACAATTCTAGTTTATTTAAGGAATATAAGGCCTTGCTTCTCTTACAAACTGGACTAAGTATTATTCCTCATAGAAAGATGACAGATGATCAGACACAGAAGTGGACTTAACACTTACTTTCTTTAGATGTGAATAGACAGTTTTTGGTTGTCTCTGAAATAATCCTGTGGATTTCTGTAAGAAAAATAGGTTTTGAAACTTCTTGACTTCACTCTTGTGATCAGTCACTGAATTCAAGGGAATGGCGTGAAGCTGAGTCAGGGGAGGTTTGGGTTGGATATTGGGAAAGGGTCCTTCACCCAGAGGGTGGTTGAGCACTGGAATAGGTTCCCCAAGGCTGTAGCCCCACCATCAAACCTGACAGAGTTCAAGAGTTTGGATTGTTGGCATGTCCTTTACAGGGCCAGAACTTGGACTTGATGATCCCTGTGGGTCCTTTCCAAGTCATTCTGTGATTCTATGATATCAAATGATATGAAGGTGTATTTGATTTCTACCACAGTAATTGACTCTGATTTAGGTATGTTAGGAGCAGTGACAGCAGTGACAGCTGACAAATAAATTGTTTAGGAATTCCTAATGCACTAAGTCACCATGACATTCTATGAAGAAAAAAGCAACAAAATTCTTATTTGTTTTAAAGACTTTTATCTATCAAATAAGTGTAAAAACTACTATTTAGAAGGCAGATGACATAAAAATGTTTTTCTAAACTTTTTTTTTAGGGAAAAAACAACACCCTACCAAAAAAAACGACTCTTTGTTTTTCACAAATCTAAGAGAAAATACTTAAGTTTTGCTGCATGGGAGGACTAAAGAAGCTGATCTCTACTGTGTTTTCAGGTTTTCACTCCATTGATTTGTTGCTTCATGAGTGGTGCATTTAGAAATCCTTTTCTTTTTAATTGAAATGCAAAGTACTATCTCATATACTCTTAATAGGATTAAAGGATCCATCATTCCCTCCTGCCTAGCTGGGTAATTGTACAGATGTAAATTAATTAGCTTTGTGTGAGTGCTGATTATTCTGCATCATAGCTGTACTGAGGGGAGTGACATTTCAACAAAACACTGTTCTCTGGCAAGAGGATACTGTAGTCCAGATGAACACAAGGTGCACAATGGAACTTCAGGTACAGCGGGATGTAAAGAAAAGGTTGAAGAGCTGATGAGGACCAAGCAGTGTCAGCACAGGGGTCTCTCCAGAAAGGCAGCTTGCCCTGATTGTTGTTGCCTACAACAAACCTGCCTTACATGACTACATAGTTATCTCTGCACAAGCTGGTTTAAAGCTCATACACAAGTATGAACTGCAGCCATAGTACATGGAAAGCCTCTTCACACTTAAGTGAGATAATAACTGGAGAAAGATCAGTTTGCTGTAGTCTCTTTATCAACATATACTACCTGGAGATTAAAATCACACATGCATATATTCATGTAGCTTAGTATTCAGTAATGCTTTATTTAAAAAGCATCAATATCAGAGTAAATGTATTCAAATAATTAAAGAAAAAATTTATTTGAGTCAAGATTAATAGCTTTTCCCTTTAATTCTGTACATTTATGTCTGAATTGAGCTTTGAAGAAAAGGTCCTTCCTCCATGCCCTGAACAAGAAAAGATGACCTTTAGAAAAGAGAGTCAGTAAGTACTGCAGCAATACATGGTAAATGGTATGATGTGTGATCCGGGGGCTTTAAGGCCTGCTAGTGCCCTCAGGGTGTGACTGAGTGATGTACAAGGGATTTTCCCATGTGCTTACTTTACTATGCCAGTTTTGCTCTTAAAGAAAGTTGGATGGTTTAAAAAAAATTCAGCTACCCACCAGTGCCTCACAGACACAGTCCTAACCCTGTTTAGTCTGTGTAGTCTGCTAACTATATCTCTGAGCTATTTTTCTGATACAAACATTAAATTTCTCATATGTACATATACAGACACCCAGGTCCCAGCAGAATCAAAGCCTGTGGCTTGTTCGTGACATAGAGCTACATTTGCAGCAGATTTCCTATCTTGGTTTACTCTCTGAATCTTTTTTGATGAAAAAATGCATTTACCTTGAGTTCTACAAAAAAACAGTGCTTAATGCATGTATACAAATATGTCCTTCATATGTATTTGTTATATTAAAAGTTTGTTTTGGATTAATATCTTTCTGAAATTCTAGTTTTCTGAATTATTAGTGTTTCCTCATTATCTTGCTACCTCAGCAGTCTGTAGTGTTTCTAGTAAACCTGACATCAGCTTCATTTAGGGAAAAAGAGAGATTTCAGGAGGCTTCTGGAGGGAAGTCTCCATAGGCTACTGGATCTATTCTGAAAATGAGACAGTAGTTAAAGAAAGCAGAATTGGAAAAGTACAATCCATTTAGCATATCACTCCATAAAATTCAACTTTTTCTATCCAAATAAGATACCAAAGGGAATTACTGTGACAGAAAAAGGATTTTTAAAAAAGCAGAAACAACAAAAAAGCAAAAGTATTGTCATTGAATCATTAATGCCTGAATTTGCAAGTGATCACTTTTGAGTGTGCTGCCATGCATATGTTGATTCTATTCCACATGCATAAAAATAGCAGTGTTTAATTGACACACATTCTGCTGCAAACATTAGTCCATTAATCCAAGAATTTATGTGAGTCAAATCCAATATTTGTATCTTTAGTGCTGTGATTTATATGAAGGATCACTTTGTTTTCCTCTATTTCCTCAATTTGCCAATCACTTCTAAATTAAGCTTCCACATGGATAAATTAGATTACACTCAGACATTTTCAATTCTCTTACCAGTGCCTCATATCACAATAAAATCTGACCACCCAGTTTGAAGCAATAAATTATAAAGAAAATTCTTCTAATTCTATTTGGCAGAAAAATTCCTAAAATATGAGAACAAAAGAATGTGGCAGCTGCAATGTGTTGGCTCTTCGCAGAAAAACAATACAGAAACAGGTTTGGAGTGCACTTTGTTCTTTACACTACAGAAATTTTTGCAACATTTCTTAAGTTGACAATTTTGAAATATTCACACTTTTCTTGGAGATTGAAATACAAATATAGAACCCTGCAACACACAGTCTTGAAATTAATGGGAAAGAAAACTGGAATAGGTCTAAAAGCATAGGCATGGATGAGAGGAAAAGGAGAAGAAGTGAGAAAGGAAGGAAATAGAAATCTAATAGAAACATGCTATTTTTTCAAAGCAAGGAGTGTAATATGCATATCATTATGCCCAAAAAAGAAAGACAAATGAAAAATAAACCTATGTGAGTGGTTTAACTTGACAGGTTTTCAGAGAAGTATATTAAACAAAGAACTGTGAAGGCACAAGAGCTGAAACCAATGAAATAGACTTCTAATTTGCTTTATTATGTCTGAAGAAATATAGGATCTGATGTTATGATAGATAACTGTATAACAGACAGTTACAGTATGAATCTGTTTCATCCACTTCCACATTTTTACTTTAATTAGGTTTTGCATGGAAGCTAAATCCATTTCTCTTATCCATAATAAGAATATATCACTTTCTCAGTATTACTATACAATTTTTTAGTTCTAAAAAATTAAAATTTTAACAATAATTTGTGTTCAAGAAATTAACAAATTATAAATTTTTAATGTCTTGATTTTTAGTTTCACTAAGTATGTTCTTGGATCTTATTCTACTGGTGAGAAAAAGTTATTCAGAGTAAGCAAAAAAAAATCACTATACTCCACTGAGCACCAGCCATTTGCCATCTTGTTTTTTCATGGTAGTGATTTTTTAAAAAACTAAAAAACTTCATCAGTGTATTTTTATGCTTCATCCACACACTGTCATTTTTAATTTACATTGGAAATTCAGAGAAAATTACATAATGAAATATTTTCTGGGTTTGTTTTATTTTATCTAACAGCATTTCCTCCTTCTTTGAAGATGAACTGCCAACTTCATTCTGATGAACAGCCTACTGCATTAAGAATGATCCTGTTTTTATGGAATAACCTATTTTGTCACTGAGTGGTTTTCCTGAACCATTGCTGTTAATTTACAATTTAATATGTTGTATGAGTTGTTGAAATTGTCTTGCAGTGTGGGTTACCTTTTACTTGATTAGTCCTGAATTTCATTAGCCCTTCACCTTGACAAATAATAAGTAAAGCAAGTAAATATGTCTCAGAATACACAGTGAAATGTTTCACAGTGTAAGAATATGCTGTATAATATGAGTACAGCTACTTTCCTGGTATTAACCGAAGTCTAATGATTGCATTACAAGTGTTTGCATCTACATATCTATAAATACATTGGAACAATGAATGAAAATTCATTGGAACTGAAAGACAAGGAAAGGAAACAATTGTTTCTGAGAATGAACTGTCTGACTAAAACCAATAAAGCTCTCCTGCATACCTAGAATTAATGGTATTTTCTTACTTAGAAAGTTTAGCTTATCTGGGTGTTATAAATACATATTCTAAAGTTGGCTTTTCGCAAGATGTGTGCTATATGATTAATAACGTTGTGGTAAGGATATAGGTTTTTACTTCTATTATTAATAAAGAAAGTTAGACATAGTGGTATTTGTTGATATAGTATGCTTAAACTGTCTGTTTGGTTGGGATAACATCCAGTGAACATGTAAAGAAGACCCTGCTATTGAGATACCAACTATCAGCATCCACCATCTGAAGAAAGTATGGACCAAGGCCCAAACTGGAGGTGATAATGAAGACACAGCCAAGAAACACGCATGCTCTAAAAAGGTGGACCCAAGGAGGGACCATGCAGACCAGTTCCTGGAATATGGAAACTAGTTTATGGAAAAATATGAATATTCAACAGACTGATGCAATGGAAAGGGTATTTAAAGAATGACTATGATATAGCAGGGTGTGGACTTGGCTGAGTGCCAAGTCACCCGGCCGGCCATACTTTGCTTGATCTCTTTATTGTCTTATTATTTTATTAAATCTATTTCTTAAAATTTACATAGAAAGTGAACCTCGTTTTTCACATGAGTAATAGCAATATACACATGCACAAACACCTACAAATATATCATAGATGAGATTCACATATGGTCTTATAAGTATGTCTAGACATATGTTGTTGGCAGAGCTAGAATTGGGATGAATAACACCTGAGACATCGGGCCAGAACCTATTTATGCAATTGAAGTTTGATGTCTGCTCTTATGTTATGTGGGATTATTTCAGTGCTAAAATAGAAGGACATTTTTTTTTATATAGTTATATTTTTTTGCTAGAAAAAGCAGATTTTTTGAAACAAAGTCCCAATTTTTTTTTTTTTAATCCCCGAAGTATTTTTTGATGAATCTGTATGCTTTGACAACAGAGTGATACAGATACAACAATTGTCATTCATTATTAAGTCAAAATCAAGGAAATTTCCCTCTATTCTTTGTCTGAATGACAGCTGAAACAACTAAAGAACCCTGTTCAGCACACATTGTAGAACTTCCCTTTGGACTGTATAAGTATCCTGCAGACCTAGTGCAAGGTCATAGTGCAAAAATTCTGAATGCACCCGAAAGAGACCTGGATTGTTCACTGAAATTAACAGAAAACACTTAGAATCTACAGGGGGGTGGTAGAGGTGGTGGAGGTAAGACAAAAGGTGAGACAGTGCAACTAACAGTTTGAACTGAGGGAACATTCCTTCTGCAGAGGCCTTTCTCCTGTGTCCCATGACAATTCCCAGATTCTCACCAGCTGAGCACCTGAGACTTCCACCCTATATCTCACTGCCAATGATATCTCATGCCCAATTCTCACTGCTTCAGAGGATGATGAGTGCTCTCCACCTTCCTTCTTCTAAGAGTTATATTATCAAGGAGGAAGAAAAAAAATCCTGAAACCTATAATCTAGGTTATGCAATCTATTATGCAAACAAGCCTGATAAGCACACAGAGAGAAAATTATTTTCATTAATTTCAGGATCACAGACAAATGGATCATGGTAAAGGGAAAATCAGTTAATAACTTCTGTATCAAAATTTTCCTCCTTTGCTGTGTTAATATGCAAATGTATTTTAGTGGTGGTAGGGAGAAGCAGATAACTATATGGAATGATATTCAGCCACAAAGAACAATCTAGTGCAATGTCATTCTTTCTCTAAATCACCATTAATACAGAAAATCTTATTAGAAATAGTATCTTATTCAAAAACAAAAACAAAAAACAAAAACAAAAACAAACCAAACCCAACCAAAAACAAAACAAAACAAAACAAAAAAAAAACAAAAAAAAAAAAAAAAAAAAAAAAAAAAAAAAAAAAAAAAAAAAAAAAAAAAAAAGAGTTTATAAAATTTTTTTTATGAAATTCTTGAAGGAATATAGGAATATACATTTTTGATCATACACATATTTTACCACACAGAAGCTTTGCAAAATAAGAGTGCCTAGCAAATTATATACTCAATAATAACTGTCAAATGGCCCTAGTTCTTATTTTAAGACCAAAGGGATGCACTAATGTTAAATATGTTTTTAGTTTTGAACAAATCAGTCTTAGTTTCTGACAGAGTAATACGATTAGAGTAATATGCCCCTGATGTCAAAGCTGCCTCTAACTGAACACTGCTTATTACTGTCAAGGAAAGCAGAAGTCAAATACATATAATTTATTTTAGCTCTGTCATCTAACACAGTATGGAATACAAAGTTAGTGACTAATGTGGAAAATTTAAATCATGCTATAAATAGCTTTTAAAGAAGTAAGCATAGTAAAAGCACTTTATGTATTGAACATGAACAGAACTTGCATTACTATCACAATTCTGTTAACCAAATAAAAGAGAATGTAATTACATAGAAATATGCAATTTACAGATAACTTTCTTCAACTTTTTGTATGTGAAGTTTGTAAAGGGACATACAAAGCAAGCATAGCCAGTTGTTGGGGGTTAGATTTGTTTCTTTTTTACTTATTGAATTTTTTCCCATAAGTTGCTAGGGGACTAATTGCTGGGTACTTGTGGGTGCTTCACCAAAAAAAGAAGTGGCCAAAAGTCGGGAGAGTAGTGTAGCATTGACATTTCTTTTGTCTGGGGGAGTTTCTCTCGGAGGGGGGCGATAACGCGACTTTTGGGGGCAGGTAAAGGACAGGGCGGGGGGCAGCTTCTGCCTCTTTCTCTTAGCATTGAAGAGAGGACAGCCAGGCGGTTGCTTGCTGTGGGAGGAGTTCACTGTCACCACCATGTCCGGTCCTGGAAAATCTTTCATCACCTGATCATGAGCCCAGGAGTTCTGAGCTCCTGAGCTAGCCTCCTCCTGCCCTGCTGGAGCTGGGCCAGCCCTGTCCTGGCACTGCCACTTCTTGGCCGCTACACTTTTTGCTACTCTGTGGTCCCGCACTCCCCCTACTCTGCCGGGACATTCCTGCCGTTCCAGTCACCACCGCGGAGTTTCGGATCTCATCCACCAGCCCGGGATTTTCCACCGTTCTAGCTTGGTGCATTTGGAGTCTCTCAGGGGCGCCAAGATCCGACTGCCCCGGGCTTTGTGAAACAAAGCCCCTCAAGGTTCCTGGTTCTGTTTATTGTTAATGCTGTAGTTGTTGTTTTGTTTGCCTTGCAGAAAAGAACTAGTAAAGAACTGTTATTCTTATCCCCATATCTTTGCCTAAAGAGCCCCCTTAATGTTCAAAATATAGTAATTCTGAGGGAGGGGGTTTGAATTCTCCATTCCGAGGGAGGCCCTGCCTTCCCTAGCAGACACCTGTTTTTTTCCAAACCAAGACACCAATTTATATGTCAAAATTGTCACCATAATGTATTTCCATATTGGTACAATCATCAAAGCCCTAGCATCAATAAAATATAAATCACATTTCTATTTCTTTTCTTTGAGGTAAGATTTCGCATGTGGAAATTTATTCTATCTGAACACAGTTATATAAACTATTCCTGAAGAAGAAACCTGGCTTACATAGTTACGCCTTTATCACCAGTAGTTATAGGGTTTTCACTGAATCACAGAATGGCTGAGGTTGAGACGGGCTTCTGGAGGTAAAAGCTCCATTCTGAAACAGGACCAGCTACAGCCACTTGCCCAGGACCATGTCTAGAAGGATTTTGAAGGAAAAAGTCCCTCTAAGAAGGGAGGCTCTGCAACCTCTCTGCGCAATCTGTGCCAGTATTCTGTCATTTTTAAATGGAAATTCCCATACTTCACCTTGTGTCAATTGCCTATTGTTGCTGACCACCACTGAAAAGAGCCTGGCTGCTCCCTCTTTGCACCCTATCTTTAAATGTTTGTATTTATAAATAATTATAGATAAGACCCCTTCTTATAGATAAGACCCTTTCTGAGCCTTCTCTTCTCAAGGCTGAACTGTACCAGCTCTGTCAGATCTAACACTATCAGCATCACAAGAAACCAGAAGTTGCAGTGAAGTGAATTGACATCTTATTTCAACTCCTGGGGACTGAAGAATAAGACTGGGAAGAGCTGAAGAAGACCCTGGGGGAAGAGAAGCCCCTTCTGCAGAAGTGGGCCATGAGTTTCTCAACACTTACTCCGAGATAAAAGTACCTATATGGGCTTTAGGTAAGCAGAATCTCTACTTTAGAAACTTCAAAAGTGTGGGGCTGACATATATGTGCACAGTGGCTGGGGGAAGCCAGACTTTAGGCCCAAGGTAGGGATTCCATGCCAGCTTTAATGATAAAGTCCAAATTTGCACCTAGATTTAGAAAAAAGATACTCTGGAGTTCCTGACAAGCAATGAAAACTCACCTTCACTTTGGAAAATTGTTGAATGATTCATCTTTAAATTGTTTTGTCACAGTACTTTGGACCAGTTCCAGTTATTCTTGTAAAATTTGCATACCCATTGTTGATACTTAAACAAGTTTGAAATTCAGCTTTAAATATTAGCTTCTGAGTATTCACAGACTATGCATTTAAGAAGTTTAATAGATATTTCTTTACGACATTACTCATCACAATTATTGCTTTGCATTTGTAATTATATCTTATAAATGTGATTGCATGTATTTACACTAATTACACAACTGGAGATAATTTCATGAATTATGGAAATACAAAAAGAATGACTAAGCTTTACTGAAAGAAATAAGTAAATCAGCAAAATAAAAATGGTCTTAAGAAAGCACTGAGAAAGTGAAAGGATTCTACACAATGTTTCTCAAATAAAGCATTTCCTTCCTTCCAAAATAACTTAGTCTAGTCCAAGCTATATAAATGTATTGTCTGGCACACTGTTTAATTCTGTGACAATTTCATTCAGTTATGTACCTATAGTCTGAATATATATAGTAATCCTCAATATGAAAATTAACTACTTCAAAACTTTTAAAGGAACTGAATCTACAGTTGGAAAGCATAGAGCTTATCATATTTCTTGTAGTCAATTAAATCTACTCATAACAAACCAGAAGAGGGTGAAAAGTGACCAAAATTATCATGGTAATGCATCCTATAACATAGAAGTGACAGCAATGTCTAAATACTGAAATGAAAGCTTCTAAACTGCAAAAGAAAGAGTTTGCTGCAATACCAAAAAAACACCAAATAATCAAGTCATTTATATCCTTTGGGACCTAAGAAAAGAGCATAATAAATTTCAGAGAAGACCCTTTTCTGAATCTCCAGTATTTCTTTTCATGCCTTACACCAAAACTGAGTTGATCAAAGTTAAAAATCACATAATGGCATAAGTGCAGTATGTACACCTCTTCTCCAACTAGACTTAAGGATATAAATGGATGTAAATAAATTGAGCCCAATGTAGCAAATACCTATGCAAATGCTTAATTTTTAAAAATTTATATTTATTGGTTTTTACCACAAGATGTCCAACATAAATGCTTAAATCTACTCCTGATAATTGTCTTATTTTATGATACTGTAACATTAATTTCTATATCTTTTAATAAAACAAATATCTCACATAAGTGTACCAGACATTATTGGAATTTCTATATTTTTCTTATGGGTTAAGTGAGCATGGATAGAGACATTATAGAAGCTCAGCAGATAGCTTGTAATTAATTAAGCTATTACAGATAGTTCATACCTGATAATGTGCTCTGTGCAGCCTATAACTACTTCAAAAGAAAGTGGTTTAATTTCATATTGAAATTTTATGTGCTCATCTGCAATGATTTTGATAGGGAGAAAATGCAGAGTAACACAATAGTGAGCCAGACTCTATGTGTACAACATGTCCTTTTTAATATTAATTTTTAATGGGTTTTTATGGTGTTTCAAAACCAAAAAAATGATAGCAGCACATTCCATATGCATGGGGCTACACAGCATGCAAAAAAAGTTTGAACCTTTTTTAAGATATTGGAGCACTGAGTGATTGCAAATGGTATGATCACAGAAAAACAAAAGATTGAGAACTTGTATTATAGTATTTTAACAAGATACCACCACAATTCACAGCTTTCTGCATGGGAGAAGCTAGGTCAGGTCAGGAAAAGTAATACAGGTGTATTGAAACACACAAATAGCACCTGCAGGCAATAGTACAAATAGGAATGGAAAGTTTAAAACTGGAAGGAGGCAGATGTTTCATTGAACCATGAAGAAAACTCACAAATGATGCACTGTACTAGCAAAAAAAATTGAATTGCAGCAGGAATGAATGGAAATTCACTGAAAGAAATAAAATGCTAATCTAGAAATAGAAAATGATTTTGGAGACGACAGTTCATCTACAGTTCAGATGCATGTCAAGTCTACAAATGCAGTGTCTCAAAGGACGTAGCTGTACCAATTACAGGAGTACAAAAATACAAAATAATACAAAACAATCTTGTCACCAAGTATGACCAGATACCTCCATTTCTGCTCCTTTATTCCATTCAATATTTCACTTCAGCATTGTAACTTAAATTGCCACTGCAGTAAGCCCACACTGATTTACCATTTCAAGAACCCTTATTCTATACATTTTATAAACTTCAGTCAATATAGTAACAAGCTTAAGGAACAAACATATGTGGCCTACTTTAAACAGTCACCTATATAGTATGTATAATTAATTTATATTAATATATGTATTATTTTATTTATATTCTGAAAATGAAATTAGCAGTTGGCAATAATTACCTTCCAAAGGAACATTTATTTAATTGTTAGGGATTACTAATAAAAACTTTAGGTAATATTTGGTCGTTGATTCTTATCTTCACTGTATTGACTTGAGCCTGAGGAATAGGAACTGTGACCCTGCAATAGTGTTTCATGAAGAGATGGCATAAGATTACTCTGCAAGTTCTTAGACAGTTCACGGTTAGTCAGTGGAAAGCATATTTTTCTTATCTTACTGAAATAAATGGGGGTCTTGCTATCAACACTTACGGGAGGTAAACTGGTTTTTTAATTCCTGTGGCCAACAGTTTAGTTCTGAAGATGCGTCCAAGACATCCAGCATTGAAAAATAACAGGTGTAAGTTTTCATATGTGCTGACATAGTAGGAATTTACAAGTAAAGGCTAAGGAGAAGGAGAACAACAGGACTATGGTGAGCAAACAGGCTTTTCAGAAGGGCTTAAAATCATCATAACAAACAAGATTTCATTTGCTCTCAGAAGAGGTTGTGCAGAAGCAGAATAATGGTGTTCACCAGGGTGTCATGGCATTTTCTTCAAATGGAAATGTCTTACTGCAGGAAAATAAAATATTGTTCAGTTCAAATTTAGCCTGATTTTAGTAAATCATCAACACTGTTGGCTGAGAAATCTCTAATGAAGTCTTTTTCTCTTGTGAAGTGTCTCTATAAATCAGTCTTTTGCCATATTGTATTGGCTTCAATTATCTTCTAACAGAATGAGCAGGTTTTGAGACAACACTGCCTCCCAAATTGGGCTCTATTCCAAATTTCCTCCACAAACTGTTTTGCTTTTGTCCCAACTCTCATCCCTGCATCTTCTGCCTGTACAATTGATGCCAACTGAGGAGTCCTGGGGCTTCATAAGGCCATAAATTGAGTGAGCCACATAGTAAAATCAGCTCTAGGATAACAGTCATATACAGGCTCCTGGCTCATGTGCAGAAAAATAAGTAAAGTCCAGTTCAATGATCCCACTAGGTGTATGATTGGGCTTCCTCAAGCTTGTCCTTGTTTCACTTCAGATAATGAGCTGTGGCTGTTCAAAAATCCTGCAGTGGAGTCTCATTTTCCTGGAAATGTCTGTTATTCCACTGTGATAGACAAAATGGAAAAAAGTAAGATTAAAAAAGACAGCTAAAATCTATCCACCACCCTCTTCCATATATAGACAGGATTCCAATCCTGAAATGTATAAAAAAACCACTGGGGGAAAGAAACTAGAAGTAATACTCACAGATTCTGGAAATAGTGAATGTGTTTAAGACTAGTAGTTCAGTAGTTACCAAGGCACCAATAGCTGAAATGTCCAGAGCACTACTGCTGCAGAACAGAGATCACTGAGCTGAGGATTTTGGTCAGTGGGAGGTGTCCCTGCCCATGGCAGGGTCCCCTCAAGGGGAGTTTGGACTAGGTGATCTTTGAGGTCCATTCCAACCCCTTAACATTCTATAATTCTATCTATTGCCACAAGCATCAAAATACTACTATCTCAATCAAGAAGCTCAACACAAAGAAGGAAAGTTTGCTCCTAGTGTAGCTCTTACTAGATACTTCATGCTTCAGGTACAGAAATGCAAACTGTCTAATACTGTATTTATGTTATGTGGTGGATAAAACCACTTTCAGTTCCCTAGTATAAATGGGCAAGTGATAGTATTTAGAATTACTCATTTGGACAAATAAAACATAATATTTTACTAAAGTGAATCCAATGGCACAGCTGGAGGACCAGCTACATCTGCGTTCTAATGCTTGCTTGGTGAAAAACTGAATGACAGAGCCCAAGGGGTTGTAGTAAATGGGGCTACAACTGGCTGGCCACTGGTCACCAGCAGAGTTCCACAGTGTTCAATTCTAGGGCCAGTTCTGTTCAGTGTATTCGTCAATTATCTCAGTACAGGAGTTAAATTCGCCATTAGCAGGTTTGCTGTTTGATACCAAGCTGGGAGGTGGTGTTGGGTCTCCCAAGAGATAAAAGGCATTATCCCTCCTCTTACCTCCATGTGGAGATAAGGATATCCTTCAGAGGGGTCTAGATAGATTTGAGCACTGGGCAAACCTTAATGGGATGAAATCTAACAAGACAAAGGCTCAGGGGAGACATTCTCACTCTCTATTACTGCTTGAAAGGAGGGTTTAGCTAAGTAGGGTTCAGGCTGTATTCCCAAGAAACGAGAGATAAGACAGGAAGCAATGGCCTCAAGTTGCACTAGGGGACGTCTAGATTGAATTTTAGGGAAAACTTCTTCAAAAGGGCTATCAAATACTGGAACAGGATGTCCAGAGAAGTGGTGGAGTCACCATCACTGAAGGTATTTCGAAGATATTTAGATGTGGCATTTAGGTAGACTTTGGACTGTTAGGTTTGTGGTTGGACTCAATTATCTTAGAGTTCTTTTCCAACCTAAGTGATTATATGATTCTATGAATAAGAAATTGAAGTTCACACATAAAAATTTAATCAGGAGGAGATTAACAGTAAACACTATTTCTCTGTTTTAATTAAAAGCATTATTTCTCAGTGGTTTTTTTTACCAAATGAAAGTTTGATATTTCTGAAAATACTCTGAGTATATTTTTAAATTCTTTCTAATGCTAGGAGAAGGAAGGTTTAATGATCTGGTTACACTTTAATTGCCAGTATTCCTGTCAAGAAAATAATTTGATGCTGCCAAATGTAGCAGGCTTACACTAACATTTCAAGGATTCAGCGTAAGAGTTAAAAAGCAGAAGATAAGAACAGTATCTCTAAAAAATTCCTGATTTTAAGAGGCTGAAATTCTGAATTGTAGGGCAGGTTGGTAGCATATAGCCCATAATATGGTATTATGATATAAAAGGCACAAGTCAGTGAGATAATCTCTCAAAAGCATATGTGTGGGATCATCGGTAGCTGTTGGAAATTCTTTTGTCCTTTTCATTACAACAAAGACAACATATAATGAAAATGTATACACCTGAAGCAGCACATTCTAAATTAAAAAGCAGGTTGCAATATACACCAGGGAATTGGAAATATGATTCTCACCTCTTCCTACTAACATTAAAATAATAATAGAGAAAGTGATTCCCCCCCACCCATTTAATATCCTCTGACAGAAACAAGACCAAAATACTGTTCAACTGTGAAGTATGATTTGTGGCAAACACAAAAAGAAGTGAAAAAAAGATATCTGAAAGTCTTGGCTGCATATATTAGCAGTATTACAGATTATATTGCAGTACACTGAGGGAGTGTTGCTTTGGCCATGATGGTCCAGCACTATGGGCAAGAAAAGGTTTCTCAGGAAAGGCAACTGCTTTCATTAGACCAATTGCTATAATTAAAGCACATGGGCTTGAGAAGTTCTGTGCAGTTTCTAATCATGCCATCTGGAATCTGATGAAAGTGCCTCTCTTTCTCTACAGTCTTGTCTTTGGAAACTATTAGTCCACCATCTACAGACATATGGAGAAATGCTTCTGAAACTTACATCTTCCCATATGATTTTAGAACTTGAGCTTATTGAAAAAAATATTACTGGTAGTTATTGAATTGAATCAATTCATTTCCCTGGACAGCTCAGAAACATGATAACTAGCTTTTTAGAAATGGAATTCCAGTATCTCTTGACACAGATTCCCAAAGTACAAAGAAAGGTATACAAACAGTGTTTGATGAAAACGTACATAAGGCAAGTTTTATCTGAATTCAGCAGTGGAAGTTCTCTTTGCTCTTTGCAAAGGTCTTTAAACTTGGAGAACAAATTTATGCTCCTCACTTGCTTTCACTGTTTTATCACAGTTATATTCAGAAGCAGGCATATTTAATAACAGGGGTGTTTGTTGCCACAGAAACATAAGATGTTCTTGAAGCTGCTCTGAAGCAGAAGCTGTAAAAAATATTAATAGATAAAGCAGATAAACGAAGCCTCAAAATAATCTCAATTTATGCAAATCAGCAGTGAAATTGCTTTTTAAAACTAAATGCATGTTCTGCAACCATGCAAAAGTGAGGATATACTATTTTACAGGTTGAAAAGTTAGGAAATAATATATATAGTCCTAAACTAGTAAAATATGTGCCATAAAGAGCCTTATATAATTTTAACTGAAGGAGAACTAGGTCACTAAATTATCAAGCAGAAGAGAAATGGTTGCCTTGAAACAGACATCATGTAAAATAGCAGGCTGTCAGTAGATAATCTATGACAGTATTTAGGGACATGGAAATAAAATGGCCAAAGCTGATTTATAATTGCCAAATTAAGTCATTCAATTATTGATGCAGCAATTGTCACTGTCAGATTGTTTTTTCCCCAATCTGTCAGTCTTTTAACAGAAGTGAGAATCAGGGAGGTTGACCTCTCCATCTTTTTGACTCTTCATGTAGTAGGAAGATAGCAAGGAATAATTACAACATTTTGCACAAATCATTCAAATAAGGAATCAAATATTTCTGTTTATTCTCTGTAGAAAACCATATATACAGGAAAATTTTGCTGAGGAATTAGTTACAGCACCTTTCTTTACTGAGACATAAAATAATGTTACAGTTGTAAACCTTTTAATATATTTAATATATTTCTCTGTTTTCTAAGATCAAATCATTGATCTTAGAAATAGATCTTAGGTATTTCAGGTTTATTTATTGTTTACGATATCAGTTCCATAAAATATATATTTAACATCAATACAATTGCACTTCTGCAGGCTTCAATTTGAAGCACCAAGTTTATGCTAAGTGTGGCTAAAAAACTATAACTTTATCAGAAACCAAGTGTTTATTGTTTTTCCCATTTTTTAACACTGTGGCATCCACATTTCAGATATACAGTGGAAGAAAAGGGAGCAGCAGGGGCCACATGTTCCCATTTATTTAAAATATATATCTACCTCATTCTCTGTAACTCCTTATTTTTGCCAATATTTAAAACTTACAATCTTCATATGTTGTTTAAATAATGTTAATTCGATAATTCTGTCCTTTTCAGGCAAACGTATCTTTGCACTATTAAGACTCAGGCCCACTGCACCCAAAGATTTCACTCATGACTTGGACATTGTCTCCTAAAGCTTTTGAAATAAAGACTTTAAAAATGAAACACTGGTTTCAATGACTTACGTTCAGGATAGAAATCATCAATGACCCAATCAAGGTAGAAAGGATGCAGCAGAAGAACAAGTACCTATGACATTCACTGCCTTGCTGGATCACTATTTGAGCTACCTGTTAAAGTCCAGTCCTGGTAGGTAGAAATGGCAAGCTATTTTAATCTGAAAGCCATATGATGAATGACATGGAGCTAATAGAAAATCTCAGTAGAGCCCAGTAGTTCTGTTACAAGTAACTAGTTGCAAGTAACTAGAGCCATCATCACAACTGGAATTTCTATGTCTATTCCAAGACAGACAGCTAAGAATGAAATATATGGATGATGGAGGCTTTTAGCTTCAGCGAATAGTTTTTCCCTTAAAAGTCATATGTCACTGTGATTAACATAGTTTCCTCCTGATCAATCTAGTATAAAATTAGTGATGATACATTAGCTACTAAAATGTCTAAATCTACTTGTTCTTAATTCTTTGTTCTCACAGGATGATTTTTACATGAACAAAAAGAAAAATCAATCAGATAGCACGGAAAATCCCTAGGCATTTCTATCCGTGATGTAATTTCCCAGGGAGATGCAAACCCTCTTATTTTAGGAGTAGTTTCTGAACATGAATATCTCTCACACAAATTATATCATGCTCCTTCCTTATGAAGGATCTTAAGAAGCACATATAGAACTGAACCTAACACAAATTATTCACTATAATAGTACAGAATGCATCTCTTTTGTCATATAAAAATATTTATGCCATGTGATTTTATTGCACAGTAAATCATTTCTTGATTTCCATAAAATTAAAATATTGAAGGAGAAAAGCATTCACACTTTCCCCTATCTAGGGAAAGCATTACAGTAACGACAGCCAACATGGCCAACACCTTATTATTTACCCAGATTGAAGACTGTAGAATTTACAGGCATTTGATATTTAATACACTAAAAATTCAAGAGAATATATGTATGATTGTATTAAACAGTCCATATTCCAGAATGTGAGAAACTGTATTACCACTATGACCTGTGGTGGCATATACTACCTGATGTTCAGATTTTCTGAAAACTGTGAATTTCTACAGTAGCTGCAGTAAGACTGGCTATTCATGAACTGATAGGATAGGTTTCATGTCACCATAGGAAACCATGACACTCTGACGTTTTCAGGCTGGGTTGCAATAATTATAAGGTGTGTAGAAAGAAAAAAAAAGGAGTTCCAATTGTGTGATATGTAACCAGTTGAAATACTGTTGGAAATACCAAATAAAATCACAGAGTAATAGAACTACAGAACTAGTAAGTTTGGGAAAGATCATTAAGCTCGGCCAATTAACCTAGCACTTCTGTGTTCTCCACTAATACATATCCCCAAGAGCCACATCCACATATTTTTTAACCCTCCCAAGGATGGTGACTCCACCACTTCTTTGTGCAGCCTGTTCCAGTGCCTGACCACCATTTCAGTGAAGAAATTTTTCCTAATATTTAATCTAAACCTCCCCTGGTGCAACATGAAGGCATCTCCTCTTGTCCTGTCACTTATTCCTGAGGAAAAGAACCTGACCACCACCTGAACTAGAACCTCCTTTCAGGTGGTTGTAGAGAGCAAGAGGGTCCCCCCGAGCCTCCTTTTCTTCAGCATAAACACCCCCAGCTCTCTCAGCCATTCCTCATCAGACTTGTGCTCCAGCTCTGTTCCTTTCTCTAGACCCAGTCCAGCCCCTCAAAGTCTTTCTTGTAGAGAGAGGGACCCAGAACTGATCCCAGGATTGGTGGTGTGGCCTCACTGGTGCCCAGTGCAAAGGGACAATCACTGTCCTGGTCCTGCTGCCACACTATTGCTGATACAGGCCAGGTGCCATTGGTCTTCTTCCCCCCTTGGGCACACCTGGGCTCATGCTCAGCTGCTGTCATCAGCATCCCCATGTCCTTTCCCAGCTTTCCAGCCACTTTTTCCCCAGTCTGTAGCATTGCCTGGGGTTGTTGTGACCCATAACAGGACCTGGCATCTGGTCTTGTTGAACCTCATACAATTGGCCTCAACCCATCGATTCAGTCTGTCCTGATCCTTCTGCAGAGTCTTCCTACACTCCAGTAGATCAACGCTCCCACCCAACTTGATGTCATCTGCAAACTTACAGAAGGTGAATAAAAATACTGAATTTGTCAAATCTGCAAAACATCCTTGTGGATCCTCAAATTCAGAAACCTTTTAGCACAAGGTTGACATTGCCAATGAGTGAGTGGTATGCAGAACAGCTTTGTATTAGTTTCCTGTTCAGATCTTCAATTCAATTCAGGTACTTAAAGAAAAACAAGCCCCAAACCACTAAAACAGACTTGAGAAGAAGCACACAGTTGAAGAACGATCACAAGATCTGCAAAAATAGATATGAAATTTGATTTTTTTAGTAGTTTCAAAAGGAAGGGAAATAAAAGTGGAACAAGAGCACATGGCATTCAGAAAGAAACAAAGTAAAATTTGAATAACAATATTCAATATTGTAGCTGTTACCAGTTAAATAGTTAGTATTTGGCCATGTAATACAGTTTGGATGGTGGGTTTTGCTAAAAAATGTACATATGTCTGTAACACACATTTGTATTTGTTTGTGTGAGGTTACATGGATGTGAGTGTACAACACAGCCTTGGTAATACCACCATGCACAGCTAAAATGAGGTTATAAAGTGAGGTAACACAAAGGAAAAGCTTTTAAACTGAGGAGTACTGAAGATATATGGACATCTAATATATTGCACTATAAGTGTCAGAAGTGGCAAGTAAACAGCCTATATGTCTACTGCAAACTTTTGGAGAGACGTTCTTTCTTATTTTAGATTTCAGAATCAAACATGATTCACATATAATCTTAATAAACCACATAGTTCTAGTATAACTTCTATGCCCAAGAAAGAAAATCACACAGGAAAGCCTCCCTTTTGTCCTTGTAAATCTCAACCATAATGAACATCTCTGTCCACAAGTACCCAACTAGAGGCTCTGATGAGAAAATTAACAAAAAACAATTAAAGAAAATTTTAGATGTGTTTTATTGTTATTAGGCACCTTTTCCTGAAAGCTGAAAAACTAGAAAATATTATAGATGAGCTTGTAAACATCAGCATAGCAAATTCTGCAATGTTAATTTCTAGTTTAGCAATTAATTGTGTTTTCTGATTATACCAGTAATTCTGTGTCCCCACTTTGCCAAAGTGTCTAGAAACTTTCTATGGCAAGTGTTGTTTCATGAAAACAAAAATGAAGCAAAACAAACACACACCCACCAGTCACCCACCAACAACAACAAGAACAACAACAAAAACAACCAGAAGGTAAAAACAAAAAACAAAAAAAAAAAAAAAAAAAAAAAAAAAAAAAAAAAAAAAAAAAAAAAAAAAAAAAAAAAAAAAAAAAAAAAAAAAAAAAAAAAAAAAAAAAAAAAAAAAAATTATAAAAAAAAAAAAAAAANAAAAAAACTTTAAAAAAAAGCATGAAAAATCAAGAAACAAAACCAAGAGACATCACAATGCATATAATTCTGAAACAAAACATCATGACACATACAATTCTGAAGACCCTGTCTTAGCAGAGCTTCCATATGACATTTTGTCACAAAAGTGATTACTAAAGTACTACTAAAATTTTATTATTTCTAGAATATATCAAACAGATTTTTTTCCTGAAGGAGCAGAATGTTATCAGCTATTTTGTCCCTTTTCTTTGCCTACCATTAAATCTACATATAAGCAGAAAAAAAATTTAAAACTCCCAAAGAAAACTCCCCAAAAACCAAATGGAGAATTAAAAGTTCTGAACAAGCAAGTCAATTTATAATCTACCTGGTAGAACCGTAATTAGCACAAGAGTCTAATCTACATACCACTTGATGCTGGAAGTTGAGACAGAGTTGAAGATGTGGGAAAATCACAAACAGCACAGTTTAAAATCAGTTAAAAATCAAATACAGAACAGCTATAGAAATGTGGAATGTGAAAAGAACAAGCGTGAGTAAACATGAAAAGGCACTTCTAAATGCAGTGGATAATATACTTTGGGGAGCCTAAAGGGAAAGTTAGGTGAGAGAAATGCAGAAATGAAATCAAGTGGCAATTAGAAGGAAATTATGTATCAAAACAGTTAAACTTCAGAAAACAAAATAACACTCCTTCCCAAAAATTTTTCCATCACTACAGATTGCAAATACAATGCATAAGAAGGCAAATTCACCTTCAAAAAATTCCAGAATTCTGGACTACTTTTGCCTATTAAATCACAACAAGAAATTGATTCTGCTGATTAACCTTCAAATATCTTTAACAGATGCAAATACTGCATTTGAAAGCAAAAATATGGACTGCAACAACAAGTGCAATTACAATGTATATAAAAAGGAGTGCAAGAAAACACAGAATGTTAATGAATTCTAGGTACTGAAATACCTAAAGCATTATGTATGCTAGCATACACACATATGCAAACACTGACTTTTTGGACAGTAAGTTCACTAGAAATTCTTTTTTCTATAAAGCTGAGGCTGTCAGGGATAACACATTATTAAATTACTTCCAGAGAATATGGTGTCCTGGTGTTGTTTCTATCAGTCACTGAATGAGACTGAGTTAAACTATCTATCTTTTTAAATTTCTCTCTATGCAGTGAAACCAAATCACACTTTATTTTACAAATATTATCAGTGAATTTTTATACATGCCATAATAATTTCAGATTTCATTTTATAATTATTGTAGAAAAATGTTAATTTTCCCCTTCATCAACAGTATGTGCTTTAAAGCATGAATTTTGAAAAGAGGAGTACTTTTTTCCTAGTTCTAACTGCCAAAAATTATTGTTGTTGCACTAGGTTCTGCAGTGGAACTCAAACTAAAAAATGCAGTTTAAAGTCTGTTAACTTAAGTTGTTAATAAAGTTCAAGTTTGAAGGACAAGGATATATGAATTTGCATGGGCTTTAGTGCTACCATCACATGTGGTCAACATTTTTCATTGGGAAAAAAGAAATTATAAATAGAAAAACTATGTCCAAAAAGATTAGTTTAAAAGTTTCCATTAGCAACAGGTTAATCTGTTGCAATGATTCATAATTGGACAGTGTCACCTTATTTAGATCTCTTATGAAGCATGTAACATAGTTTCTTCCAATTTAATAAGAATAATTAAATATGATTTGATTTTGTTACAATTTCCATAATATAATTTGAATTCTCAAATAGGAGACCTCTTATAAAAACCTTTAAAAAAATCTCGTTATGATTATGTATTATTTATTCCACTCTTCATATCTGAGGACACTGTCCCTGGACCTGTTACTGAAGACTGTAGTGATCTGAAAACTGAAATTACTCTTGCAGTTCAGAAATTAAAGACCAACTATTATTATAAAAGGAATTTATACATAGAGAAAAATGAGAGCCTTTTTGAGATAGGAACTCTACGCAAAAGGGCCATGACTTGTGACTGTCTCGCATATATGTACATAGCCCTACAAGAATTTCTTTGCCCCAAAGTAAGTATTTCAGTTAGTAGAATTCTTTTGAAATACCTAACAGAGTTACTTTAAACCCCAGATAAATTAGGAAATAGCAATCTACGTGACATTTTCATTTGAAGTTAAATGAACGATATACTTAGTAACTCACTGCTTGCAATTTTTTTGAAAAAAAAAACAAAAACAAAACACA
>VXBN01000501.1:76125-93502 GCA_013397395.1 Sinosuthora webbiana
TTTTTTTTTTTTTTTTTTTTTTTTTTTTTTTTTTTTTTTTTTTTTTTTTTTTTTTTTGGGGGGGGGGGGGGGGGGGGGTGGTGGTAGACACTGTATGTTCCTTTTTAATTTATTTTAAGATACAGTTCCCTGAGTAATGAACAGAATTTTGTAAAATATTTTGTCTACCTACTTTATAACATGAATTCCACAATTTTTCTTCTACTTCCCTTCTTCTGCTTAATTTTGTAAAGAAATATACCAAGGATCATTATTTTGTACCTAACAAATGAAAAAAAGTAAATTTATACTGGTAATATTTTTTGGATATACTCAATGCCTAAGTACTTATAGGATTATTTTGAATTAACCATTAATTAAAAATATCAATCTAAAAAACTAAAAATATTTTAATATTTTTAGTCTGTAAAGCCATGCATGAGAAAATTAAGAAAAGTTGATTCACAGTTTTTATCTAGTTTGATGCCTTTCTTACATCCCTTCATTTACTGTGAGGCATCAATCATTAGAGTCACTAAGTTTTCCACGTAATTCCCCATTATGATGTAGAGATAATCATGCAACCACATAAAGACACAGATGGTCAGCCAAAGCAAAACTTGTCAATTTCTAAATTTCAAGTGCTTCAGTTTGTGATTCTCATTATAAATACTGAATGAATTCTTCCTATGCTATGCCTTCAATTATGTCAGTAAGGAAAATGTATGTTATATTCAGCACAAGACCTTTCACAAGAACAAAAAGACCTATTTCACCATTGGCTCACAAAGGTCCACTCCTCAGATACAAGAATGTCTTAAAGAACCAGTGACAGATAATCCCATAGCAGGCAATTATTTAGATCAGGAGATGTTACATGAAGACATAGGTGGTTCTGTTTGGTCAATAAAGTAGAGGAAAAAGTGATTTTCTTGACCCCGTACAGAAAAAAATTGAAGACTTATGGAAGAAACTCATGGCTGAAGTGGAAGCCATGAACAGATGCCCTAGCTGAGACCTACTCAGTTCTAAATCAAATGATATAGCTCTTTCAAGGCAGCACTTCTTTCTTGTGGTGCAGAATACACACTGAAATGCAAAACTGCTCATGCAATCTATTATAGGTTTCAGCAAAAATCATTGGGATTAAGAATGAAAAAATTATTTTGGCAACCTCAATGCCTTTTTTGCTGGAGAGAAACTAGAAAGCATTTTTGAAAGTACTGATTTCAGGTTAGCTGATTTTTAATGCCATGGAACAGAGAAATGGTAATTTTATGTCCGAGATATATTTCTGATATATATGCAACACTAATAAAAACAAGGTGGTAATGTTACTTTAACAGCACAATTCAAATAATTCAAAACAAGGTAAAGTTTTAGCAAAATTAGCCATGTACTGTGTCTGTAGGTGAATATTTGTAGTAAATATTAAATATTTGCAAGTAAATACTAACTCTTTCTACATTACTTTGCCATCAAGATTGATTAAACATAGATTTATTTTAAAGAGATGAAATACTAATTTGCATCAGTACTAATTTCATACTAATTTGCATCAGTATGTCATATTATACTGGCTTGAAATTTCTTTGCCAATTATTTACAAATGTGCAACAACCAGAGGTTAAAGTTATGTAGGTATAATAATTTGCTATCTTATTCATGCAGAAGACAATTATTAATGACTGCCATTACTGCAGGTAAAATTCATACATTTAATCTTATTTATTAATTTGAATGTACTTATTTTCCATGTTTATCACATATAAAAGTGAGGAGTGATTTGGAATTTGCTAACAGAAATATGCTTAGGAGTATTAATATTTAATATTGCAAGAGGATTGCAGAGAAAATAGATGCTTTCTAAACACCTGTTTATTACACTTTTATCAATGCCTCATTAAAGCAAATATGGGAGCATAGTGGGTTTTGTTTTGTTGGGTTTTTTATATACTGTTCGGTTACTTTATGAGATTTTTCCACGTTCTTCATCTTGAGCATCATGTCTATTACTGATGCGGTGCCGGAATTGCCCGCTAGCTCCCGACAACACGGTGAGAGCGGCTGCTCCCAGATGTAACATGATCTGAGTTAGCAGTAGGGCGGGGCTTGCTCTCTACAGCACAGTGCTATGTTGAAGTGCTGAAAGCAGAGACAAGAATGAGGGAGAGATCCTCCAAACAGATTCCAAGGTGGTTTATTACAAAGAAGAACCCAGGGACAAAAACACCGAGCCCTAGTGTGCAGGAGCTTTTTTATGGGTGAGGGTCCAGGGGAGGGTACAAATTTTTAACCAATAGAAAAGGAGGAGGGAGGATCACAAGGCGGGGTTTACAATTCATAAACCAATGAGAATGCACAGGGGGAGGGGAACAGTTCACACAAACCAATGGGGCTTCCAGTAACAGAGGATTTCCAAGGGGATTTCCAAGGCAGGGGGCTGGCACAAAATGGGATTGACAATTCAGTGGGAGGAGGGACAGGGAACAATCTGGATCAAGGAGCAAGACCAAGACAAGATAGACAACTAGGTGGGAGGATACAACTTGGGACTGGACCAACAATACAGGGGAGAATGGAACAAACTAATACATAAAAACACACCACAATGCATTAACCTGAATGTAATATTTTCTGTATTTCATCAGAAACCTCAACACTATGTATTCAATCACCACTCTAACAGCACACAAGCAGCATATTTTTTCCATATACAGGAAAACAGCATATCCAGTTTAACTCCATCCAGTTTCAGTGGAACTGTTCTTTTACAAGTATGAAAGACAACCTTGCTGACTTTCTGATGTCGAGCAGCCTTTTTTTGATTTTGCAGTGTATCACAAAGACAATTGATTTGCTCAGTATTTGTCTGTAACTGACCTTAATGTTGACTTTTATGGGTCAATGCTCTTTCTGAACAGCCCTCACTCAGATTCTTGGATTACTGAATTTTGGATCACTGGACTTTGGGCCCCAATATCTAGGTTGTGCTAAATTATTTATATCCAGAGGTGGTGCAAAATTCACACGAATAATCTGGGGTGATTTCTTTGATAGCTCTATAATTTAGGTATTGCAATAAATATTGTGGGAAGAAGACAGATTTTTACACAATATGGAAACTGAAATCAAAATGAACACTGAGAAAGGGTTTTTTACTCATTAAAAAGATTGATTTAAAAAAATATATATGAAAATAAAAACGTTTTAAAGCCTTAATTGATGGCTGTTATTTTGTAGAGTAAATTATGATTCATATTCATGGCTCCTAAGAAAAATGAAGAAAGATAATAGAGAGAGTTTATAATTCAATCTAATTTGAGAAAGTAATATAATAATGCTATTTTAAGTTTTGATTGTCCCAGGGTACCTAAGAATTCATTGCAATCAAATGGATAGCCTTCAACCCCCATGTATAAAGTGAATTCAGCCCTGTGTGTGAAACATGACAAATACATAGCAGATTTTTTTATATTTCCTCCCCTGCATGACCTTATAGTATTTAGTGTATATATGACTATTTTAAAACTAAGTTTTTTAAATGTTATTTTCAAAAATGATCTATATGGATGTTATCAATACACTAAAAAATATCACTTAGTCCTTTTTAGTGCTGAACACCAAATAACCTCAAACATAAGTGACTGGGGAGCTAAGTTCTCTGTTTATTTCTTATTAGAATACGTTTTTCTTCCACAAACAGCCAAACTCCAAACAAAACAGTCTGTCACATGTTTTGAAAATAAAAACCCCCACTTTTATTAAGATCTTGGCAAAAATTCTTTCCGTGAGTCTTTTGGCATTTTTTCATTTCACTTGCAAATAATTACCTCTGGGAAAAGAATCAAGTCAGTAGCTTAAAAGAGCGCCTTAAATCTATATTGATACTATAAAGAAAGCTAGAACCAAATATGTTACAAAAATTATTATTTCAATGGACATTTTTAATTAAGAACTCTATTACATGCATTTTACTGCTATTCATGTTTCTCAAGGTTATTTGAAAATGACTAGTTGTCATAGCAACTGAACTTTCAAAAACTCTGTGCTAATTTTCCATTAGGAGTATTAGTAGTCAAACATGGAATTTGAGTAAGCTAAGAACAGTATCAGGGAATGTCTCAGGCTCAAATTTCCAAACACAAAGTTCTGGATGCCCAGCAAACCTTTGACAAAATTCAAAATGTGAGGCAAAGATAGCATTGCATTGCCTTGTCTTTTGACTTCGGTGTTATCACATGCTGTTTGGAATCTTATTTCAGGAAGTCTATTGTTTTCTGCAACTAAAACATTGAATCAAGAACCCAGATCTTGGAAGGAAAGAACACTGACAAATTGAAGAAGGTTCTATCCAATGAAAACATGCATGTGTTTAACGTTTAAGGGGACTAAAACCAACACCGCAGCATTTAATACAGAGGAAACCACAGTTGGTTATAACATCAAGGGTACACTTGAATACATATCAGTACCTCTCTTTAGAGAAAATAATGATTAAAAATATTAGATAATGCCTCTTCTGCTGCCTGTATCTTCTCCCTCTGTATTTAATGCCAGAGGGCCACTTTTCAAGGAAAGTTTGTAATGGACGTATTTCATCACCTAGTATTTATAAAGGGGAACATTTTCACCAGAAGAGCAGGCAGGTGCTGATGATAAATGACAGAATTTTGCCTTTTCATAATACAATGTTATTTCTTGTAACACCTAGCTTGGTCTCCATTATCTTCATCTATATATACTTTTAAACAGCTCACTTTGCCTTACTCACATTCACTTTTTTTTGTGCATGTCATGAAGATTTTGGGGTGAACTCCTAAACGAGTTGTTGCTTGATTTTACATTTGAACAGTTTGATACAATTTTCCTATCCCAAAGAACATTCAAGGAGGCACCTTTTAAGTTCAACTCAGAACAACAAAGAAATAAAGGAATTAGATCAATATTTTAATAAGTAATATAATGCTGTGTTAAACCAGAAAAAAAATATTAACAGCAATGAACAGAAGTCACAAGAAGTTCTAAGTGCACAAAGATTAATGAATTTGCTTATATGTTGCCTGTTTTTATGAGAAGCACTGAGTAAGTGGCTGCATTGTACAGCTAATATCATAACTGGCTCTCCTCAAGACATGGAATTGCTGGAGCAAGTCCAGAGGAGGCAACCGAGTTTATAAGAGGACTGGAGTACCTCCCCTAGGGAGACAAGCTGAGTGAGTTGGAGCCGTTCTGCCTGGACAAAAAAAAAAAAAAAAGTTTGAGTGGAAAGTTCAGAGCAACCTTCCAGTATCTGAAGGAGCCTACAGTGAAGCTGACTTTTCATCAGGAACTGTAGTGACAGGACAAGGGGTAATGCCTTTACACTGAAAGATAGAAAATTTAGGTAACAAATGCAGAAGAAAAAATTCTTCCCTGTCAAAGTGGTAAGCCACTGGCACAGAGAAGTTGTGGAATCCTAATCCCTGGAAGTGTTCAAAGCCAGGCTGATTGGGGCTCTGAGCAACCTGTTTTAGCGGAAGGTGTCCCTGCCCACAGCAGGAACTGGATGATCTTTAAGATCTCTTCCAAACCAAACCATTTTGTGATTCTATGAAGCAAAATTAAAAACATATCCTGAAGTTACTGATTACTGAGTCAAAATATTTAGTGATGAAATTATTCATCCTCACTTATGTACCCAGCTGAATTTGCATATACCCAAATTTGTTTGAGAAAATCTAACTACTTTGACATAGACATATAACCCATTGCAGTAGTTAGAAATTTCATCAGACAACCAATTCATCAAATAGAATTCTAATTTACATTTCTCAAAAGATTCTTCTGGGACAATATATTTGGGTTATTTAACACAAAGAAATTGATATATTTTTCAAAAGTTCTTATGCATTTTTGATAGAAAAAAAACTTTACTGCTTACTATTTACCCTTTGGATCTCTCTTGACACATTAAAAGTAATATAAGTGTAAGTCTGGTAGGTACACACTGATTACTTCAATCATGTATGAACAGAAGAATCTTGAAGAAGTAAAATCTCACAAATATTTGTTCCTGTACATTTTTAAATAGGCATCTGATATAATCCTTGATGAGGAAAAAAATGGCTTGAAAATCACTGGAAGAATTGATGTGCAGTACCACTTGAGTTCCTCTATTAACTCTATTTCATCTACCACACTGTCACTTGCTTTTACACAAGAAAACACAGCTTTTACAATGTCACCCAAAAAAGTGTAGTAAAGACTCCAAAGCTGTAACAGGAGCCGCGGGGCTCTGAGGGGACATGGGGTGCCGAGTTAAAGTGTAGGAAAAGGCCCCAAGCAGCAGCAGACAACAGCAGAGCTGGGCAGTGGCAGACAGGGAGGGGGTCAGGGTCCCTTCCCAGTGAGGCAGGATGTGAAAAGGTCCCCAGTTCGACAGCCACTCTTGCGAGCAGAGGCTCACCCATGGAAAGAAGAAGCATTGAAGGACAAAATCTCCGCAGTGGCAGTGAATCCCCTGGGAAGCAGCAGTCCGGCACCAAAACCACAACTGTCTCCATGCTGATCCTGAGAGTCAAACAGGGAGAGGGGGCTGAGTCCAATCCCTGACCTCTAGCCAAAATCTCATGGTATTTCTGCACTTTCCATGGGAAAGTCCCCCAGCTAAGAGATGGTAGCAAACTGCACCCTTCCACCTCCTCCCCCTCCCAGCCACATCTTTTGTCTCTTAAGTACATGTCATTCCATCACTTGGCAAAAAATGGGAGAAAAAGTCTGTGTGAGAAAGAAAAAAATAAAAGAAAGGAAAAATCCTAAACTCCAAGAGGCAAGAAATAAGCAAACAGTGTAAATTATTTCATATTAGTAAAAAAAAAAAAAAAAAAAAAAGCTCCATTTTACCTGACTGGTAAATTATTAGAGGCAAAGTAAAACCACAGAGGAGTCTTACACATTATGAAGTAAATACAGTGATTTGATGAACAACCAAATTGAGAAGACCTCACATCCTGGTGAACCAAACTGAACTCTACCAGATTTAAAATTTTAAACTTAAATAAACAATGTATTTTATTTCATACAGTAATATAATCTAGGTAGGACTCTCCTGCTAAATTTAGGATAATCTGCAATGTTCATGGTGTTGAAAAAATGAGTAAAGCACATTCCCAAGATTGCAATCTCTGTGATTTTCATTCTGAGTGCATAGTGGCCATCCCTTATATGAAACGGCAACAATAAACATGAGAATAAGCCAATGACCCTTAGTGACCTTAGATGAGCATATACTTTGTCATTAACTAGATATATTCTTGGAAAAATACAGCTATGTAAAAACATTTCTTATTTGTAGCAGAAAGTAACTACAAGTCTATAGCCTGTAGAGAAGCAGCAAGACAAAAGATGGAAAGTAAAAAAAAAAAAATTGAGGTGATCTTTGAAGTAAGCACATACATTAATCAAAAGGAAAAAATGTAGTACAGGTCAGGAACATCAGATGAAAGGTACAAAATATATTAAAGTATAAAGACAGCAAAATTTCCAACTTCTTTTCCAGTCAGGTGTTTTCAGAGAGTTCTTTCCAAACAAAATATTTTAGATGCCCAAATTAAACAATCACATGATGTACAAATTAAAACTAAAAATTTTTAAATCAGTTGTGATAGGTTGCATGAGTCAAACCAGGATGTCAAATATATGCCTCTAGTTATATATTCAGAAACATCAACAAGAAGTCTGAATGTCAGGTGTACATGTCCATGAAATATGGACATGGCAACAGAAATTAGCAAATGTACTTTAAGAAAAGCTCATCAAATACTATGTCAAGCACCTACCAGTACAAAACACTTGTAATAAACTGTTGAACAAATATGCTCACGTAACTAACATCACATTAAAAGTAACACATTTAGCTGCAAGCACAATGTTGAACTTACAAAGTTTGAATGTCTCTTTTTAAAAAAATTACTGTAGAAATTACTACTTTCCAAAGAAACAACATCTGTTGATTGCGTGATGACGTATGGAAAAGTTAAAAATCAGTGATTGGTGTGAAAGTAGAAACATTCTTTGTGGCAGTAGTTTATTGGCTAATTAAGCTTTAAGAGATCTTGTAACCCATGGTCTTGTGACCACCGACCATGGACTTCTGGCTTATGCGGTAAAGATGTTCTTGCTCTTTCATGAGACTGTAGAAGATAATAATAATAATAATAATAATAATAATAATAATAATAATAAATCATGCTTTAAGACATCTCTCAGTGGTCCAGTCTCTCTAAATATCCCAATATATACTTACTATTGTCAGTTCTGCTAACTTGTTTTCATAATTTCTTAAAAAGGCTCTCAGTCCTCTCCAATACATTTTTTTTTAATAATACAAAAATGTATCCTATTGCATCTTTATTTACTGGAATGGCTGTATGGAAAACTGGGAAGACAAAAAAGGGGTTTTAAACAGTCACAAGCAAAGTGAAGAACTCACTATTAAATATTCCCTCATAGCTGTAGGAGAAGAAGACAGTTCCCCTGGTAAATCCAGTCTAAATGTGAGAACTCATTAAATCGTCAATGAGCAATTGCTATGGTAAGAACTTTGCATCAATAATTAAATCTATTTGTGATTTAAGAGGAGAAAAATCATCTGAATTTTAATGTATTGTGTATATATTTAACAATGGCTAATGGAGGCAGATGTTAGGAGATAACAGATGCTAAATAATTCTCTTATTTTACAAGACATTTATAAAAGACAAGCAAAATTAAATGTCAAAATGATACAGCTACTCTCAGTTCAGAGACACAAGCCTCCCTTAATTCATTAAGCTGGAAACTGTAGCAAGAACAGGTGTTCATATAAGTGGGATTTAAGTTTACATTCATGAAAAGAATAGTACTTTTCCACATACTCACACATTCCATTATGTCTGTTGGTTCTGTCTTAAAATTGAAATATGTGTTACATTCTGTGGTTTATTTTATACTAGATCATTTTACCTATTATGTAATTAGTTGAAATTCCAGCTTCTTATTCATATTTTATTTAGATACTACATTCAAAACTATGATGTGCCAGCACTCTCCTCACCCCAGTGGTGGGTAAGAAAATTCTAAATTATATTGAGGAAAGAAAAACCAAAGTAATGCATCTACTCCTGACCCATGTAGTAGTACCATAGTTACGGTGATTGCACAGACTGAACACAAATATATCTAAATATATCTAGTGACTTAAAGTTCATCAGTAACAGAGGAAATTTCATGTCAAAATATTGCTTTGTCAAGTCTCTCACATGTATACAGAGTATGTTTTCACACATTGAACAGTCTTATTCTCTTTCTAGTACAAAACAGGATTTCCTATCAAGTTAAAAAACTTCTCTATGGTTTATTTTATCTAAACATTCATTTGAACAAGGATGAATCTATTTATCCCACCTTTCAGGAGATGTTTTCAAGTTAGATGTACAGAAATCTGTAGATCTGTTAATACTTGTATAGTATTTGGATAAAACAAAGGACTTAAATTTTCAAAAGCTCTCAAAGCACTTGGAAATCTGAGCCTGTTTTAAGGTTCAGGGGACTTGGAACTTTGAAAAATGGGAGAGTGCTTATGTCTTCGTAAAATGTATAGTCAATAAAGAGAGCTGTCATTTGAAAACAGGCCAAGGACAATAGATTTTCAGCAGTTCTTTGCCCTCTCACAACTCCTTGCTCACTCAGCACCTAGAGGAATTTATTTCAGTTTCAAAGACCAACACAAATGACACAAGGTCAGACAAAAAAAGCTATTGAACAATTAATAAAGATTTACATCCATATCATAAAGCCACCAACTATATAATGTGGCAAAATAGAAAGCAATTAATACGAACTAAACCAAAAAAATTTCATTCTGTATTCAGAGGCAGTTGAGGATATATTATAAAATGCATGTGAAACATGACAAGCTGACTGCCTAACCACTCAATTAAAAATCTCTAGAAAGGAAGATGTGTGCAAATTCTGCATTGGATGAGAGAATAAAAGGGTTTTAATTGCTTTTCCTATTCCCTCCATTTTCATTGCTTTTGTTAGTTTTAATATTTACTACTCCAATACAATCAGAAGTATACATTAGACTGAGAAATTATGTAAATAAGAAAACCCACCCAAAATTTACAAGCATTTTTCTTTAAAATGAAGATTCTCATGAGTCTGAGGTGGTTTTGTTGTTGTTGTTGTTGTTGTGGGGCTTTTTGGTTGTTTTTGTGGGTTTTGTTTGTTTGTTTGTTTGTTTGTTTGTTTTTAATATTGTTTTTCAGAGGTTTTTTTTCAAAATACAGAAATGAAGTGGGGGGACTAGAAAGGTCAAATGTTCCATACCTCATTTTTTAAGGAAAATACCACAATCTTCTTTTATGGGCTTGGCAGAAAGCCACAACACTCAGAAGTACACAACTATTTTAGAGCTTTTCAGTTAGATCTGCTCGAGTGATTTACACCTCTCACCTCCACACCTTTCTTTTCCTTTGTGCATGTGTGTGCCAAATGCCAAAAAAGTCACCTATGAAGCTACATATATTCCAAGAAAAGGATATGCCATTTCTCACAGACATAAGGCTTTTTTCTAATACCTTCCAAATAATGCACTTTTATTTTTGTGGTTCCTCTTTCTTTGATCTTTTCTTTTAATAATAAAATCCTTTAGGAATGTGATTTGGTCAGGGATCCTAGCTGAGAGAGATCTGGCTATAATCAGATCTCACTCAGCAGGGTGAGGTAGTCAGGTATCTTATGATGATTAATTACAATTATAAAACTCTGGTATTCCAAAATAATTTATAGCGTAATCAGTAATTTTAATGACTTTTACTCGGGAGATAGTCTATGTTCTTGTATGAGTGCAAACCATATATGGAGTTCATTCCCATCCCTCTGTAATGTGCAAGGAAGCCATATAAAAAGGTAGGTTAAAATAGTAGCCAGCTGGGCCAATGGTCCAATCCATCCATGATACTTTTGAGAAACTGGTAATTTGTGGTATTGTTTTATTTCATTCTTCTAGGCATGAAATTCTGAGTCACAGCCTTGACTTTCCACCATTCTTTGAGTTTTTGTAACAAGTACTGTATAGAAAAGAGTACTGAACTGATCTAGCCTGAAAAACACCTACTTGTCTCCATAGTTTTACTCTGGATTAATTTAGTGGTACAAATATCACATGGCCTTACAAATGGAAATATTTTTTTCCACCTCTGTGGTTGTGGGAAGAGCAGTGGTTACTGCCTAACTGTAGATAAGGAATGTACAGTGCTTATGACATACCTTCAATTCAGTAAGGCTTCATGTTCTGCAGTTCTCCTTTGGAATATGAAATACTGACTAGCAGTTGCACAGGAATCTGGCTGGACCCCTGGGCTCAGCGGTCTCAACCAAGATCTCATGTTCAGCTGGCAGATGACAATGAACAGAGGACTTCAGATGATGGTGCAGAGTCCAATCATATTCAACATATTCGTCCATGATGTTTGCAATTCATCTATAGACAACACTGAATTATGGGGAAAAACTCAGAATAAACAGTGGAGCTTCGCTTCATGGGGACCTTGGTAAACTTGAGGTCTGAACTAATTTGATGAAGCTCAGCAGTGAGAAATGCAAAAGGCTATAATTGAAACAGAATAACCCAGCACCTGGGAATTGACAGGCTGAGATAAAGGGGCATGAAGATTACAGTGAATACCAGGCTGAACATGGGCCTGGTGTGGTCTCCTTTCACAAGTAGAGCAGACTGAATTCTGGGCTACATTACACAGCTAGCACTTCTAGGGGAAAATATTGTTGCCTCCTTCAGGGTACTGCTCAATCTGCCTTTAGAAGACTATTTTGAAACACCAGCAGTTCAAAATCAATGTTGAGAAACTATCAGGAAGCCTTCAGAGAGCTATTTGGATTGCCAGTGATTCAGCACATGTCCTCATAGAGAGAAGATTGAGACAAACTCTTCTCAAAATGCAACAAGGGGAAATGGCCACAAACTGTGATTGGAGCGGTTCAGACTGGAAATTAGGGAAAGCATTTTACAATGAAGAAGGTAGTGTAATCCTAGAAGAAATTACCCTGTTGTAGTATCAAGTATAGTCCTGCTTCAGGCAGGAGGGTGGACTGGATGGGCTCCAGAAACGCCTTCCAAACAAGATTTCTATGATTCAAAAGGTCCATTGGCTTGCACTTTCGTTCGTTGTTGGAAAGTCATTGTCTGACTTTTATGACTCATAATTTGTCCGTTACGTGAATGTACTTCTCTCCAAAATGCCTTGTCCCCAAAAATATTCAAGAAAATGCCCAATACTGAAGGAAATGCTCAGCATTAACATGGCAACAAAAGCAAATCTAAAATATCTGCATTGTAAATATAATTCTTTGAATGATTCAAGCACAAAACCTTACAAAGCAAAAAAGTAATTAAGGAAAATTAAAAGGAAAAATATTCCCCACAGAGGCCTTTTCCATTGCTAAATAACCAACAATAATTTGGGTATATGCTTTAAGAAATACTTTCTCTTATATAGCTAAATATGTAATGGAATTCTTATTAGCTCACTGCTTTTGTATTTTCCTGAATGTATTTGAGAAGATTATAATTTTAGTAATACAGTTACTATAAAAAAGAGGAAAATGTGCTATAAATTAATAAGGTTCCAAAATTAACAACAGCATACTTTAGGAGTATGACTGACAATTATTTAATAATTACTGTTGCTTGCTTGATATATATTACATAACTGTCTGAGTTTTTTGTTATTTGTTAAGCAATAATTTAAGTCTGAATTTATAACTTATTTCTAGTTGAGCTAATGGTTGAGCAATTACATTTTTCAATCAGTTGTTATCTCAACAAGTTCTAACTAGTACACATACAGGGTGTGGAATTAAAAAATAACTTTTCTAATGTAATGTAACATTTACCAAATTTTATAGGTATATATACATTATAAATTTGAAAAATTAGTCACAGGTGATCATTTCCTTATTTATTCTGAATTTCAAAATGCCCTCAAAAAGTAAAATAAAGCAACATTAAAAATGGCTACTGAGCTTAAGTTTCAGTATAATTCTCACACCTTATAATATTCCTTTTACCTAATGGATCCAGTTAGGGATAAGTTACCAGCCTTATAGAGTGGACAGTATTTCAGCAAAATTCAAGCAGCTGTCTTTATAGATACGTCTTCATTAATATCTAAAAAACAAATTGTAAAATTTAAATAAAGTGTCCTCAAAATCCATACACATTTTGCTTATGTGACCAGAGATCAAAGGTCTAGTGGTTTGTTCATCTGCCCACAGAAACCCTGGACAGAGTAGTTGCACAGGAAGGGACCTTAAGACTCATGGACTCATTTTCTACTAAAATGTGGTTCCTGTGTAGAAGTCCCAGCAAAGAGGGAAGTACACATTTAGAAAAGAAAGGTGCTCATGATAACTATGCCAAAACCATTTTACAGCTTCCATCCTGCATAGAGTCTTCACCTTAAGTCGTAAAGATTGCCCTGCCCCCAAGCATGGGAAGCAGAGTGGGTTTGAAGAAAGTGCAGATCCCTGAGGGCACTGCATCCTTCCTGCCCTGTTCCTGAGTGCAGAAAAGCATCCTAACACCTGCACTTTCCCCTTCCCCTCATGGGAGCCAGGTTTGGGGGTCATAGGCTGAGCAGGGTGGCTGTATCCCTTGTGTATCCCTTACCAACTTCTTGGCAATATTTAGTGAAATTTCTGTGTTTTTACTGGTACAACTTTAGCAAATCACACTGGGATTGTATCAGAACTATCCAGCTGCCAACAGAGCAATCATGTCACCTATCTTTACATTTCTACCAACACTAGTTTGGTACAACCAAAACTTGTTTTTTATTTAATATACCTCAATACACCTACTTGCGAGTACCTGTTGGTGTGTACCTTATCCAAGAAGGTTCATATGTAGGTGAAGCAGCTCAATGCCTTGAAAACTCCTAAGAGACTTTAAGTAGAAGATTGTAGGCCTGAACCTCCAACAGGATCATTTTTACTAGCACTTCCACTCTAAAAAGAATGTGACATTTCCAGTTCACTCTTAGAACAGCTTTAGGTCTTTCACTCAGAAATATGTTACAACTCTCACATGAAGGTACCCAGCAGTCCCCATGATTTAAGGACATTATGGAGAAAGGAACACCTTGGCCTAAAAGCCCCTCTACTGGACATAAATCTGACAAAGTTAGATAAAATGAGCACTTCAGGAAATGCAGGAGAGCTCTTTAGGGAACCATGAGCTTTGTAAACATAATCAAGGGCACCTGAATCACTGTGTTTCCATACATTACCACCTCTCAGCCTAAGATCTGAGACTTGGTTATAGACTTCTTTCTTACAAAAGTGCAATGAATACAAAGAGAAAAGTTACAATTGAAAGCAAATTGTTGAAACAGAATTAAAGAATTGTGGATGATTTAAAACACCTTTTCATTCTTCATTATGCCACATTGAGACCTGCATTTTTTTTTCATGATGTAAAACAGAAAATTGAGATATGGCATTGACACAGTACATGGTGATAGACACTTTTAGAAAAAGACAGAAATCCTGTCAGTCAAAACTAAAGTAAATCATCATGTTACACAATGATTATGAGCAATGGACCTATATGAACCACTGATTTTGGATTTAGTGACTGGTTTGACACAAAAAGCAGTATTTTTGTAGGTCTGGTTTCTAATAAATTTAATTTTAATTTTTACATTTGAATTTCAAAGACCAAAAGTTATTTTGAAATTGAAAGGTTATATATTCCTTTAAAAAATAGTAAAACTTTAAAAAGAGGTTTTGCTTGTTTTGGATTATTTTTTGTCAGAAAATACCAGCTGGATTGGAATTTAATTAATCTGCTTTGGTTTATTCAAAATATTTTCACATGAATTATTGAATATATTGTTTATATTTAATTATATAAAAATGTCACTTAAACCACAAAACTTTTAGTCCCTTAATGTAAACTCAATGCTCTTCAAAGTTAGTCCTTTGAAGTGATAGAATTAAGTGTTTTTGTGGAAAAACTCTGCAAATATTTGTGTGAATATTTTAAAATATATATGTGTATCCAATTTTTTATTCTTTCTTTGAGTTTTAGTTTTGGGGGAAGACCACAGTGGGAGGATGTTGAGAGAAAAGAAAGCACTCTGAGAATATAGTACCCTTGATGCCTCAGTAAAGTAAACTCTTTGTACAAATGCTAGGTATGTTCAGCTGCTATGCCCTCAAATTTTTGTAAAGAAGTCTTTTTTAAAAATCAGCTAAGCTCCAATATTATTTTAGCACCTAGAATAGATTCAGACATAAAAAGCTCTGCAGTATCAAGGCAATATAAAGCAACAAAAGAACATTCAATTCTTTAAGCCTGGCATTTGCAGCAAAACACAGACAATGTAGGTGTATATGTAGGTGAAGCAGCTCAATGCCTTGAAAACTCCTAAGAGACTTTAAGTAGAAGATTGTAGGCCTGAACCTCCAACAGGATCATTTTTACTAGCACTTCCACTCTAAAAAGAATGTGACATTTCCAGTTCACTCTTAGAACAGCTTTAGGTCTTTCAATATCTTCAAAAACAGAATGATAGCAGTGATGGATAAAAAGATGTTTTAACACACAGAAAATTCAAGTTGATTTTCTCTGTGATCCAAGAAAGAAAATTCAAACTCCAGCAGGATGCAAATCATGTTAGACCACAATTACATTTTCTAGAATTGTATAACAGCTAATTTATTAAAAAAATTATGTTATGAGGCTTGTGCTGGGTAAATTATACAATTTACAGTGTCCCTGTATTTATGCCTTTTTAAAATGTTCTAGAAAGTTCAATAGTTGGTCTTCACTGCTTATTTAAAATATCTCACTATCATTACAACTTTGTGCTTTTATGTGGATTATATTTTGGCATTTTTTATTTTTTCTTTTCTTTTCCTCCACTTCTATCCATTTATGTAATTTTTCCATTTTCCATGCAAATTAAATTACTATCTTATGAGAAACAAGACACAAGAAAGAAAACTCTACTCTTTATTACATTTTCTCTATTAAATACCTCAGACACTGATAATATCACTCATTATTATAATATTTGTGTCTTTCATAAGTTCTTTCCCTCTTTTAAGGCAAAGCTCAAACTAGAAATAAGAACATGAGAAGGATACTATATTCTTGTAGTTGTTAAAGAGATCAAGTTTATCTATTTGATACTTCGTCTCTACTCCATTGAATTCACTCTTTGTGTATAATAGTTACATATTCTAGTTCATGTTGCAATACAAGTCTATTTTGTTACAGAAAATAAAGTTCTGATCCACAAACTAAGCTCTCAGGTTTCCAGAACTGAGGGAATTCTTTACACTATAGGGGATTTTGGTTTTTTCTTTTTTAAATGGATTTCAACACAATGAACACAATGGAAATAAATATAAGTCTCCAAATGTGGGAAAATTTTGAGAATCATACAATGGTTTGGATTGGAAGGGACCTTAAAGATCACCCAGTTCCAACTCCCCTGCCATGGGCAGGGATGCCTTCCACTAGACCAGTTGCTCAGAACTCCATCCAGAGATGGGAGTGTTCAAGGCCAGATTGGAAAGAGCACTGAGCAGGAGCTCCTGCTAATTCTTGTAATGAGCAAAGGAGGAGTTAGTCAGCAATCCATAGGAGTCCAAAGAACATGATTCAACAAAGAGAAGAAAATTCAGTTGATTAGGATCATAAATATTTTTTTCCTTTTAATAGTTAATTTGTCATCCTAGTTAATTTCTTTTGCTTCTCCAGAAAATATTGACATTTGATTAATTAAATTGTGGGATATCTGTACTAACCTATGTTGAGTTGCTGGTGAAAAAGAGCTCACAGTATTTACAGGGATAGTAGTTCTATCTAATAAATGTTGAAAATAGTAAGCTTTAAACTGTCTGAGTATTTAGACTCAGAGTCTAGTGTAAAGTTGGTACCGCTTGAGCCTATAAATATCTACTTCTGGTCTAGTTTGGATGTCACTTGAAAAAATGTAGGATCCTATAATTTCTTTTTTATTTTCCTAATTTTTTATAAACCCACCCAAAATTGTTAGGAAAATGGAGACTCACATGGTCTTCCTTTAATAGTTTATCAATGTGATGTTGTGATGGCCAACCCTGAAGGGAAAGGGCGCAACAAGGTGTGAGATACTCATGGTTGAAAAGGAGCAAGAAAATTCAGGGAGTCCACAAAAAATGTATAAAATTATATTAGTAAATTATATAAAATGGAAACTGGTATGTTGGTCCCTTAGAGTATAAAGGCTGGTAGTGTATTTTGAATAAGGGGTAGGGTGAAAAAGAAGAGAGAGTGATTGAAGAGAGGGAGGCAGAGAGA
>VXBN01000501.1:94283-108926 GCA_013397395.1 Sinosuthora webbiana
GGAAGGAAGGAAGGAAGGAAGGAAGGAAGGAAGGAAGGAAGGAAGGAAGGAAGGAAGCTCACCAGTCCTGGCACCAGCATTGTTCCAGATGACGGAGTGTCCAGAGTCCTGAGCTGCATACATGCCTGGACTTCATGTGAGAACTTTTTTATGGACCATGCCCTGGAGCCAAGTTTCTCTTTTTCTATACAAATCAGCTTTCATGCACAGTCCACTCTTCCAGACCTTTCTGGAAGTGGGTGTAAGGACTTCAGGAGCTTTTTATGTAAAATTAATTTAAATAGGCATTTGTAAATAAAAAGGGTGTATTTAACTGAATCATTAGAATGTTGACAATATTCATAAATATTATAAAAATTCAAGCCCTTAAGTACTAATGGCTAATTAAATGTTCAAAGAATCTACTGGTTTATTTCAAAATAGAATCTTGCCTTTTTGGATAGAGTGAAATATTTAGAAAGTTTAATGTTTAATATTGCAGCAGTACTTTTAAGATTACTACTGTTGTATTTGTTCTCCCAGCAGCTAAAATACTCTAGAAGGCAACTAAGAAATATTCAAGAGAGATATGAAATTTAAACTAATGTAACATTTTTTGTTACAAAAGTTTACAATAATGGTTTTTTATCTCATCTAAAGGATAAAGATTGACTTGTTCTATATTTAAAAAAAAACCAACCCTGTTATCAAATGAAGGAATAAAACAGTTTATTCTGGCTACTAATTACTTCAGACTTGCAAGGAGCTTGTAAGTCCCTTTTTTAAAAATAATAATAGTCCCACTGAAGGAATCTGAAATGGAATTCCATTGGAACAATGGAACAAAATCAACAAATTAAAGATTAATTTTCAAGAATTTAATTTTCATTCTCCACAACTTGATCAATTCTTTTATCTTGTATCAGAGATTGTTCACATCATCTAGCAGTACTAATGCAAAATTACTTCTTTGTGAAGGTATTCAGATAAATCATTACTCTAAATAACCAATTTTGGGATGTTTCTTTATAGAAACATGACTGTGTTTTGCCTGTCCTCAGTTTCCACTGTTCACATAAGCCATGTTTCCCAAGGAAGAAGGAAGATAAAAGTTTTGGTTGGTGTCTCATCATGCCACTTAATGTTTTCTCCATGAGCCCTAAGAGACAGATTCCCTCTGCTTCTGCAAATTAGCAAGCCAGGCAGGGGGTCACAGTAAGACAACGTGACAAGTAAGGCAATTTCTCCCCAGGACACTATCAAAATTAATTTACTGAAGCTCACAAGGCAGATGGTTACAGACTTTGGTAGAGAGGAGAAAAATATCTCCATTTCAGGGGTGATCCTCCTGTTACCCTTCCAGTATGTGAGCAGGAAAATGTGCTGCTTTAAACCCTGCTATCTTTGGATCCATACTGGGGCTGTCTGCGAACACAAGTCAGAAACAGAAAATTTAAATGCGTGGCAGCATTTTGGAATCTCCTTCCCAATGAGAAGGCATAGGGGAACTGAATAATGAGCTTTAATGCAGAATAGCTCAAAAAGGGGAAGGTCAAAGTCTTGCACCTGGGAAGGAACAATGCCATGCATGAATATATGCTGGGGACCACTCAGCTGTAAATGAGCTTGGCAGAAAAGGACTTGGTCAGGGGCCTGGTGAACATCAGATTGGACACACGCCATAATCTTCTCTTGCCGTAAACAAGGATAATTGTATCCTAAGATAAACCAGGAGTAGTGTTACCAGGAGGTGGAGGGAGGTGAGTCTTCTCTACTCAGCTCTTCTGAGGCCACAACTGGAGTGCTGTATCCAACTCGGGGCTCCTCATTGCAAGAGAGGCACGGACATTCTATAGAGAATCCAGCAAAGGGCCAGAGAAATTATAAGAAACTGGAGCATCTTTCCCGTAAAGAAAGGCTGAGAGAGCTGGTGGTCCTTAGCCTTAGCAGAGAAGGCTCTGGAATGGAGGAACACGTGTCTCTTACCAATGTCTATAAATACCAGAAAGGTGAGTGCCAAAAAGATGCAACCAGGCATTTTAATTTTCCAGCTTAAACTTTTAAGTGTGCACTTGTTACCAACTTTCCTTCAGCTATTTTTATGAGTGAAAAGATGCACATCAAATTTTCTAGGAGAAAAATGCAATACAAGACATTTTTGGAAGTTCTCTGTATTCTAAATAATGCAAATTGAAGATCAATCCTCTGATCAGGATAGTCACCATGATGCAGACTGCCTTTTTTATACATTTTCCCTTCACTTTCCTGCAATCCTTACAGCCCCTTCACAGTTTTCCACAGATTGCTCAACCCTCAGGTTTATGAAATTACAACCAAGTCACTAGTTCCAAGGGTCTCAAGCTCAGCTCTGTGTCTATATTGATTGCAGCCAAATGCAAATCACTAGAGATAGAGAAGTCAATGAATTCTGCTTTTACACAAGTAAAATCAGATAATCTGCCTTGCAACAATACCAGCAGATTATCATAGAACTAGGTGAAAATTCTATCTTCTCTAAATCTTTCAAACTTCTCTTTCTGGGAAGGGAAAAAAAAAAATCTAGTTACTCGTGCACTTTATCATATCTAGGCTCAGACTTCAAGGAGACAAATGACTGGAAGTGATTTTTCCTTCTAAAGCCCTTCTACAATCATAGACTACCAAAAGATAATAAAATTTTGACTTTCGCATCTGTGCAATTCTTGACACTTTAGACATAGAAAATTCAAAGGCTCCATTTCCACAGGATATTTTTTCAATATTCTGTGTATAAAATATTGGTGAAAGAAAAAGTTTTTGTTACATATCAAATCATGCTTTAATTTCCAAACATAGATGGAAACATATTTGCAAAAAATCTGTTTCAGAAAAAGTAATTTATAAATGTAAATATATATATTTATGTAAATTTATTTATATAAATGTAAATATATATTTCTGTGAAAATTCTGTTCACTCTTTCAGTGCAAAAAAACTTCACATTGAAACATAATCCTATACTAAGGATTTTTTTGCAGAGGTATGTATATAATGGAAAAAATATTATTTCAGACAGAGATTTCTGATCTACAGAAAGTGAGACACATGATTTTCCTTTCTTTTCCTTAAACCTAACAGAATGCAAACCTATTCCTCTTTTAGGACACTAAATCCCTTCAGTCTTACAGGGATCAAGGCCTGTTCAAAATGTGGGGCACTAGGACTATTGTATTGACATCGTGGGCTGAAGGACCTCTGCTTTGTTCACTCAGTGCTACCTTCTGTAAAATAATTATTTCAGGATTAAGAACATAGAATCACAGAATGGCCTGAGATGAAAGGGACCTTAAAGACGACCTAGCTCCAACCCCCTGCCATGGATAGTGACACCTTCCATTAGACCAGGCTGCTCAGTGGCCCATCCAACCTGGCCTTGAATACTACCAGGGACAGGGCGTCCACAGCTTCTCTGGAAAACCTGTTCTAGCACCTCAGCACCCTCACTGTATAGAACTTTTTCCTGTTATCAAATCTAGACCTACTCTCTTTCAGTTTGAGGCCATTCCCCCTTGTCTTGTCACTACATTCTCTTGCAAGATGGTCAAACTCATCAACCTTTTCTCTTACAATGGCTTTCAGCTCTGGGGGAAATGGGAAAGCCCCTAGAAAAAGAGGAAGAGCAAGCCTGCCATCACAGCAACTACTCAGTATAGAATTATTTTCACCACCTTTGTGTAGCAGTAGTATCATTTAGCTGTATATGTACTACACAATGATTAAGATCTGTGATTAATGTAAATAAGCACTGACATTAAAGGAACAGAAATTACCCATGCAGATAGAAAGAGGCAAAAATAAAAAATAATAAAACCCTTTCCACCATCACCAATTTTTTCTTGGGCATTATATAATTCTTTTAAAGAATACATTAAAAACAGATTTTCATTTCTTGTTCTGTGAACTATGGAAAAAAAAATTATGAATATTTTTATAATTTCAAATCATATATGGATTTGACTCTTAAATGCAACTGTGATTATGGCTGCATTTTTCTCTCAGTGCAGAACAATATTAACACCCTAGATATACAGGGCACATACTGAGAGAATAATTTGCACCTTAAATGTGCAAATCCTATTACAATATTTGTCTAAACACTGGATTAATATTGAGTTGGCAGTTTTGATAGCTCATCATAATTTTATCAGTGCATATGCTTGAGCTGTGAGAATGCTAATGACCCACACATCAGGCACTTCATATTTATAATGGAGTCCAATTACTTCAGACTATTCAAACATGTTGCAAATTTCAAAGACAGATCCCATCTTACTACTGTCTTAAATCTACAAAAGGGAGGTTTTAAAACACTAAATAGTAAATTTTATCTCATTTCATATGTTCCTAATTAGACTATAATAATTTTTCTTTCATTTTTCACATAAACTAACTCTTTCTAAATACATTTCGTATAACAAAGTATCTAGAACACCATGTTGATTATTTTGATAATGAATTCCACTTTTTCAACTTTGCTCCATGGACTAGAAAAGAATTTTCTCTACCAAGATTCCCTTGAAGATTCAGGATATGTTTTAGCACTGTATTCACTGGCTTTATTTACATATTTCATGTTATCTGTCTATCATGTTTTCCACAACAAATAACAAGACTGATTCCTGTTTTGGGATAGTATCAGATGGGTCAAGAAATGGCAGAGACTTTAAAAGGCTCATTCTGTCTGTGGATTTAAATTAGCAGCTTCAATCCAATTTTACAAACTAATGACCAGTTGTGCTTAGGAGTAAAACTTGATAGGGACTTTTGTGAAAAGGTAAGAACAGAGAGGATACAAAAGTTCTAATTCTAGTAACATTCTTAACGTTAATCTTGATGAAAGCTGTGCTAAAGATGAACTGTCAAAGATGACATTAGCTCTGAATTTAAAAAAAATCATTTTAGTGAAAAAATTCCTTATCAGTGTGTGGAGTAAAGTAGTTTATGACATTGCTACTTAATATAAATACAAAATACCAAAGGTATTTTTCTACAAGTGACATTAGATATTACTGCAATCAATTTGGAACTGAATATCTCGTCTGGCACTGTCAATAATACAAAAATACTGGAACACAGGGCAGAAGGTAGTCCTGGTGCTGGGCAAACACATTAAAATACAGTAGTGCATATAAGCAATTGATCGCAGTCCTTGGACTGAAGTTTACAGTAGTTTGCAGTCCAGTAGCAGTGTCTTCACTACAATTTACTGCACATTGTTATATATATTATGTTAAGAAACCCTTAACTCTCCTTTAAGTATTCTCCAATTAACAGCTCATTACTAAGCCAGAGGGGTCTGCATTGGCTGTTAATTCCCATCTGCTGGGAAGTCTCTTTCACACAAGTCTGCCACAGTAATAAATCTATGCGTTCTGCATCTATCACAATCATTTCTCTGTGTCTCTGCTTTGTGGATATGTTGCAAGCATGTATCCTTTACAGATGGTACGTATTCATGCTACATAACAAATATGGATGGACCCACACACCTCACTATTAATGCTCAGTTTGATCACTTATAAATATGGTTGAAGTAAAGATAAATATAATTTTGTAATTATGATTTGACAGATTGTTGGGGAATGGTTTGAGGATTAGACCAAATAATTAAATATTTATTACCAGAGTATTAAATTAAACCACACATATTTCACTTAAAGCATAGAGCCTGACCAAGTGATTTTGGCAGTGAGCAAAACTTTGTTATAGTGTATAGAGCAAACACACTGCAAAAGGGACAATGACTTCTGAAACCCATGAGGGAAGGATACATTAATTGGCTGCATTCAGTGAATAGCTGATTAGACAAGAATTAATGAGTATGAAATGAAAGAGGGTTCAATATTAAGAAATTTTTTACTGTGAGAGTGGTGAGACACGAGCAGGTTGCCCAGAAAGGTTTTGAATGCCCCAACCCTGGCATTGTTCAAGGCCAGGTTGGGTAAGGCCTTGGACAATCTGATCTAGTAGGAAGTGTCCCTGCCCGTGGCCGGGGGTTTGGGAGTAGATGATCTTTATGGTTCATTCCAACCCCTTAATATTTTATGATTCAGTTGTTCTAAGTTTTATGTGATACCCACATGCATTCTTTAACAATTAGAGTATTGGGGCTCTCTCTCTATGGGCGTAAGAGGAATTTGATTTGTTGGTTTGTTTGATAAGTTTGATTTGTTGGGGTTTTTTTCTGTGTTTGATGGTAGTGGTTTTTTTGTAGAACAGTTTGGTTAGGTAGTCATTGCCATGTAGAAATGTGAAGAAGTTGCTCATTTGGATGCATTAGAGTAGATGTGCCACAGAGTGGAATGTGTGTTCTCTCTATACTTCTGGTGTTCCTGTGAGACTATGTTCAGCATCTCCAAAAAGAAGCATTAAAAATGACAGGGGAATGGAATTTCACTATTTATGAGGAAAGTTTCTAAAAAAATATTTCAGCTAAGACGTAGAAAAAATTAGTATCTGCAAACATTACAAGGCTGTTGATACTGATATGTAAACCAATCATTTATTCATTTTTTAAAAATTATCTTTATATAATAAACAGTTAAAGAGTGTAAAGAAAAACTGAAACAAAAAGCCAAACCCTCTAACAAACAAACAAAACTAACACCTACTGTCAAAGTTGGAAAATATGCTATGGACTGTATCTTTTTCCTTCTTTCAGTGAGATTGGCACTATCACTAAAAGCTGTGAGCCTGACGAGAGATGAATCTTGTGGCCAATTTTTAGTCTCTAGATCACTCTGGCAAGAGGCATGGGAGCACTGCTGAAACCTCAGATGCGTCTGCTGCCAGGATCAAGGTCTGCTGAAGTAGAAGGAAAACAAAATATCTCATTGGAGTCTATACAGAGCTACTCAGGACAGTGAAGGCCTCTGCCAAGAGAGACCATGGCAGCCAGCAGAGGGCTGAAGCCCTGCCTGCATTTGCTTGCAATGGATCAACCTCTCTCCAGTCTAAAGTTTTATTGCCAGACCTCAGAATGAGGTTCTATTAGGCTCATGTTTAGTTTGAAAGGTTAGTTATAATTTGATTGGACTGTTTAAGGGCTAAATGGCTGACTGATGAATGAGGATATATTTCTAAAAATAGTTAGGGAAAAATACCCAGAGAAACAGTTCCTTAGGTACCCATATATTAGACTGATTAAAATTCTAGTCTGTGAAAGATGAAATCCCAGCATACTTAGATCTGCTTTGTTATTTCTGACAGTACAGAAGGATTTTATCTGGCCTTCCCATTGTCCATGTAGAATATGAGCATAGAAATCTTTAGAGGAGATATGAATGTGATCATTCCTGTATCAGATGTGAGTACTAATTCTCTGAAATGTAACTTCAATACCTATTTGCCATCTATGGAACTGACAGTACAATTAAAGTATTCCAAATAAACTTGATATTTTTAAATATCAGCTTAGTATCTGCTTCATTTACTGGCTTGCTTTTGAGAAGAATTTTAATTTTTTTTTTAAGAGAAAGTATTTCAGTTACTTTCCCTGGCTTATATTTGCAGTTGTCCTATCAAAAGCAGCTGAAACCAGTGGAGTGCCTACTCTCTGACTTCTGTGTTTTTATATATAAAGAAGAGTGTTTGTTTGTTTATGCTATGCAAAACAATAGATGGGAGCAGGGAAATGTTTGTCAGTGCAATCCTCTGTATCTACTTCCCTTTATAGTGTCCAGAAGTTAACAGCAGCACTGATAGGTAAAACATTTTCTATAGGGATGTCAGAGAACTATGTGCATTAAATAGACATGGTACAAATTTAATAACCAGTGGTAGAAAGGGCCTATCTCAAATCTGTGCTGTTGAAGCTTAAAAAATAGTTGAGATTCAAATCTAACTTACCTGCAAATCTAACTATGCTGGGACGAGAAGTGAAAACAAGCGTAGATGCACATGCACAGAATTAAGCATGAAGTCATTGCCAGCTATTGATCCATTGATCCATTAATATTGTTTAATACAATATTAAACTTTGGAATTATATTAAGCAAGTATTAATTTAATACTTCAGTAATTTCCCCGTCATTCACCATCCCATCTCCCATCTCATCCTCCAGAGTTCTAATTTCTTCCCTGATTAATTCTTACTTTGATAATAATTTAAAATCTTTTAAGTTAACATTTCTATTTCTATCTATAACAATTCACATTCTTCCTTCTACTTATTTCATATACCATTGGATTATGTTACTTAGTAACTTCTAATTTTTAATTATGTTTACCTGTTTAAAACTTGACATTATTTGCCTTTTTTTAGGTATATTCTCTTCTTTTTAAAATTATATATATATACCTTATAGGACTTCTACCCAAACATTTCCATTTATAAAGGAAATGCATATATGATTTTTTGGCATAAAAATATAAACACATGCACACTTTCCTCTGATTAATATTTAAAGGAAAGCATGTTACCACATGTTACCGCATAATATTACAAAAACATCAACAGGTCTTTTCTCACTTTCCAAAGATACTTAAAAATCCAGTTCTTATTTTTTGAGCTACTACTTGGCTACTAAATAATTCAGGCTAAAGGTTTTTCAAATACCCATTTATATTTTAATGCATCTTTTGAAAAAATGTGTCAAGTTTTAATTTTTTTTTTTCATTTTTTATGTTAACACTTATATTACCTTGTTTTCTTCTCTCCTGTCCTGGGTTGTAGTGTAGGATGTGCACAAAGTATTCTATAACCATCTTCATGAACTGTTGAATCCAATTGTTGGAGCAGTGCTCTTCTCGGGCCCCCTCCCTCAGGACTATCTTCTGCTAATGGCCCATCAAATGCCATGCTGCAGGACTCATAGATAACACCCTCTGGAGTTATCTCTGTTTAATGGGCCATCAAGGACCCACTGCATGAGTCACCATCCCATTGTGAGATGCTCTGCCCAGGGGGAGGAAGCAAGCATTCCTACCTGGATATAATCTGGGGTTTGGGACAGTACAGGGGGCTTACCCACTGGATTCCCAGAGGACTCGAGCTGCCAGACCTTTCTACGCGATCACTGCTTCAGGAAGACCACCTCATCTGGACTGCTTCCATCACCCTGCTCAGGTTGTATTCTGACTCTGTCAGTGGTCCTTTGTATTATTGCATCTATTTTTATTTTACTTTTTTTTTCTTTCTTCCTATTAAATTGTATCTCTGACTTGGAGCCTCTCATTTGTTTTGCTTTCAAACCACTACACCTCCCCATCGTGAGAGATTGTTTTCAATAAACACTATTCTCATAAAACTATGATTTAAATGGAAAAGCAATAACTGTCACATTTTTATCACTAAAAACATTTTTGCTGCTACCTTTGCTATTCCTACCTCTAAATTCTTTAAATTATCTCACTTTACAAGATATTGGGTAAAAGGTGATACTAGACCAATAGTAAAGATCAAACAGATGAAAGCATTAATACTCATGTCATTAAATGCATTTCAAAAAATAAATAAAATTGTATAAATTTGTTAAAGCTGATCTTTCCCCTCACCCAGAAAGCTTTCTGTATCAAATAGTTATATCTGATGATATTGTTAATTCCTCTGGTCAATGGCAAGAGATTCTTGGAAGAAAAGGAATACAAGACCAGTGATTTTATCTCTTTGAGTCTGAAGACTGTTTACAACTCTGGCTCTCCAATTTTTCTTAGCACACTGGGTATAACAGATACATTAGTTGTTTTGAACAGCTTGAATTATTAATATTATAGATTAAGACTACTTGTTTGCTGTGACTTCGATTTTTTTCACATTTTATCTCTGGGTAAAATAGTTGAGAATAGTTTGTGTGTATTTTAACAGGAGTATTCACAACAATTATTCCTTTGCTCAATCTAAACTTGTTATTTTTTTATTTTCCTGCCTTTTGCACTGGAAGCTCACATCTCATCTCATGATGGAAACAAGCTTTGTATAAATTTGTGATTCTTGATTCTGAGTTCTCATTACTGGTGCATTTACAAAAGCACTTATCCATCTGCATTCTCTGACCCTATTAAAAGATTCTCATTTTCCAGAGTTTTCAGAGCATACACCTACAAGGTTTCTTTCCTCTGCTTGACCACCTATTCTCATAAATTGTAGAGGAAATCAATTATCTCAAAGATCCCTATATCTTGCAGACATATCTGAAAGAAACTGGTGAAAAAGCTAGGAGGGGGAAAAGCAGGAAAGTGGCAGGAGACACAGGCAGTATGACAACATGCACTTCATTTCCTAAAGAAATTAAAAGGAACAGCAGTGAGTGAATAAAAAGCATCTGATACGTGAGTCAAATGTTTGAGTTATAGGACTTTGAACTTAAATTCAACATTAACTAAGTAATAATTCTTATGTGTAGACTGTATATCATTTATTTTCAGCTTTCTAATTTTTAATGTAACTGCATAAGATAGAGAGGAATTATAGCTCTCTTTAATTGTTATTTTCCACCAGACCAGACAGAGAATACACTTTGGATATCTCTTTCCCATCTGCAAATTCAGAATTCTTTCCAAACTGCTCTGTTCCATTTACAAACACAAGAAACTTAATCTGACACCAGAAAAAGAAAATTAACTAGATAATTGTTTTTTGGAAACATGGCTGAAAAATATTTATTACAGTGTTATAAATTAAATGACCATTTACTTTTCTCAGAAAGACATATGAATTTACTATAAATGTAAAGTCCTGGCATATGAATTTACTATAAATTTAAGCCTCCATTAGTCAGTAGCCAAAGGAACTGTTAATAGCGATAAACCATTCAACAAAGCTTCAAGTACATACTAATTAATACTAAATGACTAAAAGTCATTTTTTCTTCCTGCTTTTGAAGCCACATTATACCACTCAAAGTCAAACTTCAAAGAAGTATTTTACCTAAAATGGTTCAGAAAGATGGGTACAATCATTTTAATGAACTAATTTCTCTGTTTTAACTCTTAAACATGGCCACAGGATTGCTGATACTTCTGTCTTCTGTTTTATCCCCTAGAATGTAGAACATTACATGTTGGAAATATTCTTCCAGCTTATACAAGGACTTGGATATCTTTCTCCAGGACACTCACCATGCATAAAATTCTCTATTTTATCTGGTTAGCTTTCAGCTACTTTGCTTCTCCTTCCAGGAAAAAGTGTTTAATGGCAATGCTGTTTAAGAAGCAATAAGCACAGAATGCAGTTAAATTTGATTTAGCAGTCAGGAAATACTATTTTCAATTAAAAAGAAGTTCAAAATAGTTTATGAGCATACTATGTTTCTCCAAGTTATTTTATCATTTTTAAATCTGTCTTAAAATACAAGTCATCTTAATTTGGCTAGAGATTATTTTATCTTTCTAGAAGTCCTGTTGTTCAATGCTCTTACCAAGTTTAACCAAGTAGAAATTTGTGTTCTGTCTCAGACTGCTTTGCTCAATCCTTCAAATGAGTGCCCTTGAGGAAATGCGTTAGTGACAAATTAATTTAATCCTAATTATAGGTTCTTAACAGGTCTGAGACTGAGTTCATCAGCTAGGAAAGCATGCTGGAGCTTTCATTCCTCCTGTGAACAAGCTTAAGCTGCAGCAGAATGTCCCTTACACTGAACTGCTGCAGCCGCACCTTTCCTCTTTGACTTGACACGTCTTTCTGTCTCTCCGACCTCCTGCTGTCAGATGGTTTTTCTGTCATCCATTTGCAACTACCAAATGTCTTTCAGTAAAGTTCTGTTATTAAAAGCAGTTTGATTTGGAGTAAGGTTTTACACTTCTAGAACAATTTTACTGAGGGATGGAAAATTTCCAGGAAGAATTGTTTACTTCCAGACATGTTAGGAATACTCCTGCAGTACCACTTACAGCAGTTCTCATTTCTGTATCTTTGCCTTCTTTACCAAGAAAAGGAAGAAGAAATAAGCTCAATGAAATTATTATCTTGTTTAGGAAGACCTTATGCTAGTCTTCCTGTTTAATCCTGTCCATTCCTGCTTTACCTTGATTATATCTAAGCTCCACTGATACAATTTAAGGTGAAACTAACCTCCATAAAACCCAATAGCATAGTGTGCTTCTATAAATGGAATAATTATAATGTTATCCTTTTGTCACAGCTGCAAGGACAAATTCATGACACATGCAAAACTGAAAAGTGACTATTTCAACATTAGCTTGCCAGAATATGGATTCTGGAATAGTTGTTCCCTTTATGCTGTAGGGCCAGAGTGCTGGGTGTCCTTTCCCCACTACTTTAACAGTGTGTTTGGACTGCCAAGTAAACCAAAAAACACCAAAGTTATTTTATTGAGTTCCACATACCAAAAACATCTTCTAGTACTTAAGAGTCAGGGGCTGAAATGGTTCATGCCTTGTTATGAAGGCGTTTTGCCGATTACAGCAAAAACTGTATAAAGAAGCTACAACCACAGACGCCTACCCCTCTTTGAAGATGCCTGACTGGAAGCTTGGACATGAGTTAAGCTGCCTAGATAAGATAAGGGGGACAATATCAGCAATTGAGACACAGAGACATTCTGAGTTCTGATCAGAAGCCAAATTTATTGAGCAAACAAGGCGTTTATATGGGGTTTTTCTTGTATGGCACTTACATAGGGTTCTATTTTTGGTAACAATTTCTCATTGGTTATACATTCTTTATGACATCAGTTACTTGGTAATTGTGACAAAGTTTCACAACATGTTTCTTGGTCACTTCTACCCAAAGGAGCCTTCATCTGTCTGTTTCTCCCATGGTTTCTGCTCAATCAATGCTAAGATAGCAGGCTACTTTATCAGTTCCTACTTTATCAGTTCTCTGTTTCAATCCCCATAGGACAATATGGTTCAATCATCTCAGGCTGAGGGAAAAAATGCATCCACAGTAAAGCCAAACCCAGGAGCTGCACTAAGAATCATCCCTGGCTGGGTTTGGGGTGGGGGAGACCACAGCCCACAGAGGCCAGTTTTACACATAGTCCCCCTCAACCGAGGGGAGAGGAGGAGGTTTCCAATGTGTGGTGTAACCTCTGGTCAGAGGCAGTGAACACGCATCCTCCCTTACACAAACCATCCCAGCTGTGAAATCCTCAATCCCACAGGCTACATCCACAGGACATTCACATGAGAGGCAACTGAGGGGGTGTCATAATCCACCAATGACCCTCAAAGTGCTCCTCAGACTCATTCCTGAGGCCTTGCACCACAGCATTGCACTTGATGCAAAGTGATGCAACAGATCCAGAGTCTGCTGCAAGAGACTGTTTCAAACTGCCCCCTTGCCCCGGAGGAGAGATACCTGGGCATTCCCACCTGGTGTGAGCATATATTAATCCATTGGATTCTATGCTTTTTGGGGGAACCTCATCATCAAGAAGACCAGCTGGAGAGGGCCATCAGGGTGCTGGTGGAGTCCATGGAGTGGTGATATTTTCTTTAGTCTGTCTCTTTCGTCCTCTTTCTGTCCACCGACCTATTTTCTATTTATTTCTCTTCCTTCTTCTGTCATATTTACTACCAAATAAAACCCAAACTTGTTGACTTTGGCATATGGACTCGTTTGCACCTTAATTCAGGCAAAGTAATTTCTAATAACTTGAAAAACTGGACTGTAAAACTGAGTCAGCTTGTTCATCATTGCCTTGGAGTTCTTCACCTTTTTGCAGAGACAGCATTACAGGCAAATCCTTAGTCTCAACTTCTGGGAAGCATATCATCAGCTCAGCATCTGTTTTTATAATAGCTTGGTTTTTTTCCTTTTTTTTTTCCTGAGAACATTAATAGTTATATCTTTCTATATTTAATCCAGTATTAGATCCCATTTATTGCTTCTGGGAACCTCCAATGCATCTCTTTATATGCACACTGTAATTTGGTAATTTACTTCAATTAGAACATTCAATAAAATATTCATGAAGGTGGCCTGTTGTTGAGATAGACCATTTGTTTACTTAAAGATAGGGCTGCAGCACTCACAGGTATAATCTATTAGGGAAGCTAATTGACATTTTGACCAATAGATTTTCCATGACCACTCCCCATGAATCCTGACAAAGGCTACTGGTCACAGTATCAATTCTCACACCTACTGGGTGACAACCACAAGTAAATTAAATGTATTTTTAATAGAACACTCTGTCTGAGTGACCCTATCTCAATGAGTAGACACTGCCATGAATATTTATTTCCTACTGCTTTTAAAGGAACCTAATACTGAGGGACACTTACATTACAAAAAAGTCAAGCCCTATTAATTATCCAAACCACCACTTGTAATAGATTGCTTGGGGAAAAAAAAAATCCTACAGTTTACCAGGTTTTTATCTACCACCTGATAAAGTATTGTTATTAGTAAAATGAACTACATACCAATTTTTGTGGTACAAATATAAATTACATGCATGGCAAATTTTTTATCTGAGATCAGGTCTTGATTCAGCAAACTTTTCCTCCTCTGTTCATGTTTACGAATATGCAGCCCCTGAAACAGCACATATGAAATTAGGATAATATCTGTATAGGTGTGCATCAGCACCTTGGATTGAAAAGTGCAAAATCTTACCAGTGTACTTTGGCTGCATATTCCTAGGAATCATAAAACAATCCACTTAATCAATTAGAGAGACAATCACCCACATCCAATAGAGTGGATAATCTTAAAAA
>VXBN01000501.1:108970-205751 GCA_013397395.1 Sinosuthora webbiana
AAAAAAAAAAAAAAAAAAGTAAGTCTGAACTGGTTATAATACCTGGATTTCTTTACCAAGAATAGGAGGATATAATTTCTGGACATATCTGGGAAAGAGGTTTTTGAAACTTTAATGACATTTTTTCCTTATTGTTCCATATGCCTTCTGTGCCAAATCACTACCTTCATCAAACACTTATACGGAATCTGGATATTTCTCCAGAGGATATTCTACAGGAAACTCTCTTGAATTAAATAGAAATATAAAGATTAACTTAAGATTTCTTCCCATAAAAATTGTTTTCAGTGTAAACAGAAGTAAGAGCAAATATAAAAGAATAGTCCTTCTTAATCCTAAAATTCTGAGAATGGTGCAGTTTGTCAATACTCAGCATCATTGTTCATTAGAAATTATGCTAAAAATATACACTTTCTTTGATTTAAACTGCCTACTGAAATATTACTCCTTCTAGTTCATGCTTTACCTAGACTATCAGAATGCCTTTCTATGTGGCATTTCATTTCCCTAGTTACAGTATCCTGACAGCATTTCTATTGGAGATTTATTTCTTGTCTATTCTGATGGGATAATAGGGGAATGTGTGTGGGATTCATTCAAGAAGTCTTTACTTTCCAGAAACAGAAATAATAAATATGTATGTTATGTGCATGGGAAAAAAACCCTTTTCCTATGTTCAATTACATGGACCATCAGCTACTGAAGTGCTAATAATACTTCATAAAAACAGTACAAAATTTTTCATTTTGTTCTTAGTTTATTAAGGAATATTAAGGGTATTTTTTATCTTTAAGAAAAGATTTAAAAAGTTCAAAGTTCAGCACCTCTACTTTCCCTTCCATAATGAAATACTCAAGCATGTGGCAGGAACACAAGTGACCTACAGGTCTTCTACAGCTTTCTTTTCCATGTTCCTGTGTGAGAAGGGGAAAAGGAATGCAAGTCTGAAAAAAACAGCCTCAGAAGTTAGAAAAGGGGTTCACAGTTGGCAAGGGAACAAAAACCCTGAACTCCAGAAATGAGTAAAGAAGATCATGCTGGGAAGCAACGAACAGGGCTCTAGGGATAAGAGATAAGAGAAGAATACACAGATTTGAAGGAAAAAAAAATAATTCCGCCTGATACTTAAAGTAATGGAATGATCTAATAGAATCTGTCTAAAAAGCAAAATCTCAGGAAGACAGGAGAAAAAAAATTGACCCAGTCATTTGTTCTTCACAAAGCTTGTAAAGGTTTTAGGCATCTATCAAAAATTTGGAGGTTGGGAGGCGTGGCATAGCAACGTCTTCTAGTATCCTGGATTTTCAAGCAAAACCATAGTCAAGTCCCAAGGAAATAAAAAGTCTTAAACCCCCCCAAAAATATAAAACCCAAGTAAATAATTTCCATTGAGAAATGCAGTCCTATAGTTCTTGACAGCATCTTCTCCAAAGGGAATGTAAAGATGATTATGCTCTGACAGTCTTTTTGAAATCAAGGTGGGTGATAATTGACTCACACACAGGTATAAAACACCAGGTACACCTACACCAGGTATGAAAAACATCCTTCAGGTGGCAGTGATGAAAGAATAATTTTTACATTGTTGCTCTGTGACTATCAAAACTACCCACTCAAGAAAAAATATTGAGTCATAGAATCATAAAACGTCTTTAGTGGAACAGGATCTACAAGGATTTTCCTGTCCAACTCCTGCTCCTGCACAAAATGGACCCAATGATCCCACCATATGCCAGCGTTGTCCAAACACTTGAACTCTGTCAGCCTTGGTGCTTGGACCACTTCCCTGTGAAGTCTTTTCAAGTGCCCAACCACCTTCTGGGTGAAGAAGTTTTCCTAATATCCAACTCTGATGCCATTAAGTTTCAAATGTTTTCAAAGTTCCCTTGAACAGTATTACTGATATAAATCTCTATCCAGCCCTGGTATTGCCAGCTGGATCAAATGGGAGTTTTTCTAAAATGTCCCAAAAAGAGAAGTATCAGCTTATACTAATAGCTTAAGCAATTCTCACTCCTGTTCCCTAGTACTGGGATCTTAAAATACAGATTGTTTTGCTCTCTTTTGCAACAGCTGAAAATTCATAACAACAGAGTGATGGTTCAAATGGTGAAACCTTCTTAGAGTGTTTTTCACCAGCTATCCCTGTCTGTGCACTTTAAAAAAAAATTTGTATATGAAAAGAAGTTATTCTATTTCTATTAAATTAGAAAAATAAATAGGACCAGAATAGAGCATTAATTTACAGAATAGGGTAATGTCTGAGAAAGCATGTATAAATTCCAACTAGAATCACAGAGTGATTTGGATTGGTAAGGACCTTAAAGATCATCCCAATCCAAATCCCCTGGCATGGGCAGGGACACCTTCCACTAGATCAGGTTTCTAAGAGCCACTTCCAATCTAACTTTGTTCCACCAGAGTCGAGACAGTAATTATCCTCTGAGGATGAAACATCACTTTGAACATTCCTGAGATTTTTAAATACACATTGAGATTTTGACTACTGTTTTTCACTCTAACTCCATAAATGTCACAGAATAAACACTTGGTTCTTATCAATTCAGAGTGTAGGTGTGTGTCTGCTTTTTTGATGCCGGATAAAGTGGGGATCAGCCTGAAAAAACTCCTTCTGACATTAATTGCCCAGCCCTCAGTTCCTGACTGTCCTATAGATGAATTAGGCTTAGGAGGGCCATAATCACTGCCATGGTCAATAGCATGTCCTAGCAGCACTTGCCAAAACAATTTCAGATTTGTGATGCAAAGACTATGTCACAGGACATTTTTTCCATGTTCAAAATTTCAAAGAAGAGTATCATTAATGTGTAGAAATACACAAATTTTTGGGAACTAGCCATTGATTACATCTGTAATTTCAAACACTCATTAAAGTCATAACTGTAGGGTTTCAGATATGAAATGCAAACATTGGTGGACACCTGTGATAGCCAGGGGAGTAGCTGGGCATGCTTGTCTATGTGTGGCATTAGACTGGAAAACAAAACATTTAATGTATCCATCATTCAAAGTAAAATGCACAGAGATGAAAATATGTCAAGAGACAAGTACAGTAAATTTCCGTTAGGTATGAAAATGTGTCAAGTCAGTTGTATATTAATGAATTTAAATTTTTATTATAAATTAGTTATAGAGATTATGTTTTCCCACTTGCTTTTTTCATTGCTGTTTCACAATTACTTGTAAGATATTTTTAGCTGTTTTTCTTCATGAAAAGAAGCCACAATTGCAATGCAACGAAGCCGCAGTTCATAATAAGGTCTTCCACGTGCTACTGCACTAGAATAGCTGGAATTTTCAATCTCAACTCATCAATATTGAAATTAAAATAGTATTTCTCTAGGACTATGCATATCTAATTAAGAAGGCAAGTTTAAAGCAGTTAGCTGACACTGATTTCTTTTAAAACAAACATGATGTCTTCTCTCAATTGAACTGAAAGTAATGTTTTACAAATCTGTCGCTTCATAGAGTCATAGAATCACTTAAAGGTTTGGGTTGGAAGAGACCTTAAGGATCATCTTGTTCCAGCTCTCTGCCATGGATAGGAACATCTTTCACTAGGCTGAGTTGCTCAGAACTCCATCCAGCCTGGCCTTCACTTAAAGAACAATGTCTCTCTTTTCCTAATCTTTTTCATATAGATATTATTTCAGGGGTTTGAAAATGCTAGTTTGTTTGGAGAAAAATTAGCCATGATATTTATAGGTTTTTAAATTTAAAAGTTAGGCTTGAAATAAAAAAGTAACAAGTAAGCTGATTTCCAGACTTGAATAGAATATTTCTGAGCTATTACAAAATATTTTTCAGATTAACAGCAAAAAGTTTCAAGGGGGAGAGTGAAATTTTTCAGAATTCCTGGGATGACTCTTGTCCTCTTAGAAAGATGGTAAAATATTCTTCTAAACATATAATATAATATTTTGATTGCTTCCAAATTAAAAAAAAAGGGAAAAAAGGGACTTGAGAACAGTTTTTAAGAATCAAATACTTTCTCTTTTAATAGACAAAAAACTATATAGATCGTAGCCTCTACTCGTACTTATGTAAAGAAATCAACAATCAGTGTAATGATTTAAAAGCTTCCTTTTACTAGATTTAATGTTCACTTGTTTTTCTAGTATTTTCTATGGAAGTACATTGAGAGCTGTCAAAATAGTATTTTCTGTTAAATCCTAAATGTTTTTTTTATGATATTTTCATCATAATGTGTATTTAATATTTATATTCCAAACATATACCACTTTTCTTCTAGAAGCACAGAATAACTCCGTAGCCCAAAATACTATAAGTGACAAAATAAAGATTCTGTCTGGAGGATTAAAAAGAATTTCAGAAAAATTAACTTTAAAAAAATGAAGCACTTATAGCTTAACTAAGAACAAAAATTCTATATATTTTATAGAAATACAAGAAAGTACACTTGTCATGTACTTTGAAGATGTTTGTTCTCTAAATTCTGTTGGTAAAAATCCATGTTGTTTTTACCTCAAGCATTCTTTTTAAATATGAAGGGCTTTAGGGTCCCAACTTTTTTTCACATTATATCCCAAGATTCCATTGTTCTGGAACTTTTTTCCTTCTATATTAAACCTGCCTTCTTTTAGTGTTTAGTCTATTTCTTTTGACTGACAACCCTGGGAATACAGTGCACACAGAAATAAAGACCCATATTTAGGCATAATGAAAAGAGCTCTGAAACAAAACAAATAGAAAGGTCCAAAACTTTGCCATGTAATTGGAAGAGCTTATAAAGACCAATACTGAGAAAGTATCATCATTAAAATAAATGGACAGCAGGTTGTCACAAGGTTTGTCTATGGACAGAAGGTTAAAAGCCTGATCTTCTGGAGTCTGATTCCTGTAATTAATCACCACTGTCCCTGCAGGGAAAAGCAAATCACAAGAGAATTATTTAAATTGTACGTAGCTATTAAGGCAGACTAGAAAAAACCTTAGGACAGCTCAAGCCTTCTAAGCCACCACATGACTCTTCCTCTCTTACAGTACTTGGAGAGAAAGCAGAGCTCTTGGATGAAGAACAATGCAGTATTGCCCTGCACATGCTGCAATAACTAAACCTCTGAACTGATTGGAATGGGAGTTTATACTGAAAATATTGTCTGCAAAGACTAAACTTTGCATGCTTAGCACCCAGCCAACCTCTTTGTTTGTCCCTAAAGTTACAGTGGTGTTCAAATCAAGTCTTGAGTCATTCTTTCATGTTGGAAGCATTATTCCAGTTCTTCTCTAACCACTGTTCATCTTGCTCTTTCTCCCCCTTCTCAACATATTTGGCAAGTGCCACAGCCCCCAGAGATCTAATATTAAATTTTTCTGGCAAGACAGATTGGTACTAAACATATTTCAGAAGGCATTACAGCACCCAGTCACATACATGATTTGTCCGAGGTAACACAGGAAACCTCAAGGCTAAGACATGAACAGACATTTTCTGAGGACCCAACAGAAGCTTATGTGGAAGATGGCCTTCTTTCCAAAAACTACTCCTACCCGAGAAACCTTCAAAAAAACTTTTGAACAACTCATACTAGGAAAAATAATTAAAATCTGAAGAAGCTAGGAGAAGGCAAGAATGTAATTCCTGTTTCTTAGATGTTAAATATCTGGAGACAAAATCAGGGAGATAAAAGTCGACAAGACTTAGAATTGTATTTTGCCATCTGATCAGCACATTTGTTTTTTCAGTTTCTTTCTTAAATTTCATCCAAACAAACCTTCTTCACATTTTGCAATCAATGTAAATTAAACAGGCCAGCAGCACCTCAGAAGATCTGGTCCAAAGAAACATTTCTATTTCAGGTTTTTCCTTGATTTTTCCTCTTCATCATGCTCTGTCCCTTTTTTCCTAGCAATTTTGAAGAGAAAAATAAAGTAAAATAGAAGTTATGTCTACTAAGCATGTAAAATACTCATAAAATAATTATAGTCTTAGAAGAAATTAATGCTTATTTGTTTGGATTTTTTATATGCACTGAAATAAATTGATGTTGGGCAATGAAATTCTGTTGTGGTACAGTAATATGATCTAAACACAAAGGTGCTTAAAAGCAGTTGCCAGACCTATGTAGAAGCTGCTGCTCCTGGTTGACCTTAACAGGCACCATTTTCCCATACCAAAGATCATCTGCAGCCATAAATACCTATGTGAGAATGTTTCAATTAAGCAGCTCAGAACACTGGGCCACTAAGACTGTGTGGGATGTGTGAGAATGTCTGAGATAAAGAGCAAGAAACATCTGCTGTGACATTTATTTTTGTCATTGGTTTGTTTCCTAATCACTGGGTGTGTAGTTGATCCTAAAATTTGTACAGAGAAGAAACATATAAATACTCAAGTGTGTTTAATAAAGACAATCCTGCTAGATGACAAAGTGGTGGTCTGTTATCCTCAATCATTACAGCCATCACTGTGGCAAATGTTTAAAAAGTAGAAAAGCAAAATAAACTCTGCCTCCATATATTTGGAGTTTCACTATCTGTGGCATCTATATTAGCCTCAAGACTGCCAAAAATTTACTGTGGGACACAGTGAGTTTGTGTTTATTCTGTCCTTGCATTACCCAATGCAATATGTTAGAGATTGTGTCAACAACTTTGTGGCTGTTCTGTGTTTTTTTGCCATGTGATTTGGGTTCAAACCCTCCAATTCACATAAGTGCAACTTCAACCTCTAGAGCAGTGAAGATAGCTGGAGTTTCTGTGAAACTGAAAAAAGATTTACAGTTGAACAGCACCTTTCTCCTTTTTCCATGCAAAAAATACAAAGCCCAGGAAGAAATACCCTGACTGCTCTACTTTTCTAGATATGTTATCCACCTCGGCTAGTTTCAGGGAGGTGTGTGATCACCAGGATGATTACTGCCTGAGGTAGGACTGCACTAGTACCTTCAGCATCAATTGTGTTTTACAGCCTGGTTTTATTCAAGGAGCTAATAGATGTGAAGGAATAAGCTCTTCACAGGGAGAACACTGCCAGAATTACATCCTTTGTCATCTCTGATGACATGGTGGTATATATGCATTCAGGTTCTAGAAAACAGTTCTAGAAACACACATTCTGCCAGAAAACCTCTCTGCTTCCTGCAAAACAAAAAGAAACAGCAAAGATGGATTGAAACACGAAGTCATTTCCTTTTCCTTGTAGAGACAATCTCCACATCTTTTCCAAGGAGCATTGAAACCAGTTACAGTCAGACTAAAGTGGAGAGGGGCCTTCAAGCATACAAAAACACAAAACACATGGTCTATACATCACATCCTGAATTGCCTTTGTAAAAGGTAATACAGCAGAAAAAATTCTCCTTCATGTTAAAAAAGCATTAAGCCACAACAATTTTGTTGTATGTAAAAAGGAAGACTAACAGATGCCAAAATACAGATGATTAATGAAGGCAATTTGAATGAGAAAATAATCAAGCTATTGTTACATTTAATCCTTTTTATTCACATACTGAATCCAAAGCAGAGCACTGTAACATCTACTAAGAAAAAATTAACTCTATCTCAGTCAATACCCAGACAGAAATTCAAAAGCCTACAAAGCAGGGCATTTCTGTACAAAGTGCCTTCAACAGAAATTCAGTTTTCTATTGGAGTAGACTAATCTTTCTATTAGGCAGAACCCAAAAACAACATAAAACTCAAAGACTGAAAATAAGGTTAACTTTTTTCATAGTACTGGATGTAGCACACTGAGAACTGAAAATTCTGTGTTTGGCAGATCTTTAAGATGAATTTTTACATTAATAGAATTCAAATAAATTTAAATACATCATCTGGGCAAATTAATGTCTTTTCAAAATACCAATCTCTACCACAAAAATACCAAAAGACTTAATAATTTGACTCAGGATCTTTTGGAGTTAACGGAAACTTTAAAATTAGGGTAAACCAGTGGAAGACCTGAACAATTAATTCAGCGTAAAACTTTTCAAAGTTTCCTAGAGAGATTCAGCAGAAAACAGCTTTAAAATGTACTTTTGATAATTAATGTTTCCTATTTGTCCTGGAAAATCACATGTTTAAGGAGAAAAAAGCCCCAGCAAGAACTAAATTTAAAATGTAGGAGTGTTTTAGGAGGGCCCTTGTCATTTAAAGAAATTTAACTAGCTGACTAGTCTTCTTGTGATGAATATGAATTGTGGAAAAGAAGATTTCTAAAAAGACATTTCTCACTTAAACTGATTGAGAAACAAAATTGATAAAGCCACATTAAAGTTGGCTCAGACAACAAGAAATAATAAAAAAAAAAATTAATAATACTAAACTGTCCAGATGAAGAACGTGTCACATATATGTTGATTGATGGCTATAAACTCATTCCAAGCTCAGAGAACAAGAAAAAAAGAAAGAGAAAGAAAGAAAGAAAGAAAGAGAGAGAGAGAGAGAGAGAGAGAGAGAGAGAGAGAGAGAGAGAGAGAGAGAGAGAGAGAGAGAGAGAGAGAGAGAGAGAGAGAGAGAGAGAGAGAGAGAGAGAGAGAGAGAGAGAGAGAGAGAGAGAGAGAGAGAGAGAGAGAGAGAGAGAGAGAGAGAGAGAGAGAGAGAGAGAGAGAGAGAGAGAGAGAGAGAGAGAGAGAGAGAGAGAGAGAGAGAGAGAGAGAGAGAGAGAGAGAGAGAGAGAGAGAGAGAGAGAGAGAGAGAGAGAGAGAGAGAGAGAGAGAGAGAGAGAGAGAGAGAGAGAGAGAGAGAGAGAGAGAGAGAGAGAGAGAGAGAGAGAGAGAGAGAGAGAGAGAGAGAGAGAGAGAGAGAGAGAGAGAGAGAGAGAGAGAGAGAGAGAGAGAGAGAGAGAGAGAGAGAGAGAGAGAGAGAGAGAGAGAGAGAGAGAGAGAGAGAGAGAGAGAGAGAGAGAGAGAGAAAGAAAGAAAGAAAGAAAGAGAAAGAAAGAAACCTGCATTGCATCGCATAGTTGGTAACTCTACAGATCAATCAAAGCAATAACTCATTGCTCATGAGACAATGATAGGGACTGATGTTTTATTTGACAGGTTCACCACCATCAGCTCTAGTAGGAGTACAGTTCAGCCTGTGACCTTCAGCCAGGAAACTACACTGCTGCCTGTTTTTAGTTTCTGCTGGCATAAACTGCAGGATGTGCCACAGTGCATGGGACAGATGGGTTTGGGGATGCTGCAGGCATACTGCAGCTGACATGCTTCTATTCTCAAGTCATTTACCCTTTGACAATTGTTCCTGGACAAAACTGAAAATCTAATAAAATATATTGGACCTCCAGGAAAGAAGTAACACAACAACAACTACAAATTATTCCAGCTAGAGTAAAAATTATCTGGGAAAGAATTCCAGCTGGTGAAAAATATTCAAATACAAAGTAACATATGACCTCAATAAACATTGCCATTTCAAGACCAGTATTTCAGCACAGGCATTAGTTCTGATATTGTCAAGATTTATAGGCTGCATGAAATAAAAGTTTCTCATTTACAAGGTGAATAATCTTTAGAGAGGCTTAAATAGCTTTTAAAGAGTGTTATTTTTATCTTTCTCTGTCATTATGTGTTATTCATATAGTATCTTGCCATCTGCCAGAAGGATCAGAAGCACGTAATAAACCAAAAAGAGTGAGGCTCATTAGTACCCTTGTTGACAGGCTCAGCAATAACACAAAAGGATGAAGGACTGAAGATATGGAACGATAGTTCTACTTTTTTAAGTAGTGGAAGTCCAAAGCAAATTTCTATCAGAATTAATAACACTTTTAAGAAATTAATCCAATGCAAGAGGCTTCCTCTTTCAAAATGAAAGAAATTTTTTGCAACAACTAGTGTATAATTCCATCATGTGTAAGTAACAACTCAGTAAGAAGAATTCTCTATTATATAAAGAGGTAACTTAATGCAAGGAATATTTTGCTTATTATCAATCTTTCAATTTTATAATTATGCAGGCTGTGTTAAAAGCTGGACTGCAAAGATCTGGAAAAACCTCTTAGCTTGTAAAAATTAGAGGTGCAGTTGAAAACTGGAGAAAAATTGCAGAGGTTTTTAACCAAATCAGCATATGTTAACATTTCGCTGAAACATTCAACCTGTCTAAGACTGTTTTTCTGCAAACAGAAGCCCTACTTTTTCTGCAAGAAAGTCTGTTTCTCAAAAAGAGAATTGTATGAAGTTACTTCAAATTCGTTTGATCCATTGTTAAACTGTGTTTTCTGACTTGTTTATTGCAAGCTCTCTCACCATTCACACACACATTTTTTCAGCTCTTTGGATTTGTTTGGTCTTTGAGCAGGATATTAACTTGTTTTCTTGCCAAAACAACTTTGTGTTGTTTTGTTGGTTTTGTTTGTTTTTTTCTTACACTATTAATTTGTGTTTATATGAAAAAAAAAATTATACTTTATTGAACACTATCCAGTAGACAACTGAAATATAATATTCAAAATGATACTGAAAATAATTATACCATTTCTCAGTGCTACAAACATAAAACATGAGTTGTTCCACTGAGTTCATTGATCCACTTATTAAATACTTAAACAGGTAAACCACTTTCAAATAAAACACTATTTTTTTTAAATCTTACTATTATATATTCCTGTAAGCACTTTTGCTAGAATGCAGGCATCCCTTTCAACATCTACTTTGCCAAGAAGGCCCCTTCACAGGCTGTTGAGCACTGATAGTTCTGTAAGACCACTAAGTTTGAAGTCTCTCTGGGATTTGAGGATTTTATCAGCTGATCTAGAAAACTGAAAGTCCTGGTCAGAATTTGCTGCATGATGTTGCTCCTGAGAATTAATACTGATTGCACAAGAAATACCAGGTAATTGGTACGTTTCAAAAGAGCAAAAACTTACTTTGAGAACACCATCAAAGGCAGGAGTATACGTACAAGGAAATGTACATGTTTTGAACTAGCACATAAGTTAAAATTGAACTCAAAAAGAATCTATTGTGCATACTAAAAAAGTTGGTTTATTTCCAGTTATTACTTAGTTGTAACCATTTAAAGACTTTTTTTATCTTTGTACTCTAGTAAGTGTACTCTGCTTTGCTTCATAAAAAGTAATGAAGCCTAGAAATATAAAACCTCATTATAGATATTTTCCATTAAAAGTTTGCTGAGATGTTAGAAGGAAACAGCTATTATTGTGCTGTTTACTGTGTGCTGATAATGATGTCAGTGGCTCAGTGAGGTTTCATTGGATACACCTAAAAAACAGTCTAATATTTCATCATTTACACAGAGGAAAAAGATTAAGCTGAAACACTTCATGAGAAAAAAAGTTAATATCAGTAATGGAATATTTTGCTTTTTTAATTTTCTCTTGAAATTCCCCATATTCTTTTGTTTCTGTGGAGTTGCTTTCCTACTTTCTCTTTTTTATTTTAGTGTTTAGGATGCTTCTTCAGAAGCTTTCAATTTTAATGAATATTTTAATTACACATTTTGCTTTAGCAAACATACTCATTCATCAGGCAGCTTCTCCTACATACAGATAGCCTTAATTCTAATTTTTTTTCTTTCCTGTAAAATTGGTCTGCTTTCTTGAAGCAAAATTATTCAATAAATTGTTATATTTTTCCACATAAAAGCTTTATAAATAAAGGTATATTACGTTTTTTAGTCTTAAATTGTCTTTTAACTCTAATGTTCTTTATTCCCTTTTGTCACCCATCATCCCTATCATAGGAAATTAATTTGTAAAATGAAACTGTGCAGTATTAAAAAGCATCACACATCTTCTGCTAGTCATTATTATTCAGGATATACAGACACAGTTTGAACAAACATAATTTTGAATGGAACCATATCTAATTAAATTAGAGATGAAGAAGATAATACAGTCCTATTTCTAAGAAAAAAAAAAAAAAAAGAGAAAATTCAGAAGAAATTGTCACTGAAGCTCAGTTTAATTCCCAAAAAATAATTGTCATCTTTGAGTACTTAATTTTAAAAAATCACATTTAAAATGGAATATAAACTTTCTTTTTTTACAAAAGACGGTGCATTACTAGTGCAACTTTTCCTTCATTACAGGATGATATTTTGGCATTAGGAAAACCTTCGTATCTCACTATTCCTGAAAAATTTAATTTCAAACAGTTAACTTCAAATGTTAAGTCCTTATTTTAGAATGGGGCAATAAAAATCCTCTCTTGCCCCTGCAACATTATTTCCAAATCCTTCACAATGTAGTGAAAATTTTTCCACATAATTTAATCTACAATTGTGACTATCAGATGTTTGAGGCTTTTGTTTCGCTAAAGGACATTTTCTGCTCACAAAGTCCAGGAACATTCTTTTAATACATAGTTCTATTTTTATAGTGTTTATTTTCCTGATATTAATTTTTCTCTTTTTGATTTATCATAAGAACCACCTTTTAAAAAAAATCATATTTGGTTGATATTGCACCATATTTGGTTGATAATGCACCTGAATAAATTATCAGAACACTTTATAAGAGGTATGAATTAAGTAATCTTTTTCCCTACTTGTGCTGAATCTTCCGAGCAGAATCACAATTTTCACTTAGCCTTTTGGCTTCTTTTGTGCTGTAGATCCAGGTAACTAAAGCAGAAGTAAAAATTGTTGCATATCATAAGGAAATGGGTCTGTACAGAAAACTTCATCTACAGTTGTGAGCTGGTAAACATTTGAAATTACTTTTGGGTAATAACTATGAACTATAATTACAGTGTGTTCTTACACTCTTTCCAGTCAGTCATCTACAAATCTAGCTTATAATAAATGTAGCACAAATAATTGCACTATTGCTTTTTTGCCTTTCTGGATACTGGAATGAAAAATAAGTATTTTTCAGACAATTCCAGTTAAGGGGATATTCTTCCAATCTCTAGTTCCTATTTTCTGGTATTGTCCTATTGTCTGGTAGACAACAGACCACATTGTATGATGTGATGCTGACCCTTGACTGAAATCCAATCAAATAAACAATAATCATGGAGGAAAAAAGCAACCAACACTAGATCAAATGGTAATTACTAAGATTCTAACTTTTGACTTTTGACTTCAGATACCTCCAAAAAACCCACTGATGTACCAGTTTGTATGTACCCAATGATGGACCACCATTTTCATGAAATGTTTGGGGGGGGGGGGGTTGCTGCCTGNGGCAATTTTTCTCAGCATTTCCTTATTTTTCTGCTCCAGATGCTATATAGGTTTTCTACTGATTCAAATCACTCAGTCAGTCAACTACTTCTAGAACTGAAAAATAGTTCTCTTTTCTTCTCTCTCATAAACTTGCACTCTGCAACATCCAAGTAGAAACAATGGAAACTGAAATACTAAGAGTATAATATATATTAAAATAATATAATGAAATAAAATTTTCAGGAGATATTTCATGGCCACAAAGCTAAAACATTCTGCTTGAAGAAAAATAATCAGCTCATTAATTTTTTTTATTAACTTTCCTTTCAGTTTTCTTTATATTAAGTCTGATTCATCACATAACAAACAACAAAATGCAATGAATTACAATTTAATCCTTATGTCCTCATATCAAAGAATTGTTTCTGAATAACCTTACTTCCTTCTAAGTCAGATATGTATAATTGAAAATTTTTTCATTAGCAAACTTTGAATTTTGGTTACACTTCCCAACTTAACTTTAACTTTTTTACCTTAGTAATGCAACTTCTAACATACCATATAGGAACTGCAAACCTCTGTGGGAAACAAGGCTGCTTGAAACCATACAGGACATTGTTTTTCCTGACCACAGGTGGACATAATTTCATTTTTCTGAACTGTTTGTAATATTTTGTCTTTCTCTATGAAGAATGGAATAAGGAAAAAGAAGCTTGCTACACATACTGATAAAATTGTGCAGGGCCAGGTTGTCAAAGCAATAGTGTCTAATGTGTCAGGAATTAGATGGATGTGACTTGATTTTACTTTATGAGCATTTTAAAGGTGATTCAGAAAAACAGATCACTCTATATCTCTTGTACTTAATATTTCAAACATGTACTGTCTAGTACAAGCTTTCCAAAAGTATACATAACATGACAACAAAATGAAAACAAAACAAAGGAAATGTTTGGCATTTTGGCAGATAATGAGCTTCTTTATAAAATCAGCTACAAGCATGGGAACACCTGTTTTGTTTCTGTAAGAAACGAAGATTCAGGCTTTGTAATAATCACTTAAATTTTAAATTTTAAAGAAGCAAAAATTAGAGCTTTTTATTGAAAAGACTCTTTCAAAACTGTCATTTAAGATGTAATCATCATGATATTAAATCCAACAAGTATTTATCACTATCTACTTAGAAACAAGCTTCACTGGTATTACCCTTGATAACAGAAGATGCTTAACAAGACAAATCAGAGAGCAGTAAGTATGACTGGAATGAGGAAATATTTAACCTCCTTATACATTCTGAAGGTGCTGTCTGCCAGTCCTGATCTGAACAAGCTACTACTGATCAGACTTTACCTAAAAGACAGGAATACTCTATGACACTAAGTATTGCGTTTTTACTACACTTTATTGCCATGAACAGCACTCTACTCAATTGTACCTGGATTTTGTAAAGACAATAAAAAAGAAAAAAAGGGAAGGGAAGGGAAAGGGAAGAGGAAAGGGAAAGGGAAAGAAGAAAAGTAAAACCTATCCATTTTCTGGCAAGGGTTCATAGTAGAGGATTTAGAAGTGTGGAGGGTTTTTTTATATATTTAATTTCTTTCTAATACTTTTCTCATTTCTGGTTGTGTCATACTGTATTTTCCCATCTGCTCCCTTGTGTTTTGTCATTGCAGGAAAATTTGCCCTCAAAGGCTACTGTCTAACAACAGACTTTTCAATTATCAGTGTAGAGATATGAATTAGAACAAAAATACTGTACATGCCAGGAAAAGGATCTGGGTTCCTTTTTTTCCCCTGAAGAAATCAGTGAGATTTCTGGCAGAAGCAACTGAGAATCAACAACTTTTCCCTGTGACTTCTGTTTTTGTCAAGATGACAGATAGGAAAGGCTAGTTATACATTTTGTTTTGGAAATTCAGGGATAAAATAAAAGTAAGCAAGCAAGCAAGAAAAGCCCTAAAGAACACAGAAGCAAATGCAAAGCACTGTCAGAAGAGTGACAAGATTCTCCACGTCTTTGCTGTTTATGATTCTTATTTGTAGGTTCATATCACTGCAGTCTAATTGTACTTGTCATCTGTGAAAGTATTCATTCTTCCCCTGTGGGAGTTGGACTGGCGGGGACTGACAGTGTGCTGGCCTTGGCTAATAGTGAAGTACGCATCAATCTGAGGCCATAGGAAACGGGATGCTAAGAGGGGAAATATCTTGTTAGGTCATGGAGAGAAGGATGGGATTGTGGGTATAGTTATGTTAATACAGTTGCATCATATAAAGTTATATTCTGAGTTCTTGTTTATGATTTGTTAACAATGTTTTATATATAAGGTAATGTTAACGTTCATTGGTTCACTGTTCTGTTACAGAGGCTATATATTATGTCTGCCCCATTGTTGGGTCTTCTGAGGTTGTCCCATACTGTGTTTGGTTTATATTCTTTTGTTGGCTCAGGCTATTATTTAAAGTTGTTTTTTGAGCTTACTCAATCATTCCCATCCCTATTTCAATTGGCACCTTGGCTGGTCTGGTTCAAGTTGCACCACCAGCGACATTCCCCAACCTGTTATCTCCAAAACTTTTCTCAAAGTTCTAATCAAAACAACATACAATCACAGAATGGGTTAGGTGGGAAGGGACCACAGTAGGCCATCTAGTCCGACCTCCCTGCTCAAGTAGGGTCAGCCCAGAGCACATTGTAGAGGGTTGCATCCAGATGGTTCTGGAATATCTCCAGTGAGGGAGACTCCACACCCTCTCTGAGTTATCTGTTCCAGTGCACAGCTGCCCTTAGAGATCATTAAGTTCCAACTACCCTGCTAAGGACAGTAACACCTTCCACTAGATCATGTTGCTCAGAGCGCCATCCAACCTTACCTTGAGCACTACCAGGGATGGTGCACCCATGACTTCTCTGGGCAACCTGTGCTAGTGCCTCACCACCTTCATGGTAAATAATTTCTTTTTAATACCTAATCTAAACCTGCTCTCTCTCAGTTTAAAGCCATTCCCTCTCACCCTGTCTCTACATGCCCTTGTACACAGTCTCTCTCCAGGGTATATTGATAATATACAAAATATATTCATGAAACTATACCTTCTGTTTAAGACAAAGCAAAACCACAAAAGTATAAACACACTCTGCCACTTTCTTTTCTTTTCTTTTCTTTTCTTTTCTTTTCTTTTCTTTTCTTTTCTTTTCTTTTCTTTTCTTTTCTTTTCTTTTCTTTTCTTTTCTTTTCTTTTCTTTTCTTTTCTTTTCTTTTCTTTTCTTTTCTTTTCTTTTCTTTTCTTTTCTTTTCTTTTCTTTTCTTTTCTTTTCTTTTCTTTTCTTTTCTTTTCTTTTCTTTTCTTTTCTTTTCTTTTCTTTTCTTTTCTTTTCTTTTCTTTTCTTTTCTTTTCTTTTCTTTTCTTTTCTTTTCTTTTCTNTCCTTTCCTTTCCTTTCCTTTCCTTTCCTTTCCTTTCCTTTCCTTTCCTTTCCTTTCCTTTCCTTTCCTTTCCTTTCCTTTCCTTTCTTTTCTTTTCTTTTCTTTTCTTTTCTTTTCTTTTCTTTTCTTTTCTTTTCTTTTCTTTTCTTTTCTCTTCTTTTCTTTTCTCTTCTCTTCTCTTCTCTTCTCTTCTCTTCTCTTCTCTTCTCTTCTCTTCTCTTCTCTGTTACATTCTCTTCTCATCTTTTTTCTTGAAACTGAAATAATATTGACGGCCTAGTGTCAGGTTGTTTTACAGACTAATTTTCTAGTTATATTTAAAAGTCTTATAAGGGGAAAATAGTGCTAAAACCAACACAAGTAGAATTGCCATTTAAAACTCACATGAGTTGCTAGATGCAGTTTAGAAGAAGGAAAAATATCATGGCAAGAACATGCAACTTCTTTTCCTTTTTCATGACTTAGAACTGAAGAAGAAAAGCTGAAATTTTAACAACTAAACAGACATTTGGCTGCATGCTGGATTTCTCCCCATCACATGCATCTAAGGCGAGCATTCTCTTTCCTCATAATGGTTGACATTTTAATATTGAGGTTGTCATCATCATAAACCACAAAATACCTAAATAATGAAGCCAAGATAAAACAGCATAGAACAATGAAAAAGGGACATGCTAGAAACATATATATCAAAAAAATACTTTCTACCTTTAAATATTAAATACTTTAGTAATCCCCATAAAATTGAAGGCTGAACCTTTGGCTTTTTCCCTTTCCTCTTAGTTTTCTAATCCAAGTGAAGTCAAGCATCCTATTTTAGTGATTGAATTGGAAATAGGGCTAATATGGGAAATCTTGGCCCTCTAACCAATAGGTGAAAATATCTATATAGAAATTTTATGGTCTTTTAACTGAGAGAAAACAGTCTATTTTTTCTAGGCTGCAGACTTTTCACAGATGTAATGATTTCTCTTAATCATTAAGCTAATAATTTCTGAATTTAATTTTCTCAGGTATGGTGTATTAGTTGCCCACTGGCCTCACACAAAAAGTTACCTAGCGCTCTCTCAAAATGAAAAGTCACAATATCAAAGAAAGTGGAAAATTCATAAATGCCACCTTCCTGAAAACCTTTAGTTAAACAATTTAACTTAGTGACATTTCCCCTTAAATCAATGTAACGTTAAATTCTTACGTGACCATACAGCTATTCACATGATGATCTATTAGTAATGTAAAAAGTCTTAAAAAAATTAGACTCATTGATTCTTTGTACTACTAGTAAGGGCAAATCAGCAAGTGAGATGACATGAAATTTCACACAGAAACAGCCTCAGACAGATAAAAACGGTGCACTTGAAGAGTTAATACTTTCACAAACTTCAACACATTTCTGTATTCTTCTAGAAAGTCAGTGGGTAACTCAGACTTTTTTCATTAATCAAGGTGGGATAAACTCATCAACAGCCAAAATAAATTTCAAGTATTTTGTACTAAGTTAAACAGGGGAAAAAACCCAAATGTTCCCTTACATATATCCTGACATTCAGTATTTTTTTTTTTAAATTGCAAAATTTTTTGGTGTGGACTTGTCCCATCATTTGTGAGGAAATCTTTCAGATCATTCAAAGGGGAGTTTCAGTGGAAATTGGTTATTTTTAAAATATTTTCATAACAAGATCTTATAAGAATTTCAAAGGAAAGTTGTTAAATAACTTTAGCAGCACTTTTCTGTAATACCAGAGAAGTGAGAGGTACATATACCTACACAGGTTTGTCAGTTTCCTTGCCACTTTTGACAAAACATTTTCATAAGCCAATGTTTTGACTATTTAGGGACAAATTTATCATTCTTGAATATGTTTAGAATTTTTCAAGCCCTTCAAATATTTTTTTCTATTTTTATAAATAAATTAAGTACAACTAAAAGATCTGATATTTAATTACTAGGAATTTATAATGCAAAAAAAAATCCTGTTTCCTTTAGAAAAAAATACTGTTACAAATTCTCAATAAAAAAAGATAATCTAGTGTACCAGATATTAAAGCCCTTCAGGCTTGTTACATCCAGACAACTGATCAATTCAAAGCAGAAGATAATAATTTATGGTCTTATATGACTATAGTAATTTTCCATTTCAGTTGCAAGGCACATGAATCTTATTTTGTTTTCTTATGGACCATTTCTTTGGTGCTACAAATATCATGGTCATTATAACTTAATGGCAAACCTGTACAACAATAAGGGACATATATTGAAATATTTACTATTTCAATATTTACTAATATTTACTATTTACTAGGGATATTGACAAGATGGATAATGAATTTCTAAACTGCATCAGAATTTTATCTGGTCATTCAGTTATTTATTTTGTCTGATTTTCTCAATAATTTATGTCATGTTTTTAGCATGAAACCAGAAAAATCTCTTGGAATATACTGGCAGATTTTAAATATACAGCAGACAAATTACTGATCTGATATTCCTAATGTGGCTGGAAATACTCACAATTAGTTTTTAATAGTCTAATTGAAATTGTTGTAAGTTGGAATTTAATCACATATGCCATTATTTTAAACAAAGAATTAGTTACTGACACAACAATACATTTTTTTTATGATCTTGTATTCCATAATGGTTAAGACTAAAATAATTAATTTTATACATATAAACTATTTTCCTCTGATTTTATATATGGCATACTTACAAGATAGATGAGAAGCACACTCCATTAATCTGTAGTGTTTATATTGAGAGAGATTTGTGGATACAAACTAAGTAATATTTGCTGATATTAGTTAAGGTATTATTGAACAATATATTTTTGAAGGAAATGTACCCAAAAATCATTACACTGTTGGATAAAAGCTTGATAAAACAATTGCAGTTTCCAGAGTTTACTTTAATATGTCATGACAAGCCTATTAAGAAGTGAAAAAATCTACTACTTATTTGTTTTCTATTTACAAGTATCATTTCTCACTGGAATTTGAGTACACAGAAATGGGAAGGGAAAAATTCAAAAATAAATTCATAAACCAATCAAACCAATCCTTTAACTAGATTTCTAGTCTATTTGCCATAAATTTTTGGAACTATTTTGTTGACCATAGGTTTAACTTTGACAGTTATGTTTTACAAAGCCTTTTCTACAATGAAAAGTGACCAGTGGTACCTTATTGTTTCCAAGATTGCTTAGAAGCATTCCGGGAAGCCCACTCCAATTGTATTCATTAAGGAAGGAATTCACATAATATGTGACCATTAAACCTACATTATGGAACACTCTTTTTTAAAATCTCTTTTTCTGACATTGTGAGCAACTCATAGCTCCTAGGATTTATTGAAAGTTAATAAAAATATACATTAAAATATTGGAATTATTGTTTTTACAAGGCACTCTGAAGAACATCAGAATATTTCCCACTGATCCAATTAAAGTTTCTTAATTCTCTTAGAATACACAAAGTAACTAGTAAGAGGAAAAATAACTCTTCCCATTTGAAAGAAAATGTCCAAATGGACAAAAGCAGATGTTTAAAAATATACATAATGCAAGTAAATTTAAAAAATGACAGAGTAAACACCGTTTCATTGTTGTTTGCCTAAGTAAAAGTGATTTTGAGCAGTGAATTGAAACATGATGGCTGGATGAAACCACCACAATCTTGTTTAGATCTGGCTTGAAGAAAACTCAGGTGTGTAATTCCTTCTCCTGATCTTTCTACTCATCAAATCTTACTGTGAAAATGTTGTTTTCAATCTCCTCCATGGGCCTAATAGTCTCCCACAGTTTGGTCTCATGTGCACATCTTAACAAATTCTAGGCATACTGAGAACAAAGTTCAGCTGCAGCATTCCTGGGGCAATAAAATCCATCTCAGTAGAGTTTGATAATCTCAAGGAGTCTGTTTCACTGACTCAGAAATTTCCTTATGGCATATTAAACACCTATAAACAGAGCTGTACACCATCCATAAATACTGCAGTAAAATGAGTTCTTCTGTCTTTGTGCTGAGACATTTTAGAAAGGGATGACCAAAAAACAGTTGCTCTAGACCTGAAAGAAAGATGGATCCTCATCAACATAATTATTTTGTGTTTCCTGTATACTAAAATAGTTCCTAATCCTGGAAGGACAGTATTTTTATCTTAAAGTATCAAGGTATTTTTCAGATGTGGATTAATGTGTTTTTCATTTATGAAGTAAGCTATCTCAGATTTTGTACTAGATTGTAAATAAGAAGGAAAAAACTCAAATCTTAAAATCTGGACTATATTCACCATGACCATCAGTTAACCCAATATGTTTGGGAAAACATTTTCTGTACAAGTGAATCAAAACAGAGAAGCTGAACTTCAAAGAACAATAATACCAGGTAAACACAACTGAAAAAGAAAAAAAACCTACACAAACCTAAAACTGTACTATAAAATGCACAGAAAGCTTAATTTAGCTATTCATGCTATTTTTTGGTCAGTCCATAAAATATCCCTACACCTCCCATTCTTCCAAAAGTTTCACTTCAGCAAAGGTTCTTATAAGTGGGATCTGTATTTCTACGTACTCTTCATTCTGACAGAAGGTAATCTTCCACATGATTTGTATTCAGACAAAATATATTAGTAGGAACGCTGGTTCTAGTGTACTGTGGCCATTTTTAGATACTTCTATTTGTAGAAGTCTTCTGTATTATAAATTAATTTTGTATCGTCTGCAAGAAAATGTATTATTATAGATATAGAATTGTCGCAGTCAATAAACCAATTTCTCTGTAACTATTCTGAATGCAAATGGCTTCTAGCTGAAGGCTATTATCAGTCAGAATGCAGGAACTTATGTAAACATTATATGATCATTATAAAAACTGATTATGCCATTTGATATATTCTGATGGGCCACTGCTCTGAGAACTCTGCAACCATAGTCCCCAAAGTTGTCACTGTTTTGGTCCCTGTCACTGTACTGTAATCCTACTAAAGCCATGAGGCTAAACAGAACATAATATACTCATGCATCTTAACACAATTTCCCATCAACATTTATCAGAATAACCTATTTTCAGTTGCTAACAATGGCACCAACTTACACTTTTGAGAGTAATATATGATAAACTTTCAGATGAGGTTGAAATTCCTTTGCTGTAAATGTTTATTTCTTCTAAAATAAGTAAGTAAATAATCTATATTTGTAAAGGAAAGCAGGGTAAGAGTTCACCATCAGTGTTTCAAACAACATGCCTACACTGCCTATACATTAGCTGAAACTGAGAGGAATAACTCTTCATAATCAGTTGTACTGAGTTTGCATGCCAGGTTCTGGTAGCAGCAGGGGAGCTACAGGGGTGGCTTCAGTGAGAAGTTGCCAGAACCTTCCCCTGTGTCCAAAAAAGCCAATGCCACCCAGCTGCAGGATGGACCCACCCCTGGCCAAGGCTGAGCCCATCAACAATAGTGGTAACATCTTGGGATTAACAGATTTAGGAATGGAAAAAGAATCTGTATTAGAGTGCCAAAATATGCTTAAAAATAAAGGCCAAGACCAAGACCTGGAAAGCAGGAGACAATGCGACAACACAAGGAACCACAGATGAATGAAGGGGATGGTAGAGCTGCCAGACATGAGAGACTGGACTAAAACTGGATGGTTTAAAAATCTGGGGCAAGAAAAGTGGGCAGGGGAGGGAAGTTGAAGTATTGTAAGAAGGGGGCAAAAAGCTAGCCTGTCATTTCTTTTAAATGCAGCTAACAAGTAATTTGCAAGTTCCCATAAGCTAACAAGCAATTTGCTAATTCCAATATGAAGGTGTTTTGAGAATGAAAAGTTCCTTTAACACAGCAATCTATTCTGAGGGTGAAAAATAAATGCACCTGAGTAAACAATAAGATTTGTCCCATGAGAACCCAAAAAGGAAAAATGTAAATGTATCTCGAGAGAGAAAATTTGATAGACATACATAATAGCCCTTACTGACCAATGAACTGAGTTTCACTGTACTGCTGACCAATTAAGTTTATCACAGTGCCTCCTGATATTTTCATAAGTATATGCTTTGTGAGTATTAAAGGAACCTTCTGAAAACTTTTACCGTGTCACTCTGTGTGTCTTGGCTGCCTCTATAACAACAAAGTACTAAAAAATAAAAAAGTAGAATTGATTGAGCTGAGGTCATCAAGGTCAGAAACATATTATGAAATGGAGGATGTGAGAGGCATAATCAGAAAGTGTCATAAGGAGTTACTGTATTGACAAGCAGCTGGTAGACAGAAAGATCTGGGTGTAGTCAAATTGGAGTGGCAAAGAAAGCATAAAGAGCTGGAGAAACAGGCAGACTCTGCCTTTTCTGGAGTGTACACCCTCAGGAAGAGAGGCTGGGACTGGATCCTCCCCCCTCAGTTCCACCACCAGCTGATGGAGGAGACTTGGACAGAAGCATTCCACAGCCTCCGGGTGGTGGGTGACCTGCTATGAAGTTACCTTATTGAATCATATTCTAGGAATCATTAAAAAAACTGAGATGAATTTTCAGCAGTGAACCACATTCATAACCTAAAGAATGATTTTATTAGTACAATTTCACCTAGCTGTCAGCTATGAGAGCAATGTGTTCTCTATCAGTGTCCCCTATTTGCTGCACCTCCAAGCCTCATCCTACAAAGAGTTATAGAAAAAAAGAGCTGAAAATATCAACCTGTGAGAGTATAATTACTGGGAGAAGACATGGTTATAGAGAGATGTTTCAAGGTAGAGAACAATGGACAATGAAAAAGCTGGATTTTAGAGCAGCTAGGAGAATATGGAGAATGCATATTGGAATGGAGTTAAAATTATGGATTCTTCTACCAATTTTGAATAAAAATCATTGTTTTGTATAATATGAATATGCAATTTTTTGTTGCGGTTTAAAACAAGTTACTATAAAGAAAATTAGGTATTTCCCATCCATAAGGAGCACATTCTTCCATATTTCCCATTATAATATTTTTTAAAATTTCATTTCTACATCACACTAATATCCAGCAGGGTTAGAAGAGGAATAGGAGGAAAAAAGGTATTAAGCCAATGTTTTTGCTGTAGAACTGAAATTAAGGTATGCAAAATAGGTATTAATTGCTCAAAAGGACTCACAGGTTTCACTTAGGTTTATTTTTGGGAACTATTGAGAGGTGAAATGGGAAAATTTAGAGTATGGGACTGATGTAACTGAAGATAATACAGAGTTGATGGGGAATGATTAGGCATGACTTCTTGCTTCTATCTTTTTAATCACTTGAGTAGCCAGCACATGCCTTGTAACTCATTTAAATATTTAAAATTAAAAGTACCCCATATTTAAATATTTGTTCATAATAGACCATATCAAATGATGACACTTTATATTGAAATATGAAAGAGCAACAAGATTTTTTTTCCCTTGTGGAAATTTGTTTGAATAAAACACTAAAAAAACTCACTGCCCAAATTTCATTGTCATTGTTCTGGTCCATGAAAAAAAGATTTCTCACAATTTCTCAATTTTTGCAAGTTCTCAGCTAAACAAAGTCCCCTGTCCCTTTTTATAACTGGCTGATATATTAACAAAGCCCAAACCGCTCAGTTGAGGCTTTAAATTTCTCTCATGGGGTTCTGTATTTCCGTTTTTGAGTGTCCTCTTCTCAAGCGTGTGAAGTTCAGTTTAAGATTGATGAAGACTGAAACCAAGATAGTTTTATCGACAGCACTATTTTATCATTTGTGTATGGCAGGAAATGTTCTTTTTTTTTCCATGGCATTGTCTTTTGTGTGAGGCATTCACTCCAGAGCTGGACTCAAGATCCCTTCCAACTCAGAATATTCTGTGGTTCTGTGAAGCACAAACAAGGACAGAGGGGAGAGAAAGAGTGCAGTGTGCCTTGTAAAAAGCTGATAGTCAAGTGACTTCACTACAAATGAAGTAGATGTCCAGGATATATTGTCTGTATTGCTTATAAAAGAGGCTGCAATATTGCAGAATCATAGCAAACTGATTCTGGCTTTTTCCCTTGAAACCAAAATAATTGCAGAAGGATTTCACTAATATTTAAAATACAATAATTTTTCAGATGCCCTTTTGAAATGTAAGTGGTCCCAATTCTCTCCTGATTTAACTTGGCGTAACACCATTGCAGTCAATAGATTGTTTGATTTACATCAGTAGAAGACCTGTCCCATTTATTGTCTCTCAGTTTAAGATCAATTCACATATACTTGCAAGTATCAAACACTATTTATGCCTTTAAACTTGGCTGAAAGTTTACAAATGTTATCTGAGTTTATACATACATGTATACCCATAAATACATGCATACCCATAAATACATGCAGTTACAATTGCCACTGGCTTACCTGGCCTGAAAAAATCTCCAACAATTAGGGATTCAAGTTTCAGGAACAGAAGCAGTAAAACCAGGAGTCTATAATTTTTTTTGTTGTTATTCTCTTTGCTCTATGCCATAAGACCTTTTTCTCCATTTCTTTTAATATTGGCTACACCTACAGTCAGCATGCAGGATCTTGACCTATTTTTGCAAAGATCTTGCTATCAAGCACAAAAATGTGTATCTCTGTGAGGAAAGAAATGGAAGAAATTAAAATCATTTAACAGAACGTGGCAATGTATTATTCAAAAAACTGAAATTATTTTCCTTTGCATTCTGCAGCTCTAGCAGTTCTCTCATTGGCAGCCCTTGTGTTTCTGAATTGGCCAGAGCAGCCAGGAGTTTATCCTCTCAGGTTTAATTTATGGTTAATCATCCTTTCCCAAGAGGCACTTCCTTTGCTTTCAATTTGGTTAAACCCTCCGATAAGCCTCCCATCACAGACAGCAGTTCACAGAACAAGCAGTTGCTGCCACTGTGTTGCTCACAATGTGTGCATTAATTCATGGAGTAGCTCCTTTGTCTTTTGTTTTGGGTGTTTTTTTTCACCTTGCAATAATATTGGGCAGAGGCTGTTCATTACTGTGTATTCCTACCATACTGGTCCTTATGCACATGTGTAATAACTGTAATTTATAATCATATTTAGCACTGAATTACTCTCTGAACATAGTATTGAAGTACTCTCTACACCTTACTGTTGTTTTGTCTCCTTATTTTCCATTTTTCCTTCCTAGATACCATTGTTCTTGCTGTATTATGTAACTTAAAACATGTTACTTATAACCAAAACCAAATGGGGAAAAAACTTAAACATTAATGTTCCCAATAGTACAGTTACAGTATTTCACTGACTTTCACGAAATAAGCAGTGTTCCAAGTAGTCTATAGATCCATTGCTGAAGAGAAGTTGCTTTTCTTTTCACTCCAGAAGAAAGAAGACATGTTTAATGAATCAAAACTCAACCATTTTGCTCTTTCAAAGTAAATAATCAGAAAATTAAGTATAAGAGTCTAAAAGATGGATTTTCCCTCACAAAGCCAGTGTACTCTTCATGACTGACCTGTATTACATATTCTTAAAAGGAGTAATATTCTCAAAGCATTTTTACAGGAATAGGAAATAACTTTATGTATCTTATAATGTTCTCCACAAAAGTGGAGATCTCCTCTCTTCCCTTGGTACAAGAAAAACTTACAACTCATGAATCCTATTATTTAATTATAAATACCTGTAAGATTCTACCACACCCTTATTATATTAACAGCTGTCTAAATATAAAATGATATAATATCTTACATTACCATCTGATAGATACTTTCCAGACACAGAAAACTTCTACCTCTGGTACAAGGACCACATTTAATCAGTATAGGAAATTAGTGAAGATACAGCAAAAAAACTCCGAAGATACTCAAAATATAAATCCTTTGTGGGTATAGCTATTGTCTTAAATGGCTTTTTTAAAGGACAGTATCTTTTAAAAGGATGATCTTTTTAAAAGGACAGAGTCTGTCCATGGAGCTCAAAGAGATCATTTTATATATTGTATATGATAAAATTACAGCAAAAATGGATTTTCTTCATTACTTTTACGGTAGTAAGAAGACTGAGGATGGGGTTTTTTACCTTTTGCACCTATTTTTTAATAGACAAAGTATGGAAAGATACGTAAGTGGTAAAATATTCCTGTGAAGATAGGCAGGCCAGTAGTTTACAATACAAAAGAAGAAACAAAACTGAAAAGCACATGAGTTAAGCAAATACTGGCAAAGGTACTGAAATGTACCAGTAAAATTAAAAACAAACACCAAACCCAAGTAGTAAACCTAAAAGTGAAACACAAAATTAATTCAAAGGCTGAGAAAAGCATTCCTTGTAAGAAAGAGATACTCATATTTGGAAAGCTAAGAAAACCAGGATTTGTTAGAAATCAAAGTGGAATAAAAGCAAAAATAATTTAAAAAGCTTTTTTCTGTGGTTAAGAAACAAAATATAAGACTGTGAATTTTTGAGAGATACTGAAACTTTGATGGCAGCACAAAAAATCCCACCACTGAGAATTTTTTTTGTCCAGTAAGTCTGAAAAACCACATTTCACTGTTTTTCTACAGTACATGGTTATATATAATTATTCAATATATGGTATTCTTTCAGTTACAAAATCAAACAAACAAAAAGCAGTCGTGAAATAAATCAAAACACAAAATATATTGGTATTTTTAGGTAGACCACTTCAGGACCTTTCTTCTTTTTCAATTAATTTTCATAAATTAATACTTTTATTGTCTATTTTTTTAAAAAAAGAACTTTTTCATTTGATTAACAGCAATTTAGAAACTACTTTAACCAATCTGAGCTAAGAAATTAGCTGAAATTGATTCTTCCCCATGAAGAGTTTCAACGACTCAGAAAATTCCACTAAGAGCTGTTAAGTCCTTATCAGCTTTCCTGCCAAACCCTAACAGCAATATTCTCATTTCATATTAAACTATTGATTTCCTGGCATTGAAAGGCTGGTAATGACCCCTATAATTATGAAGAAAGACTATCCTAGTATTTTTGCCCAAAGAAAATATGAAAATAGGCTTTCAGAGAATAACCTGGCTTCTGTAAAAATTATCATTATATTTGTGTCTATTCAGAATATTTAATTTTTGAGACTATAAAGAATGATACCTAGTTTGCAAGAATAGATCAACTTTGAATTGAACATTACAAAGTGCATGTATAATTTTTATTAACTTTCTCATTTGAAGATAATGGTGCTTTCACAACATTCGGGAATGAAAGTATCTTTAATTTCTTTAGTTGATATGACTGAAGCATACTTGTTGGGAATTTTAAATTTTCTAGGGACAGTACAGTACAGTGTACTATGCCATGGATAGAAAAAGAGAAAGGAACTTCAACAGCTCAATTAGAAGACTCTTCTCTTCTAGATTAGTTACATAGATACTGTTGTCAAGAAGTTGTGGGGAAGACCCAGTTCCCAGAGGTAAGCAGTGGAAAAAAATAATTGACGTTGATTTTGGTCAAGAGCCAACCATGGTAGATGTGTTTCTGGAACAGGAAGTTTTAACATTTTGGGGAAAGAAAAAAAAGATTAAAAAATCAATTAATATTTCAATAGTGTTAATAATTATAATAATATTAATAATAATTAATTCGTTTAATGGTGATATTACCAAATTAATATTAATCTAGTTTCTCTTCAATCAATAGAATTCCTACCCTAGTAGGAAGTTAGGTGAAACGTGATCTAAATTCCAGCACAGAATACAGATCATTCCTGGGGAAAAATAAAAACCAAACAATCTTGCAACAAACCTCAGCTTCACCAAAAGCATCTCATCACTCAACTTCAGTCCTTTTACTGATTTCCAAAGTCAAATCCCACTTATACATATTCCCTTTAATAAAATTTGTAGTAAAACCAGAAGATACTGAAATCAAAAAACAGGTATACATCAGCCTCAATAACGTTGAGTAAGATCTGTACACAGTAAGTTCTCCATTTGCTATATAACATTTCCAATAGAATAAAGGGTTGTTATTTGCTTTTTTCTTTCTTTTCCAGAAAAATAAATAATACTGTCAAGAAGAGAAGACATATGAGAGGAAGACAATCATAACAATATATTGTCAAAAGATTTTTGCCATTGCTGAACAAAAAGTTCACAATTCTGGGGTGTAGTTAACAGACTCTCATGTACTAAACTGTCTTGTATGTTATTTCTGATGGAAATATTTTATGCATTTTGTTACTCTAGGAATATTTTTGTGCCTTTTTTTTCTCTTTGATAATGTGTTTTAGAACATTCTATAAATATTGTTTCAATAATATTTGGCTTCATGAAAAGCCTGAAGATGAAAATGTGTACAAAACATTAACTTATCTTATGCTTAAGAAAAGACCAGAAGGTCCTTTGCAAAAGCCACTAGGATTTTTTTAGATTAGACAAAGATTGTAGAGCTTGTTCATTATGAATCCCCTGCATTTCAAGAGCAAAATATTTATTCAGTATGTCAGCAAACAAAAATCTTTATGTGAATTTTCTGCTAATTTTCTTCAATTCGTAATCATATAATTATTTGAAACTCACTGTTGCTCTTAAAAGAAAAATAATCATCAGCATTGGACAGACTACCAAAGAAGGAAAGGAACATATAAACATAACAACTAATTGTCAAATAGATCAGAAGAGTGCTAATTAAAGTTAGGAGTACTTACAGACCACTTTTATTATTTTCTATTTTATTTTATTAACTAAAAAGAATTTGAAATTATTAAGCAGCATTATGGGTCTGAATTTCTGGTGGGGAACAGAGAAGGACAGGAAAATCCCAATGGTAAGGTGAAAAATTGAATGAAGCAGTTAGAACACTGACATTTCATATAGAATACCTTCATAAAGATGATATTTTCTTTCTTTTGTAGCAAAGCTATCAGCATTTGAAATAATAAATATTCAAATATAATTTAAGTTGCTGGAAATGGCTTTTGGGATTTACAGACTGCTATATATTTCATTAATGATCATTAACCAATAGCTATTGTGGAGACTGAGCTATTCTGTGACTCTGTCATAAATAACACTAAAAGAAAAATATTGAGGGATTGGAGCAAGTCCAGAGGAAGGCAAAGAGCTGTGGGAGGGTTTGGAACACAAGTCTGATAAGGAGCAGCTGATGAGGGAGCTCAGCCTATTTAGCCTGGAGAAAAGGGGGCTCAGAGGTGCCCTTGTCACTCTCTAAAACTCGCTGACAGGAGGGTGTAGCCAGGTGGGAGTTGGGCTCTTCTGCCAAGTAGCAAGGGATAGGTCAGGAAAAAATGGCCTCAAGTTGCACCGGAAGACATTTAGATTGGACATTAAGAAAACTTTTTTAACTGACAGGACTGTCCAGCCCTGGAACAGGCTACCCAGAGAATGGTGTAGTCATTGTTCCTGGAGGTATTTAAAAGACATGTGGATGTGGCACTTGGGAACATGATTTAGTGGTGGCCTTGCCAGTGCTGGACGAATGGTTACTCTTGATGGTCTTAAGGGTCTTTTCCAATCTAAATCATTCTATGATAAGAAACAGGACTAGATCATCTTCTTTATACATCAATATAGAGATATACCTATATATATATAAATATATATAGAGAGAGCTATATAGATCTCTAAGATCTCAAAGAAATTTAAGAGAGAGAGAGAGAGAGAAGTGGAAGCAATGACAAAGCAGAATTCTAAGGAAAACACAGGGTTTGAAATGGTGCAGAAATTCCTGGTGCTGGAGTCTGTAAATCATGTAGCAAAGAAAGAACCCACCACAGCACAAGAAAGACATTCTGGATAATGGCAACACAAACATAGACAAAAAATTGTCAGTAAATATGGACAGAGTTTGCTTTAGCAGTGCCCCAGTGGAGATTTTATTTCATGCATCAGTTTCATAACAGCAGTTTCAGGATTGAATAACCCAGAGCCAACATGAGAAGGAAGGATATTAACCTTTCCTCAGCAATAAAAGCTGGACTAAAAGAATGTACAGGTGCAACTTATTTGTAGATTTAACTTTCAGTTGTTCTGGTTTGGGTTTGTTTTTTTTTTTTTTCTGATAAGAAAATACCAATATCTAGTGCCCAAAGCAAAAAGATATGTGTTCTAGTACTCTGTTTCAAGTTATCAATATGGATGCTTTGATATTTTTCTAATATTTTAGGTCTGAAAATCATATTCATTCCTATCTACCACCAAAGCAGTACAACAAACCCTTACAAATAGTTATTACACCCTATTTCACAAAACCTCAAAAGCCAATTTACATTCTCTTTACAGGACAGTATCAAATCATACCTGACAGCAAGAGAACAGTTACAGAACTCCTGCAGACACAGCTGGTTAATGTAAAGTATCAAGATAGTCTCGACAAAAATGCACAATATATTATATAATTTTTATTTTAATTGTTAAGTACCCTGAAATATTGCTATTAAATAAATACAGATATAAATAGCTGAAATTAAAATAAGGATGCTTCATGTTCTTCACAGGTTGACACTCAACATGGATAAAATGAAAGAGAACTTTTTTTTTTTTTTCGTCAAGGACAGGAAGATAGAATGTACAGCGAACCACACTAGTTATAAATTCCAGTTCTTTACATTACAGTTTACTCAGCTACATACTCTTCAACACAGTTATGTATAAAAGTTAACATCAAGATGGCTGCTTGAAATTTTTGACCAATGAGTCCTTGATAGCTTATGCACATTTTTTAGAAGTGGAAAAATATAGTACTGCAATTATTTTTATAAAGCACCAATCTAGTTTGTAACATAGCAGAATTGACTAACATGGATCCAGATTTCATCTTGAAACACACAGCAGGTCACCTCAAAATTTAATTGATTCAGTTTAAGAGATCCATGAGCTAAAGTCTTTATTACTGTATCCATACTTTTCAAATTAGTTTTACATATATATATTTGGGATTATCATTTCCTGCAGACTTCCTTATTTTTCATGGTGGACTTCACCTAAATGACAATTAATTTTATACAAAAAGAATGGATAAACAATACTTAGTTTAGAAAATAATTACAATAATCAAAAAAAGGTAATTTGAAAGAATAAAAGACATTATCTTTTAGGGTTTATTTCCTATCATTCTCATTCTATCTCACCCTACCAAAGGTTAGGTATTCCAGACCTAACCTTTGGTACGGTGAGAGGAATCTCTAATAGTCTTGAACAAAGTTCAAGGAGAAAAGAAATGTTTTGCAAATGGTATATTGATAATAGTCTCTTTCAGTCAAATTTCTATAAATTGCTGTTGTCAGCTGCAGCTGAAAAAGCACATATCTGCTTCACATTTATTTTAGTTGATCTCCAAAAATCTTGACAACAGAATGAAAAACTTCCCCCACATTAAAATTCCCCCAACATTAAAATCAACTCTATAACTCCAAGAACATTAGGAAACCTTTAATCATTTGAGGAGATATCAAATTAATATCCTGGCCAGATTAAATAATTTATTTCAGGTTCTACTTGTCACTGTACTAATTACTTCCTTTAAATCATGGAGAGCAAAAATAATACAGCTATAAAATTATCTGCATTACAAAATACAAATAATTTAATAAAAATCATATAAACTTTAAAAGGAAGAAGAAAATGCTTGACCTTCCATCTCAAATTTTTTGATAATGTAATTCAATTTATTATCATAGGCACAACTTGGCTTCAGTTGCAGGAAGGATTTGAATACCATGTAACATCTTCAATTTAAGTATAAGACAGGGAAGGAACAGTGATTTTTGCACAGTACTTTCCTTCTAAGTAAGTTTCTTAAAAAGTCATGAATTTAGGAACCAGAGAAAATAGAAGTCCAAGTAGTTGAAGGCACACTGTGCCCTAGTTTTGGAGCCTGTTTAGAAATCTTCACAAAATATTGTATTCAAAGGAAAGGCATTACTGTGTATTGCATGTAATTTATTTTATTTCCCCATTATCAATTTTAATAATTTAAAAATACGGTATTTCAAAAAGGTTTCAAGAAACACAAACTAGTACATTAGTCCATAATAGATTTATCTTTTCTGTTAAAACAACCACTCACCCATAGAAACTTCCTTGGAAAGCAACTGAGTCCTCTTTTTTTTAAATTAGAATACAGAGATCACCCTGAAATCTTACTCAAAATCAGCCTAATTATGTGCTCATGGATATAACATCCTGCCAGAGATTGCCTGCAAAAAGGTGTGTGAGGAAGACAGTAAAAAATGGCAATTGAAGGCAACCTCTGGCTCATTAAAATAGCCATTTCTAGCTTCTCATAGGAGTGAGGTGACATAATTTTTTGTTGAAACTGCAACCAGTTCAAGATTCTTATCATATATCTCTGAAAAGCAGAAGTCAGGGCTGTGATATATAAGGACACCTTATGACACAGGCCAAAAATATTAAGATAGGATTGTATCTAAAAGTACTGGGTAGATTTCTAATATTTCCCCCAGCAAAGGAGCATTAACATATCTGTTGTGGTTTGGTTAACAATTTAACTTTACTGTTTGTGATAGAACTACATTTTCTGCTTTGCAAAGGGTGTCTTCTGGTTACTTAACCAAGTATTTTCAAATTGCGTTGTGATTTTTGTATGAGAAGTGCAATTTCTGAGCAATGCAATAAAATGATAACATTAGATTTGTCTCTGTTTTTGCCTCCAGAAAAAAAAAATCTGAAGATGTATTTGTCTTTGCCTTTCATTGTGATTTTCAGAGGTAAAGTTTTCAGGATTGTGAGTATCAGGTAAACATACAGCAACTGCACAAGAGAGCACAGAAGCAATGCATCTTTTCAGTTGCTATCTATTAAAATAGGATTTATTTAGCTCCATAAAGATACCTGTATCTATACAGTATTTTTTGCCTCGGCATTCACTGCAAAGTATCTCTACAGCTTTTTCTTCCACATTCATTTAATGATTATTATTTATTATTTCTGTTAAGTTTGCAACAAATGAATGGAAAAGGTAGAATTCTAAGCTTTCTATACTGTACAGTCAACAAACATGAGAGGCCTATCCTTACAGTTTTGCCATTCAACCAGTGCTTAAACTCTGAATTTATCTTAAGAAAGACAAATGTGCAATGTTTTAAATAGCATTTTTAATTCCTCAGTATTCAACTTTGTTCCAGATTTTAGCCTCCTTTCACCCTATTTCCCATAGATTAGGTGGACAGATTATTTTCCAGTTTTATTTGCAAGCATAGAAATTCTTTAAGTTAGATTATATTCACATACAAAGCAAAGTTAAAATCAGCTTGGATATCAGTCCTAAAAAGCCAAGAATTTTTATCAAGGAACTAATGGATAAAAGGAAATAGTAACAATTTTATACCTTCATTTCAAGATAACAAATGCAGAAGATTGATAAAACCATATTTTCCCATTTTATCTGCACATGAATTAAGCTGTATGAATCCAAAGAAGCCAAGTAATATAAACAGAAACTGTGAAAACTAAACAAGCACACAGAATGTACAATCAGTGAAGTAAACTGCTATAAAACCAAAGGTCTTATAACCAAGAAAAAGAACACTTTTATCACTTTTAATCCTCATAGTATTCAGAAGTGATCACCTGCAGGAATAGTGTATTTCATCTCATACTTGTTCTCATGTATCTTTAGGCCTAGGGCGTATCAAATGCCAGTGTTTTAGAATTTTATTCCAAATATGATTATATACTTCAAATATATATATTCCAAAAATATTATATATGATCATATGTATTTTAAAATGCTTCATTTTATCAGTTTGCGTATTATCTCCTTTTCAGACTTCTTTGACAAGGATCTCTATAACTAAGAATGCTGATATTTGCAGCAAAAGTATTAATCAGAAAACTTTAAGCAACTTGTATCTCAAAGAAATTTTGTATTAGGATACATTGAACCACTTAAAGAACACAGAGGCCAATCTCTGTCTTCACTGCTGCTGTCACAACCCCACAAATGTCACCAAGATTTAGAAAAGGCTTGTTTGGGCTATTACTAGTAGGATGTGGAATTTCTCCCTTCAAGTCATTGTTTCCCAAGACATTCAAGATATTGCTACATAAAATGCATGTTCCACAAAATGTAAGGACTTTTCTTGTAGCTCTCATGTACAGGACTGACAGACTGTCTCCTGCTCCAAGTGGAGCTGCAGCTTACACCTTGTATTTCTGGGAGCAGCAGAGGAAGGAAAAGCTAAATACTACAGCAGGATTTTTTTCACGGAGCTGGAGTAGACTGAGAGACTCTTGTACCACCACTTTCTGCGCTACTGCTTTTCCAGGAAAGTGTGTGTGGATTGCAGAACCACTTCCCCAAACCCTGAATTTAATCAATTTATTTTGAGAAATAGGCAGAGAATGAAAGGGAACAGACTTATAGAACAAAAGCAAGAAAAGAAATAACTTCTAAATGCCTTTTCTTTCCTCAATTCCTTTCTTTTGTTTTCACTAACAGGTTGTTTAATTAAACTTTTGCTTTGTTCTCTGCACAGCCATTTTGTTCCTAGGACTCTTTTAGAATTAAGATTTACTTTGGACAAGAGGCTAACAAGGCTGGCAGCAATATTGTAATTCTGTGTGGAAATGACAGAAGACATTGCTTCCACAATTAAACAGACCAAATTTCAATACCTGTTTACACAACCACTTTCATTACACATTGGAGATATTTGGTTCCCTATGTCCATATGAACAAACCTCATCTTCTGGATAAGGAGAAATTCAGTACTCCCCAAAAAGTAGCTATCAGGTTCATCCATTCATACCCTGTTGAATTAAAGAGCTCACAGACAAGAGCAAAGTGTTAATATAGAGAAGAAAGAGCTTTAGGGCAAGGTTTTGATAGGAAGGAGGAGGAAAGGGAGAAACCTGTCCCTGTAATATTATATTGGGAAGAAATATATAAAACCACTCAGGATATTGAAATCCATCAATCATGTAGGCACAGACTTGGCAAACATCACTATGCTAAAAGGCCAATAAAACAAATAATTAACTTGAAATCAGACGGGATTTAGTCAGTCTTTAAAGTCAAAGGCATACTTAATTATCTTATTCCATTAATAAACTGTGATCATATTTTTTTAGTTTTCCTTATCCATGAACACGTAATGTGAGATTATCCCTATTGATTCATGTGAGTTAATGCAAAGCTATTTTTTGATGCTAATATCCTTAGTACATTTCAAAAACCAGTAATATTAGGCTTAATTTTTTATCATTTTACCATTTTCAACCTAAGATGTTGTTTAATAGATTTCATCTTTGAACACAAAAATCAATCATCTGTGTAGTATGTTAAAGGTTACATGCTGTTCCTTAGGTTAGTACAATTCTGACAACAATTAAGTAGCAATAATGTTGGCTTTTTCATTGCCTGTTATTTTTTACTAAGTAGCATATTCAGAGGGCATTTATTACATTTAAATTCATTGGCTCAAAATACTCTCTAGAGACTGATTTTTAAAATAATATGCATATTTCCCATGCACAATTGTAAAGAAACACTGCCCTCTTCTGCCAAACCATGATTAATTTCTGTAGAGACTTGCTTTAATTTGGAAAAACAAACTGGATTAGAACTGATTAAAAATTCTATTTTTTATACAAATAAGATTATGTGCTATGTTCAAATAATATGCTTGAAAATATTAATTTCCTTTTTTTGTTCTTTCTACTCAATCAGTAAAATTTCTCTTTTTCCCAGTTCAAAAAGACATTTAGGAACGCGTAAAAATGGAGATATATTTCAACAGTTTTGTTTCATAAACAAGCACATCAAATTCTACAGTTACTTTCTTGTGTGAGTAGATCTGCTTATGATAGAAATTTCACAAATCCAAGTTCTAATTTTTGCTTCTTTAGAGATTTATGTATTGCAATTTCTGATTATTATTGTTGTGTTATTTTAGAGTTTTATGTATTGTGATCTCTGATTATTATTGCTGTGTTATTTTGGCACCTTTACTCATTTACCTACATTTTTTAATATTTTGGTTTTTAGAGCAGAAGAATAGTACTTAATATCTTTTGCAAACCTAATAGCTTTACTAACATTTGAAAATGCAGCAATATTAATTTTTAAATAAAAAGTAATATTTAATTTTAAAAACAGTATCCTTCCCCCAGTCTTCTTTGAATATTCACTGTCTAAAGTGTGCTTCTGACATCAGAATAGAAAACCTACTCTGTGGGCCTACTAGATCATTTCATTAACACAGTTATCATTAAAGTGATCAACATAGAGAGTAAAATACATTCTCACTGCTTTTGCTAAGGAAAATAAATTTACAAAATAGCTTTGCACATAAAATTCTGTACCTAAGATACCTTTTAAAAACATGTGAAAGATAAGACAATAAGGAAAAATTCAGTCAAGTTTCACAAGCATTTATAAATTAAAATCTAAACCATCTATAGGTATTTTTACATGCAATGTTTTCCTCTAAAGTGATTTCCCCTCATTATTGAATTAAGCTATTTTTGATGACATTTGTATCCCATTCCTTCAAAGACCTTGAATTTAACTTTACTTGGGAAAACCTTTGAGACATAACACTTTGGTTTAAAATATTCTAACAGAGCACCTCATTACCTCCAAAATACTTATTTTCCATGAACTGGACCTTTCTGCTAATGTGCATGAATATTGCCAACTTTAGGACAATTTTTTAAAATTTTAAATAAAATGTCACAAACACAAGTTTTGTGCCAAAATATTTAAAAATTACATAAAGGCATCATAATTAAAATCTCAAACCCCCCCACATTAGATCATCTTTTCAGTAATGGTTAATATTCATGCTGTAATTAGGAATTTGAACTCCTTTTCAAAAAATTATAAGCAAATGATATTAACTGAACGTCCTTTTAACTACATAGTTTCAAACTAGTCTAATATGAACCCACAGGACACCTATTTCAAATGTGTTTGTCTTTTAGTCTCATGTTTACTTCCAGAAGTTTTTAGGTAAGTAATTTCAACCTACCTAAAGTGTATGAAAAAAAGTGACAGAATTTTCCTCCTACATTTTTAGGATGTAACAGTAAAAAGCTGTATCTTTTTGTTGCCTCCAATCACCCTGCAGATTACAGACTCTCAGAGAACTCTACAGAGAATAAATATAGGACAAAGGGTGTCTTATTTTTCTGGTTTATCTTTTGCTGTTCTCAACAGGAAGTGGGACTGTATTTTACCTCTTGTCATTTCATACTGGCATTCAATGCTGGATATTAACACTCCTTCCCTCCCACTGCATCATAGGATTATAGTGATACAGAGCATAAGGTTTTTGGAAACAAATGCTGAAAATAATTACATGCAATGTTTCAAGGTTTCTGAAGTAGAAAACCAAGAGTAATACAGTCAATATTCCTGGGTAATAAATGCCATCTTTCAGGTAGCGTATGTCAGCATTTTTAAGCTTTAAAAAATACTAGAATTGTACATTTATGAAAAGCTATTCTTTTAAACATACTCCTTGAGGAATATATTTGGAAGAACAGAAGAAACAGGAGAGAAGAACAAAAAAAAAAAAAATAAAGACTGGGAAGTCATATCAGAGAAAGGACAAATATACATATTTTGACAATGCAAAAATTTTTAGGCAAGTTTTTATGAATAAAGAATGTGAAATTTTATTACTTGCTAGTAATAAGTAATAAAAGAAATGGATTTGAAACAACCAGAAGAAATACGTATATGGTCAGAAAATAGAGAAAACTAACATTGAAACAGTGAGACAAGACAGCTTCCAGTAAATTCATAAAGCCTTAGACTCCAAGATAAAAATTCCTTAGCTATTTGAGGGATGAGAGAGCTATAACACTTTCAATAGGTAGTTGGGGATTAAAAACAAACAAACCAAAAAACCCAAAAAACCCAAACCAAACAGAGTTATGTTTCTAGGTTAAAAAAGCAAGCAAACAAGGGTGTGTCCAGCTTCTATTATTTAACCAAATCCTATCCATTGTAGGAAATGCCAACAGGGTAAAAAAAGTGCATGAAATTTAGGCAACAACAACAACAAAAACAATTAAACAAACAAATAAAAAAAAAATTAAAAAAAAACAAAACTGAACAAGAGATCATGCCTTTGTCAGATTTAATAAAATGCCTGCTATGAGTTTCAGTACAGTTGCTCTCCAGTATGATGAGATTTGAGGTGTGATTGAAGTTTTTGTTGTTTCCCTGCTCTTAAATGTCAGACTAAGGCAACAGAGAGGCCCACTTCTGACAAATAGGCAAACTGGAAAGTAGATGGTTAGGCTGACAATGTAACAAGGAAGAGTTTGCAATTGCAGTCCTTTCTCATCAATTCCAAGCCTTTACAAAGCACAAGACTCAGCACAATGGCAGCATGCAGATGTAAAGTCACTATTTTTAATTGGTCCCATTAAATTATTGCATCACAAAGATCATCCTTTCAGTACTTATTAAATATTGACTTGCAAAATTAATTGAAATATGCATGTAAGTTTTCTTAACAACTTGAAGATATTGGTACTGATAATAATTATGGATGTTTTTCAACTACACCATTTTTTTCTAGATTGCCACAGGACTGCATATTTTTCCCACTATTAGAATTTCCAATTCAGAACTACATTAAGGCAAATGCATACACCATTTTGCTCAGGAAAGCTTCTAACCATTGACAGCAACTAGAATACAAACAGCAAAATGTTTCTTGGTCAATAACATGTAGAAAAAAAAATTAAAACAGTACTCAGTTTGAAGGTTATACACAGATCTTAATAAGTGTAAAATGTCCATTTATCTTGTATCGGTGTATGGTTTTGTTGCTTAAATGGTTAAAGAGTTTAATTTTCCAGTTATAACTTGTAATTTGAAGGACAGGTGTCTGCCAAAGAAGGCGGGAACCTCCCCTGGAATGGAAAATGCAACTCCTTTCCCTCCAAATTATTATAATTTAAAGTTCTTTACATATCTATCTATCTATCTATCTATTCACACACACACACAAGAGAAGGCAGACAGCAACAGCAACAACAAACAAAAAACCAGAAAACAGCCTTCTCTCAACCGCAGGCACTTTCCCCTTCCGTGTAGTTCTGGTCACAGCCAGCAGGGGCACTGTTGGCTTCTGGCCAGGCAGGGCAGGTGCAATGCCCCCCCCGTGGCTGCAGGGGGTGCTGTGGCACGAGCTCAGCCATCCCTCCATGAGTGAGCCAATGGGAGGGAGAGAAAAGGGGGTTGCTTCACAAACTCACATCAGGAAGCTGATCCTGGTGCCCCTCTAGATGACAAAATGGGCCGTAGCAGGAGCCTCAGAGCAGCAGGCTGGAACAGCAGGGGCAGGCACACCCGGGGTGACAAACAAAATGTAGTAGAAACTCTGCAGCTGTAGCAGGAGCCACGGGATGTCCCAGTGGGCAGATGCTGGGTTAAAGTATAGCAAAAAACCCGATGCAGCGGCAGAAAAACAGTGGAGTTGGGCAGTGGCAGCCAGGCTTCCACAAACAGCCTGGACACACTCTCTTGAAATGTGGGGAGTGTACTGGGGTCCTGGGTTTTCCCTTGAGGCACCCAAGAAGATGGTGAGTAATTTCCAGTGAGGTCAGGTGTTCTATAACATCCCAGTTCAATGGCTGCTCTTATGAGCAGTCTCACTCATGGCAGAAGCAGTGAAAGATGGCATTCCATGGTGGCAGCAAATTCTTCCCACAGCAACCACAGACATCTCCCCTCTGATCCAAGAGCAAGAGAGAGCAAGGAGCTGAGCCCAGTCCCCTTGACCCCCTAGCCAAAATCTCACAGTATCTCTGCTCTTCTAAAGAGAAAGTCTCCCAACTAAGAGAGTAGCCACCTGCACTGTTACCCCTCCTTCTCCATGTAGAAGAAGAGATTACAGGTGACCTCACCCCTGAGGAGTCACAGCTATATATACAATACAGATAAGTGTGATTAAAGAGGTGGGTTAGCTGGTCAGGGAAGGATCCTCGAGAAAGAAGAAACTAAAGGTACTGAAGGAACTATTCCAGAGAGACTAGGGAACCTTGAGGAACAGGAACAAGGAAGGATGCAGAGGGAGAGAGAACCACTGCTGTGAGGTCAGTCTGGGTCTGCAGTTAGGGCCTGCTGTTGGAGCCCGCAGTCATAGTCTAGCAGGAAAAGCCTGCATTCAGAGTTTGCAAACTAATGCATGCAGTCATAGTGTAGTAGGAAATACCTGCAGAGTCTGCAAGGGTAGCCTACAGTAAGAGCTTGCTGCAGCCAGAGTCAGTGAATTGTTGGAGTCAGATGGCTGAACTGTAAATAAGAACAAACCAGGACCCTTTTCACACTGTGATAAACAAGAAGTCTGTGTCTCATCTCATTTCTACCCTCTAACAAGAGGGCTGCTGCCACACCTCCCCACAGCAACACTTTAGCCTCATAACTCATCAAAGTTATTGATTATCAATATTTTCTCAGAAAAAAAAAAATCAGGTAATGGAAAGCCTCTGTATTAAATACATCAAATGTGATCAAAGTATGAATCATTCAATAACTTGCATATCCCATTCTGACTAGTTATACGGTATTGGACACATAACAACAAATCTTTTTAAAGAAATTGTTTTTGTTTCAGAACATTTCCCTGATTTTGCTATCTTACTTCACTATTCTCTCTTCTTCCCAGTGTGTCTTTCAAAATGAATTTTTTACTAATAGCATAGCTGAAGAGAACCCAATATATGTGTTCCCTGTTTTTGTGTTCAGACAAGAGAAAAGTAATTCTTGTTTTCTTCACAGTTTGCTGAAAGACTGTCATACACAATCCTTACCCTCAAGGAAAGGTGATAAAAAATTAATGAGAATAATTGCAATAAGTAAGCAGTGCATGCACTGCAAATGCATATGCAAAATAGCTGAGTTTTTTCCACAAGATAAAAGTAATTATCACTCATAATCAATAGCTAAAATTTTCAACTTAAAAACCTGAACTTCAGCCTCCCACTGAGATAGAAATGTAGGAGGAAAGGATGTTTTTGACAAAACTGTTTGAAGTAAGTTGTTGCAATTTTCTTAATCAATACTGCATAGATTAAAATTATTTTTATGGCTTTTAGAAGCAGAGACAAAGTGAATATAATGTCTTACAATACACATAATTAATCAATAGGAAATGGTTTGTGCAACATTTGCTAGTTTACAATGCATTCTTGTTACAGTTCCACAGAGTGGAAAAAAACCCCAGACACACAGAGACAAAATGAAGGGTTTAGGATCTGCTTTGTTCATTACTCAAATGCCTTAAAAGAATGTATGTCCAATCCTCTATGAGATCAGAATATTGCCTATGCTGAGGCTTGCTAGACTGAGGCCTAAATTTTAATTCGAAATGTTCCTGACCAAGAGCTTTAATTTGAAATGTTAGCTGAAGAGTCACAGCCAAACTCAACAGTTTTTAAACACTTTCTGGGAAAAACTTCATAACTTCGTAAGTCTGTCCCTGTCTTTGATGATTAGTTTTTTTCTCCTCAGAAAACTTGCACAGCTCCCCATAGGAGGAGCTGAACCACAGCAGCAGGTCACAATGTCCTTGAGGCTCCCATCTGGAAGTGGGCATTTCCTGGTGACCCTAAAGTAGCAAAAAATTTCAGGACTGAAATTTCATAAGTATATATGCAGTTTGGGAATAAGTAGAGCATCTTTCCTCTTGTGCTGTGAAAGGATGGCTGAAAAGCTTTCTACTGTATTCAAAGCATGTTCCTGTCAAAGATGATGAATGATGCTAAAAAAAAAGTGAGACATGCGTCCCGTGTGACTGTGCTCTCCAGTTCCCTTGTCGAGGGGGCTTTATTATCACCAAGATTCCTTTTAGACTATCACAATTAGGTTTAAAAACAATTTGAATGCATAAGTTGAAAATATTACTTCAAATTAACTTCCAGAGGCACCATGGAGCGATCAACAGGGTACTAGACTGGGACACAGGGACCAGTTCAGTTCTGGTTTTGGCCTGATGGGTAACCTTGAGCAAGACACTTCACATCTTCAGGTCTGTATTTTCCTGTTAGTCTTTTAATCTATTTAAACTATAAGGATGGCATTGTCCCTTGCTTTGTGTTTGTATGGTGTTTAGCACAGTAGGACCTGCTGTAATCTGCTGCTTCTGTAATTCATATAGCTAAACTGCTAATACAAAAAGCAAATATGTCTAAGAGACCAGACCCAAAGGATTATTAGGTTTTATTATGCCATGAGATTCAAACCAGACATTTTATAGGCAAAGTTAAACCCATCTGCAAATTAATTTACAAATATGCTTCCAATGACCTTACTATTAAGAAAATAAAAAATAAAATCATAAAAAGCAGTGTGATGCCTCTCCATTCCCCTTTTGTGTTCTTATCTAACAAACCAAGAGATTTGTTCTTCCTCTGGGCTCGGCCATCAACCTTGAAAAATAAAAGTAGAACCTGAAGATCAATTTGGATTGCTTGTGTTTAAAAGAGGATCAGTACAGTTAATAATTGTATTTTCAGAACACTTGCATGCAGTCTACCACTGGTAATCTAGCAAGAACTAGAAAATAAATTGGAGATTCTGCCATAACATTCCTGTGCTATTGATAAAGAAGACCCAATTATTCCTTTGCATACACCCACTGCATCTCTGCAAGGGAATGCAAGGAAAGTCTTTTGCCCACAAGACAGAAATTTATTATCAGTGACAGGCTGCCAATTTTTACGTATAGGCAAGTCACTTTTCTCACATATCCACAGATAAAATTAGCATGCTCAACACCATATTGCACAGGATGAATGTCAATGATTGCAGAGAAGTCCCTCAGGTTAGGCTTGCTTCGAGCAGAAAGCAAGCAAATCATTCCCAACTTACCTTCAAAGTCTGACTTGCCTAATTGCAAATATGAAGCTACACTATGAAACAGAGCAGACAAGAAAACTATGTGTAAAACTATATAAATGTGTTTATTTACCACAAATTTTCTGGTTTTGATTTTTTTTCATCAGGGTACTGAAATGCTGCCAATTTGTTCAATGCTGCAGTCCTCTCTGAAATATCTGTTCTTGCCCAAGACAACTAGTATTTCCACTCAATTGGTAACAAAAACCAAAGATGAGCTTATCTGAATAGATGGAATGGCCCTGCTAAATGAAAACGTACTTACTGAAAAACAAAAGAAGAAAAGGGATAAAAATTAACGTATTTCAGGATTACAAAATCCATTTCTGGCAACCCAGCTCCTTTTCTGCAAAGCCACTTTTCAGTCACTTGATGTTTTGGTTTGGAAAGACAGGTGTCTTCCAGGGAAAGCCAGAGCCTCTTTTGGAATGGAGAATGTAAACCCCCTCCCTCCGAATTATTATAATTTTGAAATTAAGGGGCTTTCAAGCAAAGATATGGGAATAGGAATAATAATTCTTTACCAAGAATATTAAAAATAAAAATGTAGTAGTACGTAAAAGCAAACAAACAAAAAAAGAAAACACTGACAGAGTCAGAATACAATCTGCCACCCTGTTGGTCAGGGTGTTGGTAGCAGTCAAGTCCTCCTGGAATGACAGATGTGATTCTGTTGGAGAAGAGATGATCCCGTAGAAGGGTGTAGTTTTCCTCTGAAGGTCTAGTGGTGGTGAGATGGGTCTGGTCTTCCTCTGGGAATCCAGTGGAAACAAGCTGTTCTGGTGTTCTGAATCTTAGGTTTAATCTAGGTAGGAATGCTTGGCTCCTCCCCTTGGCTGGAGCATCTTACAATGGGGTGATGTAATTTTATCAGTCATGCAGTGAGACTCAATGGCCCATTAACAGCAGATATCTCCCTCGAGGAAGGATGGGTCCCAGAAGAGATAAAGAAGCACTGCCCTACCTGATTTTAACAGCTGGCCCATTAACGGAAGACACCCGCTCCCTCCCCCTGCTTTCAACAGATGGCAGTAGAATACATACTTTTGGTTAGATCTTACATTGCAACCCAAGACACTTGGCCCCAGCGTATACATGGAGCTGTTCTTTACAGTAGAGGAAACTAAACACATTAGGAGTTTTGTCATACATGGAACAAGTGCTCTGAATTTCTAACATATCTGATCTTAAACCAGGTAAGATCTCTCTTTTAAATGTAGCAAAAGTGCAGAATCACAGAATATGCTGAGTTGGAAGGGACCCTCAAGGATCATCGAGTCCAATTCCTGGCTCTGCACAGCACCAATCCCAAGAATCCCCCCACATACCTAAGAGAATTGTCCAAAAACTTCTTGAACTCCATCCAGTGGTGTTGTGACCACTGCACTGGGGAGTTTGTTCCAGTGCTGACCCACCCTCTGGGTGAAGAACCTTTTTCAAATATCTAACCTAAACCTCAAACTTTCATGAATAGTTTAAAAAACTTTGCTGGTATCCACCTGGTGACAAATATGACTAAACTTTGGCAGCAAGAAGTAGAAAACCTCACCGTAATCAAACCTCTATGAGATCAAAAATGCCAATTTTTCCAGGACTGAAAAATTATTAGCTTCACTGTGTTGGATACTTTGGGGGTTGATATCTATTAGAGTTTTTAAACCCTCTTAGAGTTTCTAAATTGAATACCTACTATTCCATTATTGCCACTAGAAAGCAGATTCTAGGCATTGTTTTTAGACAGCTTTAATTGTTTGAAATGCTAAGTTTCTTTATTTCTTTCCTCTGGAGTTTCACATTTATCCACAGACAGCTTCTTTCAGCTTCCCCATCATTATTACAGCAATACATAGTCACTTAGTGAAGACAAGATTCGGTTTTTAGCCAAACAAATTATTTGTTACTGGTGGGAACTCTTTCCCAAAGGAACAAAAATGAAATGCAGTTTTTACTTGTTTGCATGGCTAGTTTTGTGATTTTATCCATTCTTGAACAGTAACTATTTGAAGGAATAAATGCTATTCTGCTAAACTTTCTCAGGTAGTCTTCTTTGTCACTGCAGGTATCTTGCAAGTTAAGACTGGGATATGTTTTATAAGTTTTATTTTAAATAATTTTGGACCCAAAACCTCTGCTTTATGTAAGTTCTATATGTATAAACAATGTATATTTACTGACAAACCTTAGAAGAAAAGTATTAAAACATATTTTTCAACAAGGAAACAACAAAATCACCTCCATGTAGAAGCACTACAACAGAGTCTATATTTCTATGCTCTAATTTTATTAAATATAAGTACACTAAGGTCTGGCAAAAATCCTTTTGGATGAAATTCTGATCTTATTAGCATTTACATTTTTTTTTTATTCTCTGTGAAACTCAGATTTCATACATCTACTGCATGGACTTTATTTATTACAGTAGTTTTATGCATATACAAAGTATTTTGAAAATCAGGCCATTAAGCAAGAATATACCACAGCCTATTCAATTATTCAAGCTAGAAATTGATTCTGGGGCAATAGTCTCAGCTTGTCTCTATTTTACATCAGGTAATTCAACTCGTGCAGGAACAGAATGAAACTGAAAGGGAAAAAACTCTGTTTAAACTTCAGTGATTCCAGATGTTCTAAGAACAGGGAGCACAAACAGTTTGAAATATTAGAAGTATTATTATTGTGTAGCATATGATCATAACCCTACGGAAAAAAAGTCACAAAAAAAAGCATATTCGTGGTAAAAAAAATTGATTATTCATACTAAATTTTGTATTTTTGAACTTGAGATGGAATCTGAATGAAAGCATTACAATGGCACTATAAGTACTATACTTCATGATACATAAATAATGAGTACATCGTCAAATAAAAACATTTTAAAAAATACTCTTTATGATAATAAAACAAATTTGCAAACCCAAAAACATTCCAAAAATTCATGGGTAAACTTCAGAACAACATCTAAGCAGTTGGGTACCTATGCATTCTAAGTATTTGACCTTTAACCTGTCATTAGTTTATTCCATCTTTCCCCACCATGGGAAACAGAAAGATGGCTATAAAAATTTCAATCAGCAACACTGAAGTCATTCCCTTCGCCTCCACCTCCCCCATGATTTCTCTGATCTTATAGCCATGGAAAGTTCCATAAGACCCTGTAGTTTGTAGCATCCTTCAAATGCCATACAAACCAAGATTCTATGGACCAGTAAAATAGTAACCCATTCTCCTCAACTTCTCATCATATCTTGTTTTTGACATTGCTAGGATGTCGGAAAAATATTTTTCCTGCCCTAAATCACCTTTTTGTACCTGTCACTGAAAGTTTTATAAAGCCATCCATTTCCATCAGCTCATGTCAGACAAAGAGAACTGATTCAAATAATGTGATCTGGATCATGAAACATGTGTAAAATGGTCACATTATTCCCACTTCCTGTTCAGAATTACATCTGCTTAATTTTCTAAGAAGAAATGGCAGGTAGTATTATTTGGTTGTTTTTACTGCTATCACCTATTTTGTGGAGACTATACAAGCTTCAAACTGAACAACTCAACTATATTGTAAAATAGTAAGTCCAGTTCTTTTTATAGGCAGACCTGTGAAAGAGAACTTTGTTCGGACTAAACTATGTGGAGAATAATTCCAGTTGTATAGGAATAATATTTAAGAGTTAAACTACAAATTCTTCGCATCATCTCTGTATGATCCCTTCAAATCACACCTCTACATTTACTTTCGTTTAAGTGAGATTTAAGAAATACAGAAATCATAAGATGGAGCTATTCTATTATAAGAATTCTCAGAAATATAAATTCATATAGATGAAAAATATATAATTTTTCCATACATATATATGTGTGTGTTTGTGTGTGCAGATGCAAAAATTCTCATTTTCATTTGGCTTGAAAATGCATACATGTGGTGGGCAATTGCTTTTAAAAGGGCTATTAACATAAGAGTATCAAATTTTAGACCCTGACACAACAGGAACCTCCAAAACCATTTTGCGCAGCATCATAATGCTGAACATTATTTATAAAAATACACAGAGAAAACATCAGAATTTTCAAATACAGACTATCACTCTTCCTTTTAAAAGTGGATTTAGGCTGAAAAACCTGAATGTAAATCATCTAATAAATTTCAAAATATTAGACCTGAAAAGGCAAGGATGTCACTTCATTTACATGAATGTTTTTGTAGGTTGGAAGATGAGATAGGCCTCATAAAACGGTACTTTGTCAGTCATCTCTTTGATAACATTATTAAAGAAAGCATGTAGGTTTTCTTTAGTAAAAGCCAACAGCAATAAATTATCACTCTTTTATTAATAAAACTTCAAGCAGTGGTCTCATTTCAGGAAAGAACAGAAAATTAGGACCAGATCAAAATATTTTAAAAGATAATTAGAAATGAGGAAAAAATATGCATTACTGCTGCAACCCTGTACTGGAAATTTTTTTCCTCTCTTTTACAGGATCATCACCCATGCTTCATCTTTCAGAAAATCAGAGAGGCAACATATACAAACACATATGAGCATGGTTATGCAAACTAGATAAAGTTATGCTAGTATCTTTAACATAGTAGAAAAATTAAGATAAAACTTTGTCTTCTCATTCCTTCATTATACCACATCAGGGTCAAATTTTCTCTGACCAGGTTCTTTGACATATTCCATGCAGGGAGGGTGTAACATTTAAAATCAAATTTACTTATTTGAAGATATTTGGTGTTCTATGAGATTTCTGGTTTAGCAGAGATATTTTAAAAAATGAAAACACAATACAAATATAAGTTACACAGAACAAAATATAGTGATTCCAGCACACAATTCAAACATAATACCAATATGACTCCCAGTAACATGCTCATTTGCCATGACACTGGGTGTTTCCAATCTCCAGGAAGGAATAAGGGAATTGAAGCCAGCTCACTTCTGCTTCATTCTTCATAATTATTTTGCTAGTTATCTAGTTTTAGAGAGATTTTCTTGTCTCCAAACATAATAAAAAACCCCATCACAAACTGCAGGGAGCTCTTTAGACAAGTAATAGGAAACACTGATCACAAGCCTACATCTGAAAGCCAGATTTCCCTACAGAGTTTGTGAAAGACTGTGGAAGCCTAAGCCCATATATTAAGAAAAGAAATAGCTACACAAAGAGAAGAGACTCAATACTAATGTCATAAAATAAGTTTGGTTTTGCTATGGATATGTGTTGCAAATACATCCTCTTACACAGTTGACGGAAAGATTTTTCTCTGATTTCTCTTCTCATAGACTAGCTCCAAATCCCTGTTTATTTTTCCTGCATTTAGTTTCTGTCACTATTACATGTTCTGACAAAAGCACATTAAAAATTAACATTAAGCGGTGTAATATTAAGCAGCTCTGTGAAGGACCTGGGGTCCTGGCGGACAACAAGCTGTTCATGACCCAGCAGTGCCCTTGTGGCCAAGGAGTCCAATGGGATCCTGGCATACATTAGGAAGAGCATTGCCAGCAGGTGGAGGGAGGTGGTCCTGCCCCTCTACTCAGCCATGGTGAGGAACATCTGGAGTGCTGTGTCCAGTTTTGGGCTCCTCAGCCCAAGAGTGTCATGGAGATCCCGGAGTGGGTCCAGTGGAGGTTGCAGAGATCATGAAGGTATGGAGCATCTCTCTTATGAGGGAAGGCTGAGGGAGCTGGGGCTGTTCAGCCTTGAGAAGAGACAACCGAGAGGGGACCTCACCAATGTCTGTCAGTGCCTGCAGGGAGGGGTGAGAAGACGGACCAAGCACTGCTCAGTGGTGTCCAGAAATAGGACAAGGGGCAATGGACAGAAATGGATGCACAGGAAGTTCTACCTGAGGAAGAAACTTTTTCATGTGCGGTGACCACAAGTGGAACAGATTGCCCAGAGAGGGTGTGGAGTCTCTCTCACTGGAGATATTAAACATTCTGGACACAATCCTGTGCCATGTGCTCTGCGATGACCATGTTTGAGCAGGGGATTAAGACTGGATGACCCACTGTGGTCCCTTCCAACCTGACCCATTCTGGGACCCTGTGATTAAAGTTTCCTATTAGTACCTACTTGACCTTATCTAATGGTCAGTACATTGGTAGAGGAGTTTTTTCAGCCTATATGAAACCATGAAAATTTTCTGATAATAGGTGGCAAATACTTTGTTAAATAGAAGAAAAAAGTGCTCAAGGCTAACTGGCTGTTATCAGCACCTGAAATACTGACGTGTCTTCAGAGGACAAAACACAGCGAAATACTAAAATCAGTAGGAAAAAACAACACAAACCCAACCAAAAATACCTCACAAGCTATGTAACAATCGTATGTAAAAGTTGTTTATATAAATAGCTAATCCTATGAAACCAGCTGCCAAATTGGAAATACAAAATTATTAAAAAGAAAATAAACCTTTTTCATTAATTCCTAGGAGTAACAGAGAATATTTAAGACTCTCAGAATTAACAGATTGACAGAAATTTTTCTGTCAAATAGAGTAATATTGATGTGTAAATGACCTAGTAAAAGGCAAGAGATTGTATCCTGAATTCTCGTTTTTGATTTCCATGAAGGTTTTGACATGCAGACAGATTTGCAAGACTAGTATAGTGATATAACAACACATTTCTCATTAGAACACTTGTTCACCACTTGGTTTTCGCAAGCCTCCAAAGATGTTTTGCACAGTACACACAATAAGCTTTAAAGTGCTCATCATTTGTATTTTACATGATACAATGATGGTAGAAAATTGTTGTTGTGCATATTACAGATTCAATATCATACTCGATGTCTTTAATGTTGTCCTGGGTTGGGCACAAAGTATTCTATCACCATCTTCATGGGACTGTGCCCTTCCTGGGCCCCCCTCCCTCAGGGTTATCTTTGTTAATGGTCCATTAACGCCTTGCCCATGACTCATAAATAACTCCTGGAGGGAGTTATCTCTGTTTAATGGCCCATCAAGGATCCTCCTGCAGGACCTACATCCTATTGTGAGATGCTCCGCCCAGGGGGAGGAACCAAGCCTTCTCACCTGGATATAATCTGGGGTTTGGAACAGTACAAACTGCCCTTTCCACTGGATTCCCAGAGGACCCGAGCTACCAGACCTTTCTACGGGATCACTGCTTCAGGAAGACCACCTCACCTAGACTGCTTCCATCACCCTGATCAGGTTGTATTCTGACTCTGTCAGTGGTCTTTTGGTTTTTTGTTTTGGTGTTTGTTTTTTGGGGGGTTTTTGGGGTTTTTTTTTGTTTGTTTGTTTGTTTGTTTTTGGTTTTTTGGGTTTGTTTTGTTTTTTGTATTTATTTTATTTTACCTTTTCTTTCTTTTCTTCATATTAAATTGTATTTCTGACTTCGAGCCTCTCACTTGTTTTCCTTTCAAACCACTACAAATGTTAAAAGAAATAGAGGCAAAGGCTACTTTACTGAAGCTTGGATAATAACTTTTTATTTCAAGTGCATAAATTTGTCCTCCTTAGTCAAACACACATACCAGTTTTTCTACCAATAGTGTAAACTTTGAGTAGATCCCAACTACAACACAGATTATTTTTTACATTTGAGAAGTAAAATCTGGCAGAGTTAAACTCAAATAATATCTCAGCCCTGTTTTTCCTATGCAAAATCTATCACAATGATACTATTAAAAAGCTATACATTTCTGTGATATCACCAAATCTAGAAGTATATATGCCAAGACATGTATCTTACTGCATCAGCCTGCCTTTTAACAATGGATAAACTGTTAGTTACACTCTTCTGTCTATTACTCCTTGGGGCACTACATACACATTGGCTTTTTACTATGAAAGAACATATACAAAAATATCATACAAAATGTAAAAATACCCATTACACATCACTGTCTTGATATATCAAAATGCTGTTTATAGGAGAGTATTTTTGACTTATTCCTTTGTTGTTCTGCAGTCTTTGTAATTTTGAGTTTAAGGATATTTATGTCTTCTCATACACCCACCTACTTCCTATTTTCAAAAACATGGAAGTATCCCTTATTTGTTCTCTTTATGGTGAACAAGGTAAGTGTCAAGGCATTCTTAGTAAAGGAAATATGTAAGTTTATCTTGTTCTTTTCCTCTCTTTCACATTTTTCCTGCTGTAGGGCAGTAGTTACTGAAACTCCTAAGTGACAGCAGGCTGTATGGTTAAAATCAAAGTTAAAGGTGACAAAGGTACTAATCAATTGAAGTTAATTCACCTCATCTTCATAGTGTTCATAAAACATTCTGTAACCAGCAAATACCTTTGTTCACATTCACTCAGCAATGCATTAAGATTATTGAACCGTTATTTTTGAAGTTCAAATAAAAGATAGCACACACTTGTCATGAGCACATTATCTCCCCATCCACCAAGAATTCCTAAACAGGCAGCTACAAAACTGCAGGATATATCAATTAATATAGAAAGCAAACATTTTATTTGAACAGAAACCCCTTCACCAAGGGCAAGATGATGATGATGTTGCACTCCTCAGCTTCTGGCAAAAATCACACCCCCTCCAGCAGCTTTAAGGGCCATTTGTCCTGGAGGAGACTCCCTTTCTTCCAGTGACACGATCTGAAATGGTTGGCTCACAAGACCATTTACCCCCTCCAGTTTACTCAGAAGTACAGCAAAGGTAGGAGGAGATTAGTTAAATTCTTATAAAGACAAATCATACCTGGGAATACCAATAAGTTTTGAGACATATCTTGCCTGCAGAATTCATCAGAACAAAAGCAGATTTGTGGTAACTAAGTGCTATAAAATTGTTTTTCAATCAGTTATTTCAATTCCTTCTTGAATACCTTGCATCAAAAAGTAAAACAATTTAACAAAAAACACTTCCACTTTAGTCTTATTCAAGCCCCAAATATGAAATGTTTATTTTATTTCCACAGAGAAAGGAAGTTATTTCTGTCCTCAAAGCTATATTTTTGTGAGAATTCAAATGCAAGTAAGTTAACAATTTGAAAACACAGAAGGGATTTTCTAAGGTTTTTTTACTATGTACCTTCAAATTTCACGTGGAGATTTTGTGAAAAGATTTTTATTGACATAATAACACAGTGGTATTTTTCTAATGAAAGCATGTATTTCTAGTCTTCAATTAAACACTACAGTGATTAATATTAACAGGTTTTTTAATAACATCCTTGCTTATGCTTTTTTTCCTCCCATCAGGATCCTAGAATTTCAATATTAGCCTTAAAATGTAATAATCATCAGGCAGCACAGGCTGCAACTCTTGCTCAAAAGCCACTGTATTTGATGAGGTTAAAGGTGATGGTAACATCATAGTTACACAATCTACTTATAACTGTACTTGATTGTTTCTTCCCTGCAACAAAATTTCAGGGAAATCACCACCCAAAATATGGCGGGCTGACATTGGCCAGCTGGCTCCCACCTAGCCATCCACTTACTCCTCCTCTTCAAACAGAGGGAGAAAATAATATGAAAAAGCCTATGGGTTGAGACAGGGCAATCACTTAACAATTAGCCATTATAAGGAAAACAGATTTGACCTAGGGAAATTTAATTAGTTACAAATTAAACATAAAGTTGGCCGGTGAGAATAAAACAAAATTCTTCACCCTTCCTCTTCCAAGACTCAATTTCACTTGTTCATTCCTGACTCCTTTATCTCCTCTACTCCAAGCCCTGAAAGGGCATGAGAAATGGGGTCAGTCCATGACAGCTGGTGTAAAAGACTATGTGGAGACTGTATTTTGTGGAGAGTAACAATTCCTGGGAGCAGGGATTATCTTTGGGGGGTTTAAATTTAATTTTAAAAAATTTAAATCAATATAGTTGGACAATGTTTTTCTTGAAGTAGCTTAATTTCTTTTTTAAATTTGCAGCTGTGGTTGGAACAGACTGTTTAAGGCATTGTGTCAAAATGGTGAATTGTGACTAAACCAAGAGAAAGAAAACATTTAAAATATAAACATTCCCCTCACCCCAATTCCCCAAATCTCTCCAAAATGAACAGCTATGTTAATATTTATTTTGTTTAAAGAAGCTTGGTACCTCCTGTTTAACTTTTCTAAAAAAGATGGCAGAGGAAATGGCATGGTGTCTTCCCACCCCCAGGCCTGTGAGCTTTAAGAAGTTACCTGAGATGTAGCAGGATCCATTCCTGTCTTTTCTCAATCCATTGTAAGCTTTTGAATCTCTATTTTTCATGCCTAAAGAAAATATATCCAAAGATCCCTTTCAGATCTTTAATAATTTCTCAACTTTTTATCATCCTAATAAAGTACCTTTAAAATCAAGTAGTCTAGAAAAAAACCCCAAGTATTTAACTCCCACTTACTTCCCCAACCCCAAAGATTCCAGTTTCTGGAAAACACAAAATTAATCCTTATTCTCACATGACTTCATGTTCTTTGTTCTGTGAGAGTTTGGGGGTTTTCCCTTATGGTCAAAACCTCTTGGATATCTGATTCTAACAACAAAAATTTGTAGTTTTAGATTAGATTTTGAGGATACAGCAAACAAATAAAAATTTAAAGTTTTTTTTCAGGAAACGTGCACCTTACCACAATAAAAGATCAGTTTCAATCCACAAGCACCTCCTCCAAAAAACACAGCTCAAATCATTATGAACAGGATCACTTTGCACCTAAATATTGACATTTACTTCTTTCAATCAGGTTTTAATTGTACTTACTGAAAAATGGACCTTTAACTTTTTTTTATCCCCCACAACACGTAACATAACATTTATTTCTCCTACACTTCTTGCTGGATATTGGAATCACTTCTCTATAACGCCATATTCCAGCAAGCTTCTACCATCTGCAAGAGGTTTTTTCAAATATATTTTAGTCTTTGGGGTGCTTGGGGTGGATTTGAATATTGAGAAATCCTAGTAACTTCGTTAATTTGAAGATATCCACCATTGGTCAGTTTCTTCCTGAGCACCTGTTTTTCCTCATCATTCACTACTTTCATGCCAACATCGCTGCTGAGTTACAGACAGCCAACAAAAACACGAGCCAGTATTCACCTTGTCTCAAGTTGTCAGCCTCAAAGCCTAAGTAAAAATAGTGAAGCTGGCATATACAAGAAAATCATTGCAGTAATTGCTATCAACTCAAGCTACCTCACATTCAGAATACTAGGCAGAAGTATTTATGTAAGAAAATATGTCGTCTGTACCAGCCAGATTGGTTGACACTGGAAACTTCTTTGTCTAGCATGAATAAGAGAAGCTTTAAAGAATTGTATTAAAATCAGAATGCATCTACTAGACTGCCACACTTAGTTTTAATAATGCATCTCTTCTGCTTGCATATTCAGGACAGCCTTCATGCTCGTAAGTATTTTCTCAGTACAAAATTTTTGTTTGAACACAACTTCTAAATATGTGGGACACTTCTGATGTTCTTGTTCAGGAACAAATGTCTAGAACCTGAAATTAATATTAGTGTTTAGTATTTTCTGCCACAATAATGTAAGAGAGTTACAAGGTTTGAGGCTGTGAACTTCCAGGTTACTGTTTTCTCTCCTGGGACAGAATTTTTTTCAGTGGTCATTAAAATAATCAAGATATTACAATTGTATTCCATAAACCCAGTGCAATTGCACTATAATACGAGCAATATGAGATCTAAACAAAAGTAACATTTTCATCCAACTTATTCTTTAGGTTTCTATGTCTCTCCAACATATGTCTCTCCCCCTCACCCGTTAAACTGGAGGTGGGAAAGATCTTGGGAGGGAACACAGCCAGGACAACTGACCAAAACTGACCAAAGGTATTTCTCACACTATGAGACATTTGCTCAGGTATAAAATCTAAATGAAAGGAGGAAGGGTGACATTTGTTATTATGACATTTTTCTTCCAGAGCAATCACGACACATAATGAAGTTCTGCTTCTCAGAAAGTGGTCAGATATTACCTGTTGATGAGAAGCAGAGAATAAATCCTCTGTTTTCCTCTGCTTTCATGTGCAGTCTTTCCTTTTGCTTTATTAAACTGTAGAAGCAGAGAATGTAATCAGGTTGTCAGTTTGCCTTTTCTTGACGCACAAATTCTTTTTCCATCTTATTTTCTCCACCCTCTCTCCTGATGAAGATAAGAGAGATAGAGTGGCTTGGTGGCCAACTGGCATCCAGTCAGGGTCAATCCACCACACTCTTGAAACACTGTCTACCTCCTTTATTACCTCTCCTCCATTTTCTCAATACCTGCATTTGATTACAAAGGATGAGAAAGAACTATTTTGTCAGAAGAGAGCTAGTTCATTAACTTAGGGATTTCACTATTAATGGAAGATCAGGTGGATTAGTGAACATTTGAAGGCATAGTTCAATAAAGAAAAAACAAAGTGTACGCATATAAACTATACATTTTGATATCTATGCTAAGACATGAATGATAGGTAAAAAATAGACTAAAGTTTGTTATTCATCAACAGTCTCTACTTGTTGATCACTGTGCCATAATGCAAAGTTCATCTGTAAGAAATACTGAGTCAGACAATGAGAACCTTGCTTGAGAAGTGTAGAAGCATCTCACCACAACTCTGTTGATTCACACCGTCCAAATAAAATCAAACACACCCCAAAACCCCAAACTCCAAAACTACACAAATCCAAACCCCAGCAAAAAAACCCTTCCAATTTTCCCCTCATCCATACTCCTCAGCTACCCAAACCCTTGCAATAACCACTGGATACTAACTATTTCCTGAATTTGTCTTGGCAACTGTGCAAACTAAATGATTTTCTGCTGATACTTTGTCATCATCAAATAAGTCTCGATTTCACACCCAGAGGCTGGGATTTATTTTATAAATGGAAACTTTGACAATAAAATCTTTCACACATAAGCCCCAAAAGACATTTAATTAATGATTCTGAAAACTGATGAGGCAAACAATGAGCTCTGAAGCTAGCTATCTTCTTGAGAATTTATGTAGGTGATTAGAAAAAAAACCCCCTATGAGCAGAGGTGTTGCCAGTATGACTGGTGATAGGCTATTTATCATAAGCCTAAACACTGCAGACTGTAACACATGGGGTTTTAAAACACATATTGTGTAGGGATAAAGCTGATACAGTTTAAGCATGAATTCAGGGAATGAAAAATTTCCAAAATGGAATGAAATAACCAGCACCAATCATGTTGGACAAAAACATGAGAAAGAATTCTGTTGCGGTTGTAGCTGGCATGCAACTGCCAGAAAAATATAGCCATATCAGACCCCCAAACCTGACCAGCCTAGAAGTAAAAACAAGTCCCCGGAAAAGGCGGGGATAAGTCGGATTTAAACCCAAGCAGGGACCTCAGCCAACCCCATTCAATTCTAATTGCTACCATATCACTGGTCAAGGAGCTGGGCAGTTTTAAGACCCAGACCAATCAGCTGTCCAAACTTGGGAAATTCAAACCCACTATATACAAGGAAGTTCCCAACAATAAAGCAAGCTGTTTGTTGATGAACTTTGGTGAGTTTGTGTCATTTCTGTCTCCAACCAATGAGCCCCAACACCATAGAATTTAATGTATTAAAAATGAGATTTTTGATGTGAATTTGCTATAAAACTCATGTATTATATGTTATTGAATTGTTATGATGTGAAAGATAACATAAATTATATTAAGTCAAAAAGGGGAAAATGTTAGAAGGGAAGACAAGAATTCATCTTTTAGATATAGAGACAGAATTTCAAGTACAGAGCTGTTTATTTCTTTGAGCAATTAAAGCAAAAGATTTTTGAGATTACTTAAAATAAGTTAACCAGAATTAATGGCTTTTCAGGTAAAATTAATTCAGATCTGTAATTTTATTCTGAAATAGCAGAGAATCATCCTATAAAAACACCATATACAAGTTCCTTGATGGTTGAAAATAATGGAAGTTTTTATAAACCATATCAGATCAAGTGACTAGATGCACATATACAATATACCTTTATATGTTTCTTTAAAGGAGAACTTTTTTTCCCCACCTGAAATTTAAAATGATCACACACATATATAAAAAGAAAAAATTCTAACTCATCACACTTTCCTTGCCACATGCTCTCTCCGATAAAAATAGAGGCATTTCCTGGAGGCATACAAGACACAAATTACTGTTAGTACTGCAAAGCATTCAAAGGAAAAAGAAAATTTTAATTTTACAGAGAGTTTGGTCCCTCAATCCAAGCAAGAAACTGATGTGCTGGAGTGTGTTCAGAGAAGTGCAACAGAGCTGGGGAAGTGTCTGAAGTACAATTCTGAGGAGGAGCCTTTGAGTGTAATGACCCATGCCACTCAGCAGATTTTTAGAGGATTTATTGTGGGTGATGCATGGGAGAAATGACAAAATTCCCAGTAGGTTCAATAACAAGCAACTTTTACTTGCAAACTTTAGAACACTCAGATATAATAAGGCACTTTGCAAACTGTCACTTGTCAAACCTTAAAAGATACGAACAAGGCACTTAGCAAGGCATTGACTGGGGTTTTTGGTCTGGATTACAGGTATTTCTAGAAGATAGGGGAAGAAAGACTTCCTCCTATACTGAAAGAGCTGGGAGTCTTCAGCCCGGAGAAAAGGACACTCAGGGTGGACCTTAATTCTCTCCACAACTCCTGAATAGAGGATGTAGCCAGGTGAGAGTTGGTCTTTTCTCCCATCCAGCAAGTGATGGAAAAAGAGGAAATGATGTCACGTTGTGCCAAGGGGAGATTTAGATTTGGTATTAGGAAAAATGTCATCACTGAAATAATTGTCAAGCCCTGGAACAGATTTCTTAGGGCTGTGTCGGAGTCACCATCCCTGGAGGCATTTAAAAGATGTGTAGATATGGCATTTGGGGACACAGACTTCGTAGTGCTGGCATAGTGGTAGAACTTGATCTTAAGGTTATTTTTCAACCTGAATGACTGTAAAATTCTAATAAGAAATCAAAAAACAGTTCTGTGGTACAGCACTGTACTCAAGCTATAAAATTTTATTTACCATTAAATACCCAGTATCTTTTTGCTACATAATGGACAAAATTGACTCAAAGTGGTGATCAAAAACTTGCAGATTTTACAGCTATCAGCAGTGATTCCCTCCAAACATATCTTCAACACAAACAATTAGATTTCAAGCGAAAGCTGATGAATACTTGGAGTTTTATATAAATTAGCCTTTCATAATTAATAAACCAATTTATAAATTATTAGGACTACCAGAACATTGAAAGTCTTCCATGATTTCATATATGAGTGTTGCAGAACATTTTTCCATACTTTCTATATGAGTACAAAATTTTAGCTGGAGCATACTTTAGCAAGGACAATTTAAGAGAACATTTATGAAGGGATAAGCTGAGTTACAACCAGTACCTGTTGAAACTAAGGTAATGTGAAAGAGTAACCATTGGCTTACTAAGACAGATCTTAATGTCTCACCTAGAGTTTTCTTTAGCCTTTATAGTTTCTGGTATTCATAATTTATAAAGTGGCCTTACTGTAGCAGGTAGTGAAGATTCAGGGCTTGAAAAACAATTTCGGAATTAATTTTGTTGCTTTAATTTCCGCATACATCTTTCAAAAATGTAAACATGTCTAGCTACATCAACTGCTCATTTCTCAATGGTGCACTGAGAGAATATTCACACATTAAACACTGGCACAAATAACCACACTACTTAGTGCTGGAGACACATATCTACATTATAGGTCAATCATACTGATATGTGTACCCATGTGTTTCTCTCTCCAGAATCAATTGGCATTTCACAAGCATGCTGAAGGAAGGGTTTATATTCACAAATACATTACCACCAGAAAAAACCCACATGAATAAAGGTATTGATCACAATTAGACTGATAAAAACATGCACAGTACATTTATTTTTCCCAGTGGAGAAAGAGTTATTGATTCACTGTAAAGGTGGTTTGTTGTATTTCTCTGGGGAATGGTTTTCCCCCCAAGACCCCTAATGCCTGTAACCATATGGTTTGACCTTTCCTTCCTTTCTTGACTTAATTGGATGAGTTCCAGCCATCCCTTCCTGAGTAGGAGTCTAGATAAGACCCTGTATTTCCTTGTTCTTTCTCTTGCCCCCTTGGAACCCTTCGAGAATAAACGTCTTGGAATAATGCTGGGGTAAGAGCCTCTTTTGGAATCTTTTGTCCTGTCCCTCTGAGATATCCCTCCAAAGCCTCTCAAGAAACTGAGCTAGTCCCTGGGGGGCTGCGGGGGGATTATTTTCATTGGTTGTCTTGGAATTTTTAAAATTAGTGGAGCTTCCAAAGAATAATACAAATCTAAAATGAATGTTCATATTTATTAACTACTACAATCAACTATTAAACATTATTTTTACTGTGACTGAATGCTTCATGTGAGATGTCAGTTCTGGATTCTGACATTAAGAAATAGAAAAATGATCATAGTATAAAGTAAAATAATAATTTAACATTGCTCCTTAGCTAATTAAGGTTACACATCATCTTCCTGACCCCTATTCTCTCATTGTACAGGTATTTTGACACAAACATAAGACGTAATGAATTTCTTCAGGATCACAGGATCTCTTTTGTTCTTTCAAACTGAAAGAGTCATGCTGTGTGAAGATTTGAATAGTAAAAATTTTAAATATAGCTACCTGATGATCTGTAAAGAGGTTCCCAATCAATGAAGTGTTCTAATTAAATAAAATGTTTTTTTTATAAAGGGAGAGTTAATTGATACATATTTTATCTCTCCATTGGCTAATTCCCATGAAAATAGAACAAAACTCATTGTTAGGATATTTTGATTACATGACGAAAAAAGACATAGTCATGTATGAAAAAAATAGCTTCACTGCTATTTAAGGAGATTGGAAATCATATTTGAAGTGCTGAAATTTAATTCTTGTTCTGGTTATTCAAGAATACTTTTTTGGTATTTCAATGGTAAGTCATACTCAATAAACAAATTGAAAAAACTAATATAGTCAGGCTTATGTAATTGATGTAATAAGTTTTAATTATTAATTAAAAACACTGTGTTATGAAACACATCCTAAAAGCCTTCATAAATCTTTTCCCAGAAAAATATTTTTTTTTGATCTCTATTGAAATACAAATAAGTTCTTCGCATTGTAAAACTTTTCTTCGTTACTTATGACAGAATTGTACATTTGGAAGGAACAGATAGACAATTGACAGTAACAGATTAAGTTCTCTAGAAATACCTGGTATGGTGTCTCAACTATCGTCCTAAAGAACAGAGCAACAAATCCAGTCTCCTCTGCTCTGTTTTTTGTACTGGTAGCACCAGCTTTCTACCAGGTGTCACACAGCATGGCAATTGGCTGATAAATACAGATTTAGTTTTATTGCTGCTGCTGAGAAATGAATATTTCGAGGGTGGGCTTACCCTAGACTGTTAAATTGCAATATTTAGAGCCTTAACAGTCATTTGGAGACAGCTACCAAAGCCAAAGTACTGTCTGTTTGCCCTTCTGTCACAAGCAGCAAGCTAGGAAAAGAATGAAGAAGTCAACATATTGATGAAAATATCAGCAAGTGAACAGAGAAAGCAATTTATGACAATGACCCACACTCAGAGGAATTCTACTATTAGGAAATATGCACTGTGTAAAAGGCCAACTAAACTTTTTCTGCTACAGTTAAGGGCCAATTGCTAAATATTTAAACCAACAATGAAAGAGTTTTCTCAATCTAAAAGAGAAGAAAGACATGTCCAGAAGCAACAGAAATTTAAGTAAAAGAAACTCTTCTGTTTTGTTTATACAACTGCAGTATTTTATCTTCATGCATAATTAGTTGCATTTAAGTTGAAATAAAAAAGTTAGCATACACTAAGTATTGCACAGAAAATCACAAACTGTGAAAGTTCACAATGTTTATTACTACTATTTCCAATAGTTTGGTTTTAAACAAAGTTTTCCGTTTCTAAAGTATGACAATAAAAATTCTGTTCCCAAGTTATTATATTTATCTTTCAATCTTGGATTACAGTAGATGTGCTCCAACATTATTAATTTTCTTTTCAACAGTGCATGTAAAATTAGATGATATATATCACCATCTGAGCCTTTCTAGTTGTAACATTGATTTAAATCCTTTGTAATATCTCCATGAAAAAGGCACAATATGGAAACAGAGTTGTTGGCACCTTTTTTAGCCCAAGGGAGAGATAAAATTTCTTTTAAAATTGTTAGTTCATATTATTTTTGTTTCCCTTGCTTATATAGAGGGGATTGCTTATGTTGGGGGAGGGGCTGGGATTGTTTGGTTTGGTTGGGTTTTTTTGTTTGGAAATTCACTAAAGATTCTCTTGAGATAATGAACCGAAGATTTAGCCAAACATAAGGTTTACTTGCAGGACTAATATTTGAACCTTTACTGATACAGAGAAAAGAAAATTTGACTTTTAATCTGTGAAAAAAGGCCTCATACCTGCAAGACGGCTAAGTTGAAATTTTCTTGCTGCAGATAAGGAAGGAACTCCCAAAGAAATGTTTTTTAATTACATACTTTTAAAAATAAAGGCAAATATTTTTTTGTCCATAATGCAACAGTGAAGTCCAGATATAATACACTGTAATATATTTTAATTTTTATAAGGCTATAACAACCTTGTACAGCCTTAAATGAAATTGCTGAATATTTTCCATATCTTGGGTAAGATCGTTCTTGTTTACCAAAATAACATTAAAACATACTAAATTTGAGAACAGACAGTCCCTTTCATCTCCTTCCTATATGAAAACCCAATTAGCATGTAACTTTCCTGGACAATCTCACAGAAAAAGTCAAGTTGTATTTTGAGCTATTTTGAATCTTTGTTCAATTCATCTTTTGGAAGACTGTCTTACAATAGTTATTTTCTAATTGTATATTTACATAATTTAACATTACTTCAAGATTTTATGTGTTACTAGAAAAAAAAAAATCTTTTCCTTCTGTGTTGCTATTGTTGTATGGGAATAGAAGTAGGAGGCAGCAACAGACAAAAGCAAGTTAATGTTATGAAAGGAAGTCTACAATGCAAACATCCTGAGTATTACCATGGATTGCCTGGTCTATTAAACATGATACAATTTAAGTCTGCTTGAGTTTGCTTGGCTTTTAAGAAAGTTTAATCAAACAAAACTAAGTCGTTCTCAAAGATAAAATTATTGACTGCTGTTTATGAGTTGCAAAAGAAAGTTTATATTCAATGTTCCCAGAAATTAGCACATCAGGCATGACTGGAAAGGAATTACAAGAGTTCTGTTTAAAGACTACTTTTTATCTAAAGAAGCCTAACAAGCACGAAATGCTTTGATAATCTTACCACTTACCTGTTCCATGTCTAGGCTTTGAGGTGATATTTCAAACGCTCAAAAAACAATATGAAATAAATGATTAATGTCCCTCTAACCAGCATATCTCTACACCACCATTTTAACATAAGACATCATATATTATTTACAATTTTGTATTGTACTTTATCATGTAATGTGGTTTCTGTCCAATTAAAAATAAATACAGAGTAGGTGGATACAATGCTTGACACTTTCAGCAACTACTGTATTTTCTCCCAGTACACAATCACCTCTCCAAAGTTTCCAGAAATTTTTTATATTCCAAAATAATAAAAGGACTCAATGAGACTTAGGGTACTTTCAGTAATTTATTCAGACATTCACAGAGCAATGTGCAATTATACTCTTCAAGCATCATTTGATTTAAAATCCTATAAATGCAGAACTTTCAGTTTCACTGTGATAAAATTGATATGCCATTGTGTTTTGATAGAAAGGCTCATAAGGAAAATTATTTATTTTTCTGTTTATCTCATGCATATTTTTGATATCAGTTCATGGTCTACATAAGCATAAATGAATCAGTTACACTGAAAAAGCTGTAAAGGATGAAATTTACTCTAATGAATTGTAAAGAGTGACAAGGTGAACCATGGAAAAGATTAGTTGTGTAGAAATCACAGGTTCTGCCTAGAAGCTAAGAAGAGGTGAACCCAGTGGATTTACAGGTATCTATAATGATACCACTGAGGCCATCTTTCCCATAGGGTTCACATCTGGATTTGTTGTGAGAGGTACACATAATAAACACCAGACTGAAACTGTCAATATGCCATTTGATACTTCCATTAGTATCCCAAAGACTAAAACTGACAAGGTGTGGGGAAAGAACTATCACTGCCATGTATGTGCTCTGAGAGAGAATCCCCACAACACTGCCAATATTTTCAAAGGACATGCTGCCACACCAAAAGCAAGGGCCTTCACAAAATTTGTTTTCTCAGAAACCTCTGTGGTTGAAGATGTTTGAACAGATCATGTCATCAGGCATTTAAAAAGAAAAGCCTTCTTTTTTAAGATGGGAAGGTCATGTCTCAGACAGCTAGTCTCTTATTATATGATTTATTTCACACTCAATGGTTCTACTCAGTTGCTGTAGAATCTTATGGGCTTTTGTTGAAGATAAAAGCAAGTACTCATCTAAAAAACATATACACTCTCAATATAAGTGGAAAGTGATGAAAAACTAATTTACACATATTATTTGAGTTACAGTTTGAACATTAAAGAGAAAAATTATTATGATTGAGAAGCCATAATTACAGAATACTCAAATAAAAAGTGAGGGAAAATGATTTATTTTTTACAGATTATAATGCGTAAGGCCTTTTCTGTAAGTCTAGATGCTAAAGATATGAATATGAATACCAGGAAAAAAATAGGAATGTACTTCAAATAGCAAATCTTTGTATGACTGATGTAGTACTTACTATTAGAGCAATGGGTACTTGATTTTTTTTTCTGCAGAAAATTAGAAATATGGCATAATTGCATTCATTTACTATGAAAGTGAATAATTTATGATATTCTGTTACTCAAATGTAAGACACTGAGAAATTGTTATTGTCTGCCTTTTGGTGTGGTAGCATATGCCCCTCTTTTTTGCATTAGCAGGAGAAAAATTCCCATCAAACACAGTTTTGCACTAATAAAATATTAATTTTCACAGTGTATCACATGCAGGATGAAATCCCCAATACAGTGATGAGCATCATTTCATCACAATCACACCTAATTTAATCTTTAGACTGAAATCAACCTTGAATTACCTAATCACCTAATGACGTCCGCTTTTCCCTCTCATTGCTGCTAGTCACAGGCAGAGGTCTGCAGGTATGAACACCCAGACATTCAGCAGGAACCTGATCTATAATTCAGTTTTATTTTCAGTGATCATTTTGGCTACGCAGGGATAATCTGATTTGGTTGTGTCTTTGACTTAAGCACAGCTGCAAGGAACAGTCATCCCAGACAACAGAAAAGTAACCTTAAGAACCTGAGCTGCTTGACTTTCCTTTTGGTCTTGGTGAGAAGGCCTAAAAGAAGTCCTAAAGCTGAAGTAAAAGCATGAAAAGAGTCTGTCACAGAAGTGCACTTGCCTGATGTGGAAAACGAACTAGAGTTATCCCCTCACTCAAAGCAAGTTCTCAAAGAAAAACATCACCACTTATGGGAAGTTATGTTCATCCCGCATGTTCACTGCAGGAACCAAAGAGTAAATACTTATATAAAGCAAACCCCAAAGGCTTGACATATTTTTCTGTTGAAGTTATTTACACATTTAAGTCTCCATTACATCATTAAAATTCTAGAAGGTCCAAAGGTTTTTGGTTTATATATATTTAGGTGTTTAAATGTTATATTTTCAATTTGTTTTCAAAGGAATTAAAGATATAGGAACTGAGTATACCAAGAAATAACCATATCCTCATGTTTGGTAAGACTGAAAGCTGATTTGAAGTTTTCACTACACAACTGTCTTTACTTACCTGATCGTAATAGAAGCTTTAAACATTTCTTTCTGTCATTACCATAAAAGAATATGCATTCTAGTTTTGTGCTGAATGCACATCTGAAATGCAATAAACTGATTCTGACAGGATATGTAGGAATTCAGACCTTCAAGAGAAACAGACAAAGTAAGAAAGGAATACAGAGCAATAAAAAGAAAATTACCAAGTGTTAATTTGGAAAAACTTCAGCCTCGTTCCATAAGCATACTGAAATTGGTTTCCTTAAAGCTGCAGTACAAAAAAAGTGATCAGTGTTGAATTTCCTTCACCCAGTTGATCATATCCACTCCAGGATCAAGGCAGGTGGAGAGACACTGAAGACAAAGTCTTTCAAAGTATGAACAGCACAATTGGATGAAACACATAGATAAAATAATTTTCCTTAATTTCTGTCCTGTTTTTCATATGTGTGTAACAGAAAAAAATGCAAGAGACTCCAATAAGGTTTCTTTCCATCTAGAGCCAGTTGCCTAGGACTATGTCCCAGCAACTTTTGAATATGTCCAAGGTAGGAATTTTTCTAATTTTTTCTATTTTTCCCTTAGAATGTAACCCCAGCTATCTTCAAAAGCATGTCATTTTTTTTTCAGTGGGCATAACACCCCCCATCCACAGGTGCTGATGATTTTCGTGGTGTTTAGATTTTTATTCTCATGAAATTAATTCCAATGTAAGTTACACTATGTAACAATACTAAGCTAGAATATCAGAACAGTGACATACACTTACAGTGAACAGCCACATTAACTGTCATGGGGGGTTTGCCCACGTTTTTCAACACAAGAATTCATTTATAATTGCTTTATGCAATTTGCACCAATAATTACTGTGCTGTATTTCTGAAACAAGAAGTCAGAAGAATAATAAAAATAGATAATAAAAGCCTGAAAGCTGAATTATATGTAACTTCTCAACAATTATTGCTGAAAATCAAAGGGCAGAATTAAATTCCCTTGCCTATCCTGAAGTTGTTCGCTAAACAAGCTGTTTACATGTGAGAAGTTCTTGGGTTTTTGCTGTGCTCCTCTGTCATTTGTACTTCAATGATATTATGTGTGACTGCAGATTTTAATTTCAAAAATTTGAAAAAATATAAGAATTATTGTATTATTGTCTCCACACTCTCATTTTTCTGTATTTTTTTTTCTGCTCTTCTTAATTTTTTCATAACATTTCTATATATGCACTATAAATTATTTTGGATTATTTTGCTCTCTTTCTGAAAAATAAATCTTAAATAGTTACTAAAAATTTTACCATACACACATCAGACAAAGTAGGTACTCAGAAAGAATAGATCAAAATTACTTGCTTGACTATGAAAAATTGCAAAGAAACAAACCCTTGACTTTTACACCTGTATCAGTCACTAGTAGGAAAGAAAATTCAATGTTGAACTGATGCCTTGAGAAGGCTGATCTGGAAGAGAGACTGGACATAGATAAGAGAATAAAGTAGGTATCTATTGAAAGGACATAAAGGATACACCATGGGCTGTACAAAAGCCTGTCCAGGGCTACACACAAGATGGACCCAAAATGGTCACAAAATGGATGACTGGTCACAAGTTTTCACACTTTTATAAGTTTTGATCCATTTACAAATTGGGGTTAATTGTCCAATTACAGCTTCAGGTTATGAACTCCCATCCTTCTTGTTCTTTTCTCTTCAGTTCACCGCTGTTTACGCTTTTGGGCCGGAAAAATTGTAATGGTTGTCTTTCATCTCAAGCTGGAAATAGATTGTCTACCTACCCTGTGAAGAGAACTGGCTAACACTTAATATGAAACTCAGAGCTACACACCTAGGCAGCACAAAATCTAAAAAATATGAAAGCTAAATTTTAAGGCATGGTTACCCCCTGTCGGAGGCTTGACAAGGCCTTTACCTTGTCGAGTCTTTATTCTAAATGTCTACTAATAATAGGTATTTAATAACTGATAATTGTAAAGCATTTTGATTTCTCTTAAAGACTGAAGCACATGTGTACTTCCTCTGATAAATCTAGACTATCAGTAGTAAACCAGTTCAATTTGTCATATTCAGTGACAAAACTGACATGATCATGAACTCCCTATTCAGCAGTTTTGACTCCTGTTTTGATGTCATTAGGATGTAAAGATTTGGAGGATTGAGGTATATAAATTTCAGTCTTTCCAAAACCCTAAGCTTTTGGAAAAACATGTTGTGGTGTTTCCTCACCACATTGCAGATACTGAGGGTTCAGCAGAACATACACCCAGGATTCTGCTGCTCATGGTAGCTCAGAGAGATCTTTGCAATCAGTGAGGGTGAGTGATTGCTGACAACACCCCACCAAAGTCCTCATTCCAACAAAAAAGGTGAACTGGTAGGCAGAGCTGTGCAAAACAAGGACATGCTGTCCAGTGCTCCAGCCAGTTATCCAGACAGAGAGGAAGGCCACTGTCCTCTTTATGCCCATTACCAACTTACTGAAATTTGCATTTTGACTTCAAAATGAGCATGAGAGCATGAGAGATGCTCCTGGAACATATATGCTCATGCATAACTTAGTATTTTTCAAGGGAGAGCACCTCAGTAGAGAGGAAGAAATTTTTCTAGAGCCTCTTTCTATTTGACCTATTGGTTGCATTTTGTTGCAGAAATGAAGCAGCTTCACCAACATTCTTCATCTGGTTTGAAAAGTAGCCAGAGTTCCTTATTCTTTTGTATATTCCTGACAAATATATGCCAGATACAGATATAGATATAGATTTGTTTACTATCTGAAATTTTATTACATTCACAAGGTCTAAAATTTTCACTGGTGTTAAAGCTACATGCCACAGTACATTACTTCTTTCAATAATATTTAACAGATAATTTTAAGTTACTTCAAACAGACAGAAAATCAAAACATGTTTTTGAATTAGGTAGTGTGTTATTCAATCAGGTACTGCCATTTCACATAATAATGACTGAGTCCCCACCCACCTTGCTTTTTGTGCAAGTTTTTTCCTTTAATAAATTCTCTAAATTTTTTTTTCTTCTCCCCCTTATTTCCCTTACATTATACACTTCTGCCCCTCTGCCGTATGGAAATCAGAATCCTTCCTACAGTTCCATTTCTTTATGGCATGAACAATTCAACATTTTTTTGTGGGCAATGTCTGGTTTTGTTTCCCTTGTGTCAAGTTATCCCTGCCTGAAGTTTATTTGAGACCATGACTGTTTTGATTGTCTCCCTTGTACTTTACCAGCACAACAGTTCAATACATTCCATCCAGCAGCATCTTACTGAGGTGATGCATTCCAGAGACTTCAATTATAATTCCAAGTCAAACAACATTTCACTGAATAGAAAGAGACAGCAAACACATTTTATTCCCTGCTTTTCTAACTATTAAATATTCTTTTACATACCTTAACATTCAGAAATGAAAATTTAAAATTTGGGATTCAAATTGCAAATTTAAAATAGAAAAATTGTGTTTAAGTGTGGAATTTTAATTTGAACAGTTTACACATTTCTATTAAATTATTCGCTTAAGGCTGCAGTTATTTTACCTGTGTCAGCTCTGTTTTTCTCTTAGATTGTTTTGAATGAATGCTGCCATGTACCAGTGAATTGTTGTGTGATTAAAGATTGTCCAGGAGCAATTCATAGAGTGCTTTCACACATCCAATTGCATTTCTTTCTAAAATTATGTGGGGGTCTTTGATCCTCATTGATCTAAATTTATATCCTTAAGCACAGTCTATTGCTGACTTAACTCTCTTTAGTAAGGTATTTATTTTCTCTAAAACATTCTTTCTGAAATGTTTAGAGGTTTGCAGACAGACATCAGCCTGATGTGCTGAAGTCTTCAGTTATTGGGAACAAAGTGGCTCCAGCCTTTTAACCTTAAAGTATTAATGCAACATAATGTAACTTTTAACACCAGTGCATCATATTAATCTAACACAACATGATTTTTAGGAATCTTCATTGACACAGTATTATACAATATGAAAGCAGCTGAAAAGGTGGGCACTAAACTGCTTGTAACAAGAGGATTATGTATGACTTTGCTTATCTTTGAAGGGATCATATAACTACTTTGCTTAAGCCATCATGTTTTGAAGAATGCCCAAAATACTTGTCTTTTAAACCGTGAAGTGTTTTCTGTTGTCCTTTCCTATCCTCTTTGCTTTCCTACATTGGTGACTAGCTATAAAGAGAACTTTGGTGATAGAATGACTTCAGCAACAGAATGACTGCAACATAAATAATTTCAATATTTAATTATATTTTGTTTCTAAGTAAGTTAAATAGTTATCAAAGTGAACTATTGCTCTATAATTGGACTGCTTAGTCTCTTCTACAAGATTTCAAACTTGTCTTGTTTCCTGTTCAGACATTTAGCTGATAACTTCTGCCATCTTTTGAAACTTTCAAAGTCTGCATGGAATAAGTGCAAGAATTAATGTCAATTTCTACCTGGAACAACTTCATATGATCTTTTAAAGCACTTTACACATATTTATCTGAGTTAGATATCCACAGCATCCAGAAGTAAATGCCAGACAAACTAATGATGTTCAACAGGTGGTAAGCAGAGTAAAACTTCAAGTAACAAACTGACTAGGCTTGATATATAATAGTCTATGGACTGACCAGGTAAAAGAGGAAGAAAAGTCCAAGAAGTATACTACAACAGAAAATGGAAGCAATCATTCTAAGTGAAGAAACAACCAATTTATATTTTAAAAACTTTCTATTTTAAAATCACATATTCAAGTTAAAAAGATGAAAATTTATGTGCTGGATAAAAGGGTCAACATAATTTTCTACACAAGGTAGAAAAATTTCTGTATGTCACCAACAGCTATAAAAATATGATCAAAATTTGCATACTGCTTTTGAATAGTAGTTCCAAACCTTCTTGAGCTCAAACTAGGAAGTATGAGATTTTACACATTCATAGCCTTCAGTTAGTACTGCAGCTCTTAATAAGGTTTGAAAACAAATGGTATTGAAACCTCAGAATCTATTTCACACTTATATGAATGCAAATTAACACATATATTTCACAGGAAATATTTAGTAGGAACAACAGGTAAGGATCAAGGAAAGCCAGTTCCTAAAGACTTTGGTTAATTTGATGGAAGGTCTTTAAAAGCTCAGAAAAGTGGAAGTCTCTTTGCCTCCTGAATAAATTCATTACCATACATTTAGTGATCATTAACCGTTCAACTGCTCAGACACTGCTTGTATACAACTTTAGTAAATAAAAGATTGCAGAAATAGTGGTAGTTTAATTTACAGTGAAAAATAAGATTTAAAAATAGCATAGTTTATCAGTGTCAGTACTACAGGGTTATGATTTTATTTATTCTAGGTAGCAAAGTGTACTGACTGCATTAAAAATCGAAAAGCAGGTTATTTAGTTTCTCCGTGGAATGCAAATCAAGGAACAAATAAAGGAGTCCGTTATGGGAATGCAGTTTGTCTTTCAGTAAGAAATCTTGTGGAGCAAGAGACAGCTGAGCAAATACTGTTTGAAGAAAGAAGCATCAAAATTATATTCTGTTTAGAATTAGTGCTACATACTTTGCCTAAACTCACATCCTTTAAGTAGCCATTAACAGCTCAGATCCATCAGACTTAGAAAAATCTTTTCTTCTTTCTTTAAATCAGAGACAAACACTGAATATGCAGATATTTTTTTAAAAAGTTCCATAGGTGAAATATTTATTTTATTTTTACTTAATTTAATTTCTACTTTCAATAATTACTATGAATGTTACAGTGTTTTCACTAACACAGTAAAGTTTCCTAAAAGATATCATACCTCCATACGGTAGAAAAGAATTTCTTTGTGAGGAAGTGCTTTAGTAAATTAATGAGACCATTATGATCCACCTGAACTAAAATATACTTTTCTCAAGAGCAGGAAGATTCATAAGGCAGAGATTACATAGATCCACATGAGGCTTAACAGCAAATGTATACAAGCTCTGGGTCTAATAAAAAGGAGAATGGACCTAGGAAGTGAAGGCTTATTTAATGACAACATACAGCCCTTTCAACAATTAATCAGTCATTAGTCAGTTTTGAAAGGGATACTTTGAATATTCAGTTGCTCAAATGACATGAATATTTGCTGTCAATATCTTTGTTCTGTGTGTTTGTAGTTGGTGTATACATATACGTATATAAAGTTATGTATGTTATAGATACATTTGTGTATAAATATACGGGGGGGGAAGTATGTTTATACTTAACAAATTACGAATCACAAATCTTTTTAAAAAACAAGCAGAAGCCATCAGATTCACACAGACAACTGCTATCAAAACAAGTAGAGCATTGGTTTTTCATGATCTTAAACCAGAATAATTTCTGAAAACATATGGCAAAAACATAAAGCCAAATTTTAAACTGGGTTACACAGTGGAGTGCCACTTCAACTATCAAAGTTGCAAAGAGGTGTGGAATTTAGCCAGTTTGATGTCTAATTTTAGGGCAGGAATATAGAAGGGGGGCAAGTGCTTTTCTGAGGTAACTAACATACAAGTACATATTTTTAGTGCATGTTCATGATAATCCCAAATTACTTATTTTAAAATAAGTCTTGTGAATTTTAAGCTGAGCATCTTATTTCACCTGCCATCCATTTTTTCCCCTCACACTTTCCCCTCTCTGTTATCCATAGCCTAATTAGAGGCAGAACGCACTGGAGTGTGAACAAGCACAGATGGCAAATCAAGCACAACAAAAACTTGAAAGACTGCCCATGCAAAGCAAGCCGTATTAACTCATGTTTACAAATTTTAAAAGAACATCTACATAAACAGTACTTTTCTCCCTACTCATATCTCCATAACTAACTCAGTAAAATGAAATTTTATAAGTATTCTAGATTATAAGCGAAAAAAGTTGGAGCTTGTAAAAGAGGACTTATACAAAGACAAGCCTTATAAGGCAAGTTCCTTCTCTACAAGAGAATTCTTGAAAAAGTCCTGGAGAATACTCAGAAGTAATAAGACCCAAAAATTATTTATTATTTGCTTTAGGAATCTATGGTTCAGTTCCAGTACAGACCAATGTAGCATATGAAACGCAGGTGGTTTTCTCTGGAGTTAGAGGAAAACAAAAAAAATTTCACTGGGATATTATTTGCCAAAGTAGAACACTGTTTAAGAAAGGATACAGCAGGAAGCATTGAAAAGGACAGTTTCGGCTCAAAGGCCAGGCTTCAACTCTAATAATCTAGAGAAAAGTAGGCCTATATTTTTCAGTAGTGTTACATTTTAGCTAAGGTCAGAGATGCTGCAAGGAGTGGACAGGTCTTTTGTAGCAACAGTACTGGATTCCACGAGTGATCTTTGTCCTAGGTAAGGTTTTAGTTATGAATGTCAGGAATGATGCTTAGACCTGAAACATTTGAGATTTCCCTCTTAGTTAAAAAAGACAGTAGGCAAGTCCTTAGGTCCTTTGAGAAAACAAAAAACTAAATCAGTGTATTCAAATGCTGAAGAAGAATAATTTTAATTAAACATAATTTTATAACCTGATGTCAACTCAGTTTTTAATTCAGGTTGCTATAGTTGAACAGAGTTTGCAAAATTAAAGTGCAAAAATGTGCTTAGGAATACCCAATTCCTTGTAAGTTCTTCCACAGTAGTCTCTGTATACTGTGGAATACCGTATACTGTCACACATGCAGTTCATGGAAAGCATGATTATAAAGAAATCTTGGAAAAGCTGAAAAGTGAGCACATCCACAATGTTTTCTGTTCCTACCCTTAAACCATGCATCTGTTTAGACTAATGCTTTGTAGAAGCAAAGCTAAACTGGTTGTTCTACATCCACATGGTGGATAAGATACAAAAAAATAAGAAAGTTCTGACCTCCAGGACCTACAGTAAACAAACAAAAATAAGATATCCCACAAAAATAATATTAATATGGTTTCCCTTAGGAATACATTCCAGTATTTGTTGAGATGGTATAAAAACACATATAAACATGACAGAAACTGCCTAGATAATTAATGATTTTATATTTAATGATTATAACATTAAAATTACTCTTACATAAAGCTTTTCATGTCCAATTCCCATGGCACAGGACAAGTTCAATAGCCCCTCAATTTTTTTAAGGATGACAAATGATGAAATTGAATTAATGATGGGAGCAATAGACACTTTCATAACTTTTTTTCCATGCCCCTGAAGTGCCACATTACTTCCTTGTTTAATGCATAGATAGATTAGCCACTGATATTCATGTTATTTCTAAATATAACCTTCAAATAGACTACAAGATTTCATGACCTAAATGTCACTTACTGTGTTTAGTAGTTGTAGTGTCAGGCTTCTTCCTCAGGTTTCAATGAATAGAAATAAAGAATACTACCATCTCTCATGAAATTACGTTCATATGGTCAACACTTCTGCCTAACTGTTAATGCCATCAGCATTCCCTTATTCTGTACCAGGTCCCTCATATGCCAACACAGAATGATCAAAAAACCCCTTCAGGAGTCACTTTCATCCACTGTGTTTAATACAAGTTTTTAATGATTGCCTCACCTTCAAGATAATAATGTTGTTTAGAATACTCATTGCATGAAGTTTATATAAAAGAAAAGTAAATTAAGTCTGACCCTATGGAAGAGATCATGTATGTGTCAATACAAATTTTATCTACCTCATAGAAAATAATTGTGCAATCATACTGTACATATAAAATATTATGAAAATTAGTAACATCTTATCCAACTTAAATGGTACAAAGTCAAAAGGATTGATAGCATATATGTTTTATGTACCATAACCTAGGCTGCAGAATCTCATAATTCTGTGACCAGAAAAGCCATAACACCAGAGAACATAGCCAATTTTACTTAATCAATAAAGATTAATAAAGCATAAAATAAGCCTAATTTATCTAAATACTTTTAAAAAAATATGAATTTTCACTCAAACTACAGAAGGAACTGCTGGGAGACTGGAAGGGGAACAGGCTGCCCAGGAGGCAGCAGGGATGGAGCCAGAACCATAACAGCAATTTATCTACATACAACTCATAAAGCTATTCACATATCTACTCTACAGTATTTAAGGACACACAAATTGAACTGGAATCTTTTATGAACATTATGACAATATTCAAAATTATCATCTCATCCCCGATTTAAAAAAAAGTGGCTGAAAATCTGCACAGATTAAAATCAAAGGTTAAAGTAGAGTGAGTAGATATTTTCTAATCCAACTCTCAGGCTTCAAAATATTTAAATAACTGCAGAGGAAGAGAGAAGGATTGTTCAAAATTTCTGTTCCCACGTTCAAATCCTTAAAAGAACACCCATACACAGTTTAGAAGTATGATGGTAAAAGTAGCAACTGTTTATATGGCAGCTTAAGAAAGGAAAATTGACAATACTTCTTCCTCAAATTAAGGCAGAAAAAAAAACTATTTAATTTTTAAAGCCATTCAAAAATTGCAGATCTTCTTGCTAAAGTTTCAATCGCTCAATACAATACAAGAAACTTTGATTTTCCTCTTGGTCTATAAGTAAAAGCATTTTCTATCTACACTTCTCCTGTCATTTTCTTTTCTGAAGTAGCTAGACTCCATATTACATAAAGCAATAGCATGATTTGTGAAATTTTTAGTTTATTTATTACTTATTTGTCACTTTTAACTCTTAGTGACTAGGGAATCCCAACTGCTGTCTGGGTTGCAAATGGGGAAATCTCAAGAGTAAAAAAGTGGCAGAAGCTATTGTGGCCAGCTTGGAGGCATTGTGTCTGCTTGGTTATTACACCATACTCACCACACAGCTAGACTAAGAGAAATTTGAAATTGAAGTTTTAGCTGGGCGAAATTCGCAGGGATGCCCCGATAATGAAGGGAAGTCAGCAAAGCAAACGCACATACAACCAATATGGTCAGTGCTACGTTTCTCCTTTATTCTGCGTAAGATGGCAGGTTTTATACACTCTGTATAGTTTACATTTACAGATGATCTCTCATTGGCACACAGAACAAGAAAGAATGCAAACACTTGTTGTTTAATAAACTGTTTAAGGTAGCTACCGTGTCCACACCAATTACTATACTATAAAACCCTTTGACCCTTATCAACACTTGAAGTGAAAATATTAACTACGACACAGTCTTGGCTCTAATTTTATCTGCGCCACAGAGGCCTTGATGTGAGGCCTTGGTCCAGCCTGGGGCCTGGACCCAGTCTGGATGATTCAATCACAGCAATATCTCCTACAGCTGGGAGACTCTTTTTATGGGAAGAAGAAGAAAAAAAAAAAAAAAAAAGTATCCAATGAAACTAAAGAAACGGCTCTATGAAAAAGGTGTCAGAAATCTTGCATAAACTAAGGTAGTTTATCCTTCATATGCAGAATCATGCTCTACCTGTATAAAAACCACACCTGTGCATGCAAACACAGTCCCTTGAGCTGCTTTTTTGTCACTTCAGTTTTGTTCTTGATGAACATATGCTTTCAATCAAGTTGTGAAATAAACTTGGTGGGTTTATCAGTTTCCTAAACAAATGCTCCTAGGAAAACACAATTTATTTTTTTTCTGCTACAAAACAGCTTTTAAATATTGCTAGGCAGCTATATACTTTTGAGGGTGTTTTGTTCCTTTATCAGTCCCACAAAGCAGTTTAAACCCCACCATCAAAGTTCTAACAGTAACTTTTTCTACTTTAAATACTTAAGTGCTCAAAAGACTTTGAAAAGTGGGGTTTACCATCAAAGGAAAGCATTTTTTTCACTGAAAGAAAACAAATGTTTTCTCTACAATTGTCTCATTTACTATGAGCATGTATATGTTACTATGCTCTTACCACATTATCGATTAAAAACATTAAATAAATCCACTAGAAATAAATAAATAAATAAATAAATAAATAAATATTCTCCATCAGTCTTGATAGTACACTGTGCCACACCAATAGAACATTACTACTTTAGTGTAATGATATTCCTAGACATTTTTGTTGTCAACCTCATCTTCCATAAAAGAGCTTTGACAAAAAGTATTCCAGGAGTGCACTGCTCCAAAATCAAAGCCAAGAAGAGCATTTCAGCGCTTGTATCTGACTTGAGAGGAACTTCCTTGACAGCTCCTTCACTCACGTAATTAAAGATATTTCAAGTTTTTCTTTTTCTTTAAACCTTCCTGGTTTGGAAGAGAAACTGTGGAGTGAAGCCAAAAAAGCTGCTTCAGCAATAAAAAAATGAGGGATTGGCAGAGATCAGTAGGTTCTTCTTGTGTATGTGATTTCTTTCTGACCCCTTGTTTGCTCTCATCTTCGCCTACTCCTGGCACTTTTTTGGTCTACAATGACTTTTTACTAAATTCACTGTCTTCCCTTTATGATAGTTAAAAGAAGAATTCTACATATATTTTGTCCATGTTTCTTAGGAAAACATCATCCTAAAGTAAGTTGACATTTTCCTTTCTTTACTTGAAGAATACTTGAATTCAAAGGGCGGTTGAGTTGATCTGGAGATTACTCTTAGCACTATGGCTGTTCTCTCTTTCCCAGCAGTTTTCAACCCATCAGAATTAATCAAGCTCTGTCTTCATTGTATAATTTAAAGTTGTCTTCAAACCCTGAAGTATCTGTCAAAAGAGTATATTTAAGATTGGACTCATGTATAACGTAGACTAAGTTTTTCAATTACATTTTACAGATTTTATCTTCAGTTACTGATGCAGACATTATTGCTATGAAGTTTGAAATACTTGCAGGGTTTTAAGTAAGCTTTTAGGAAGTCAAAAGGAAGCTCAGAACCTCATGAAGTCTACATATTCAGAAATAAAGATATTAACCATTTTAAAACTAGATAATTTCTAAATAATCCAAGGAAAGCCAGTAACAGACCTGAAGCATCTGCACTACTAATTTTTTCCAACATGTCATATTCTGTTCAAAGAGTTTTCATCAGACTCTTAGAAAATATTTCCTTGTGCATACATTTTAAAATCTCAGGCAATTTATAGGCATTTGGAATTGACCAAAAATAACTTTAACTGATTGAAGACTGTTCAGGAACTAAATTATATTTCAGTACCAGCAGAAGTTTCCTGGATAAAATATACTGTATGTTTTATGTATGTATGACAAAGTTAGCCATTAAGAGTGCTTAAACCAGAACTTTCTCTTTGTTGTTAGATTTCTTATTTTTCTCCTTTGCCAGTACTTTCAGGATCCAAGCCACTGTCCTAGCTAGCTATTGATTGCAAGTTACCACTTACATGGATTAAGGAGTTGACAGCTAGAGGAATTAATGGAATTCTGTTTTACTGGGAGAAGTAAATATGCAGAATCTTCACTGTCATTCAACACACATCTGGATAATATTGATTAGTCTTCCTGTAAATACAGCTGCAAGTACCTTTAGATATAATCATATACTTTCATGTGTAATGAGAGCAGAGGAAGCAAAAATATTGTGGTTTGCTCTCCTGTCTACTTAGATTCATCAGCAATGTACTCAGTCTCTGGGAACCTTAAGCAAGATCCACAAAACCACATGCTCTTTTTTTTCTTTGAGAAGTTGTTAACATTTCAGTAAGACCAATCTTGGTTTCCAATTGTTTATGTTGATGTCATCCTTATGAAAGCTGCTGCCGGTTGCATATTGAGAATAGCCATCTCTAATGACTATTTAAATGTTGCATGCTCTTTTTTCTTGCTAGTATTTTATGACCACAATACAAACAGAGATGTGTAGATATATTCTTAGTGGGCTACAACTAATTACCAAGCTCATCAGAAATGTTTGGAGATGTTTAATTTTTTTTCTAAACTGAAGAAATCTTTCCATTATTTACCATTACACTAAAATAATGGTGTCTGTAGAAACACATTAAATGTCAGTATTGAGAAAATTTTATTTTCACAGTCAACATATTTGTGATTGTAGCAAACTCATTATATAATTTTCAAGATGAGCTCTGCCTAATCTGAATCTGCTTTATTGTTTGTTGTAAAATCATAAAGCTATCCATTTATATTAAGGAATTGCATTTGCATACTCTTGTCATCCATACACAATATACGCGTTCTCTAACAAATGGAGCAATCTTTTGAAAAATATGGGAAAATTGCTGAATTGAAATATTTATGCAGCAGACAGAGCATAATTCTTAGAACAACTTAAGTTCCCTGCCACAGTCAGGTTGAACAAAAGATACATATGAACATAAGGAAAATATCACTAACATAACAAACCCAAATTATGGAGAAGGGAAGTGTTTTGAGTGGCTTTGTGACAGTTTGGCAGGTGAGAGGAGGAAGTTGGAGTCAACTGTGTTACACATAGAACAAAAGAGAAACACTGAATCAATCACAGTACTCTGTGCCTGAGTGCAAAGTGACTGTCATATTACCCCAGACACCAAGAGAAAGTAAAGATTAGATTGCACTTAGGCGCTAGAAAAAAATTAGAGCTGTGCAGGTGGTGGTACAAAAGTCTTCCCACAACAAAAAGCATTCAGTGAAACCACATACATAGTAAATAAAGGGGACAAATTTACTAGTATAGGCATGAAGGAATTCAAAATTAATGTGTTGAAGAGGAACTTCAAGAGAGATGGAGGTGACATGGACTGTAAATATATGATCCCTTGCTGTGATAAATGCTCCAAGTACAACAGTGTGTGTGGAACTAGACAAGGTGTGGAGAAGAGAGGATACAATACTTAACCCAATTTTGCATCATTTTGCAAAGAATATTTCAGCTGCCCAACTATATTTTTTAGAGGAAGTCTCCATCTTTTCTTAGATTTTTTTCCAATCTGTAAGAGTAACTACCAATGTGAAAGGAGTTGAAATATTTCTCTATGCATATGCATCTCTGTCTAATTGAAAGTCCTGTGCCAAAAGCAGCACCAGAAGGCTAAGTAAAGCAGAAAAAGAGATGTAAACAACAACTCATTTTCCATTGTGTCCATGCTTGAATTGAACATGTAAATAATTGGGAAACATTTTCACCTCAGTAGCACCCTTTGATACCGCTGAAAGAGGTGACATGTTGCTCTCTAGAATGAGTTAGCACAGGCCTAGAAATCAAACTAGAACCTCTGGCTGCTGTGCAGGTTGACACCTTAAATCTTCCAGCAAAACCCATAAAAGATGCAAAAAAGTGAGATAATACACACATGTTAGAAGAGGTTTGCTTTATACAATGCTCACATGCCTCACATCCTGAGTAATTGATTTTCCTTTTTCATCAGCTTTTCATTAGATATTGCCTAAACTGACGGATACGACTAACATTTTCACCAGTTAAGAAATTATGGTTGTTCTCTGCATAAGAATTTAAATAACCGGCTATGCTTGTCATACCATAACAATCTCTTAGTGGTCAGGGTCCATACACAGGCAAGAGACTTTTTGCTCACCAACTCATTTTACAGGAGAGAATTATTTTACTGTAATATCTAAAACCAAAGTTCAGTAAAATTTTACTAATGTACAGAAAACAGTGTGTGTAGAGACGCCATTATGATTGCATATAAGAAATAGCAGAAACCCCTTTTCTTTGGACATGTCTGTAACTTTTTACTAAACCTATGTAAATATTGTGAATAATTTTTAAAATGAGCTGAACTCCCACATAAACTTTAAAATTTAGAAACAACAAACATAAAAACTACATGTTCAAAGACACTATAGAACTCGCTACACACACATACACACAAAATCCACTTGTGCACTCCAATATCCCCTCTCTGGAACAATATGGGATTTTTCCATTATCACACATAACAAAAGAAATGCCTATAATGTATATGAGTCCATCAAATTAAAAAAATAAAAATAAAACAAGTCTTTTTCAAACACACCTTCAATTTTCACTATGTTCCTCCAAAAATTAGAATATGAAGGAAGATTGGGTTTGGTTGTGGTTTCGAGTTTTTTTCCATTTTTATAGTACAATAAGAAAAAATTGCAATTCAACTCCAACAAGAACTCAAAATTTCACAGTCTTAGAGGAAGTCCTCTAAGCCTCCAAAGTTCAACAGAAATTTTCATTCGGGTTATATCCTCCCCAACATTACTATGCTCTCTCTGTGTCCTCTTCCCAAGGCTAACTTTGAATCATCTTTCTTATGTCTCTTGACAAAGTACTTTAAAGTTGCTTCAGAAATTCTATATACAAGCATAATTACTATCAATGATTCCCAACAATTTGGGGTACTATTTTTCATTATAAGGAATCAGCTTACATATCTATGGTAAACTTTCAAGAACACAGTCAAAACAGTTGAAGAGACCATACTATCCATTAACTACTTTTTGCCTTATTAAGACAACAGTTGCTGATTTGCAAACATATGATTTAGCCCCATATAGATGTTACTCAGCCCCCATAAATCATTCTTGAGTCCTCAACTTAATAAACAGCAAAACTTCTGCAGAAGTTGCTGAATTACCTCCCTGTTTTGTTTGCAGCAGGTGGCACCTCTCAGAGACCTAACCAACTCAGCCCCATTCAAGAAAAAAACTGTAGATCTAGGTAATCTAGGTAATCCTGCTTTAGGAACAAAAAGGGCTCTCATTGTCAATATTTTCTTGATGATACCAAAATCTTAATTGGGGTTTTTTTGAACAAGCACCTTAGTGCTGCAGAATTTTTTTCCTCTTCTGAACAAATTTATTATCCTCACACTCACCTCACTTTAAAGTTGCCACTTTCAAATGCTAATTGCCTAAGGACACAGTGGAACAGGTGGTCATACATGCCCATTATTCTCTACTAAAAATCACTGCTTCTGATCTTCACCTCACCCAAATCCTCAAACCGTAGCATTTCCATGGAATACTCCTTTCACTGATGAAGAATGACAACCTATTAACCTTCCAAAAACCTTCAAAGAGAATGTGATTAACCCAATTTTGCATGCATTGCTCCATACCTGCCATTTTCAGTGATTCCAGGTTGCAGGAATTTGTCACTTGGTCATTGCTTTGTTTCTTAATTGTTTTGTTTGGGCTTTTTTATTCATGGGATATCTGTTTTTCAAAAGCACTGGCTGTTCCTTGCCCTGGAACTCTCATTAGCATGAACTTGCAGGCATAGCTGTGAAAACATCTTCCCCTAGAGTACCAGTTCTGTGGAGTCACAGTGTTCCCAGACATTGATTTGTTTGGGTTAATTTTGCAGGCAATGTTCTTTTCAAGTCATGAAATTAATTCTAGTTATGCCAGGCCATCTGTGCCTACCAAATGCACATGATATCATCCATCTTGATGTTCTAGAAACAGAAGAAGCTGAGCACACATATGAATTGTACCATTGCTGACAAATATGTTTGTTTGGAACAGCTCTTTGAATCAGTGTTTTACCTAATATGTTCTCCATCTCTTCGTGTTTCTACTGAGCTTGTCTTTCTCAATGAATAATGGCATTGACAAATTAAATTAGAATCATGGAGTTAATTTCTTTGCCACAAGAGTTAGAATAAAATTGATTTTTTTTTCTGTGAACCAGCTGCAGCCAGTACCCTATATTTTACAGTTGTTTCTGCTCTAAAGTTGGTTTAGTAAAGGGAGTGTACTTCATCTGTCACATTTATTGAAAATGATCAGAATTTGTGCACATTCCACACTGTAATATAATAAAGCAAAGGATTTCAAAGAGAATATTTTTATTAGATGCCAAATATTTCTTCCTTTTTTGTAACTAAGATTTTTTTCCTATCTAATTTATCAAGTAACCATAACAATTTCTATGCATATTTTTCACCCTTTTCTTCACTCCCACAAAATGACTAAAGTCGTATTAAGATTATAACTGTTAAAAATCTCTTTGCACTGATAAAATCTGTGGGCACTTACTGCTCCGAGTTTGTTAAAACTCCAAAATACTAAAGGGACCTAAGCTAATAAAGTCATTAACATGGAACTACTGCAAAGACCCAAGGTTCGTAAGGGTGCGTTTTCTTTGATTCTTCATTTTACTGCAATAATATGAAGTTGAATTTATTCCCTTTACTCTTGATAGCAAGCAGTAGCGACTTTGCAATCTATTCACCTGAAAAATACACAATTCTTTCTCTTCCTAGGGCTTTTGCAATTGCTTATCTATAGTATGAGCAATAAGATTCAGTTATATAATTAGGCTATAAAGGCATTTTTATTCTTAATCTTATTTTACTGGCATTGAAACTATTGCCCATGAACAAATTGGAGAACTCCTACATGTAAACCAAATTTTCAGATACAGTAAACAGTGGTTTCAGTGATTTTCTAAAGAATCCTTTGTGAGTTTTAGATTAGTTGTTCAGATTAGTTTCATGTTTCATATCACATGATCTGTTCCTCATATATTTTACACACATCCCATTTGAATTATAGGACTGTGCTTAAGAATCAGTTTTCACATCAAAAGGGCAGGAAAGAAGAATGTATATCCAAATCAAACATACAATCACAGAAATAGCCTAAGTCTGCACATAGCTTGCCAAAAAAATTAATAAATCTTGTGGCAATGTGGGCTGCCATATTCCATACTGTCTACTCATCACATTTTATGTGTATTAGATCAGCTTCATTCAGTCAGCCCCAGTCAGCCTGTAAGATCATGGAGCATGTCCTCCTGGAAGATGTCCAAACATATAAGAGACAGGGAGGTGGCTAGAGACAGGAAACATGGCTTCACCAAGAGGAATCCATGCCTGACTAATCTTCTTCCACAATGGAGCAACTGCATCAATGGATATAGTGGTGTTTTCAGTTTTTCAGTTTTGTTTGTTTAATGTATGTTTAAATGGTTTGTTCCATGTACCCCCAAGTTCCTCTCTACTTGGTTTATCCTATGTTCAGTTAAGTGTCAATCATTTGTTCCCCTACCCCCAGGATCTGTCAGACTCCTCCCGGGGCCTCTCCCTTCATCTGGAATGTTCCAGGGAGAGCATCCAGTGACTGGCCAGGTTCCGAGGGGTTCCCTCCTTCCCCTCCAGGACTGGTCCCTGGAGAAGTCCCTCAACTGCAGAGCCACTCCCAGACCTATCCCTATTGGTTCCTTCCCTTACCCTTCCCCTTACTCCTCCCCCTGTTAAAAGTCAGAGTCACAGCGCTGTCTGCACTGTGCTGAGGCAGGCTCCCTGGAGGTGAGGTTGCTCCTTGCGCAGCACCAATAAACTTCAGTGGCAGATCCCTCATCAGAGTCCTCTCTTCATGTCCTTTCCTTCATCGTGCGATACCAACACTGAGACCCACTGGATCGGCTCGGTTGGTCAGCCTACTGAGCTGTACCGGACTTGTAGCTGGTGCCAGGCTAGCCAGGGCAGGCTTGGGAGAACATCCCCAGAGAAGGCAACGCGACAAATGGACAAGGGAAGAGCTGCAGGTGTCATCTACATAGACTTCTGCAAGGCCTTTGACATGGTCCCACACAATATTCTTGTATCTAAATTGAAAAGATGCGGATTTAAAGGGTAGACTCTTTAATATGTAAGAAATTTTCTGGCTAGCTGCCTCCAAAGACTGAGTCAATGATTCAATGTCTAAGTGGAAACCAGTAAGGAGTGGCATCCTTTAAGGGTCCATACTGGGACCAATAGTACTTCATATCTTTACCAGTGACATGGACAGTGGGATTGCGAATACATTGTCAGCCAGTCTGTAGATGACACAAGCTGAGGGTGGCAGCTGGTTTGCTCAAGGGAAGGGATGCCATCCCAAGGTACCTTGACAGACTTGAGGAGTTGGGCTCATGCAAACCTCATTAAATTCAGTAAGGCCAAGCATAATCTCCTGCATCTGGGTTGAGGCAACACCCCACATCCACATAGACCGAAGGATGAATGGGCTGAGAGCAGTCCTGGGGAGAAGAACTTGGGGATATTGGTGGACAGATAACTGAATATGAGTCAATAATGTGCACTTGAAGTCCAGAAAGCAAACCACATCCTGGGCTGCATAAAAAGAGGTGTTGTCAGCAGGTCAGTGGAGGTGATTCCCCTCCTGAATCTGCTCTTGCAAGAGCCCATGTGAAGTGCTGAATTCAGCTTTGGAGTACCTAAAGAAAGACAGACATGGACCTGTTTGTCTACATCTAGATGAGGCCACAAAGATTATCAGTGGGCAGCAACACTTCTGTGAAAACAGGTTGAGAGAGTTGGAGCCATTTAGCTGAGAGAAGAGAAAGCTCTGAGGAAACCTTGTTGTGACCTTTCAGTATTTAAACGGGGCTTATAAGAAAGTTGGAACTATTAAACAGGGACTGTAGTAACAAAAAAAGTGGCAATAGTTTTAAATTGAAAAAGAGTAGATTTAGACTGGACATTAGGAAGAAATTTTTGACAGTGAGGGTGATAAGACAATGGAAAAGGTTGCCCAGAGTTGTGAGTACCTCTGCCCTGAAAGTGTTCAAGGTCAGGATGGAAGGAGCTCTGAGCAGCCTGATCTGCTGAAAGATGTTCCTGCCCACCCTATGATTATATAAATCTGTGAGAAACATTTTCTAGTAACACCTCATTATAAAGTAAAACACTGATATCTGAATGTTCCCTAATAAAAATTCTGGAATCCTCATTCTATAAAAACTTTTAGTGCTTCAATAATATTAACAAAGGTGGCAGGAAAAAAAAAATCTGAATAAATGTTTTCCAAATAATGGTTCATTGTGATGGAATTTTTATTGACTTCTAGAATTATATAATATATGGCAAACAGTAGTGCATATGAGTAAACAAGTTAGCAAAAGACCAGATTAAATGGGAGTTTACAGCATATCAACTAGTTAATGTATTTTTGTGTACACATTCTTATATTCTAATCCTGAAATAAGTGGAAGATAGCTCACTCCAGAGGCTATCTCCATTTAGACTAGTCACGATTTGTAAGCAGTATCATTATAATTGCTATTATATCCTGCCTTTCAAGTTTCTGGTAAAGTGCAAGGTACCTTAGCAAACACATTATTAACTACTTACTTAACAATAAAAGGCACTCTTAACGACAGGCTAAGTTAACTGCACATTTTACACACAGCTTGCAGAAATTAGGATGCCAGAGACTTTTGAACTACTATCAGTCTTACCAGGATAAAACTGAAATTATAGTTTATAATATGCTACTTGGTTACAGCAGATGGATAACAGGAAAGAAAGAGATTTTGTCCTAGAAAAATGGTATCAATCTTCTGCAGATGTTTGCTGACTTTTGAGTACACAGATAATGACACTGGGCGGTAGATGCCCAGCTAGCTCTGATTCCCGGCTGTGCAAGGGGCCATTCCCAAATCTGCCCACAGACTCAAGTAATGGTGCAGAACAAGGCTGTTCTTCAACGGCAACAGTTGTTGCAGTGTCTAGGTTTCAGAGCAAGGATCAGAGAGAAGGCTCTTTTCTGTATGGTTTCTCAGAAATCTTTATTCCCCAAGACAGGGGGATGAAAAAGAGGTCCAACAAAGCCTGCACGCCCACTTTTAAGCCAGGGGGTAGAGGGCGTGGGGCAGAAAGGTGATTGGTCCCAGGCTAGACTGACAGGTATTTTTCTATAACATAGGGCAGGGTCAGGAGGGAGATGGACAGCTGACCAAAGCTTCCTGAGCAAGGGCAGAGTCAGGAGAGATGGACAAGGGACAGGGGAGGAGATACCTTTGGGCAGTACCTGATTTACTGGGGGGCAGGGAAACAGGGATGAACCATTGGGAAGCATACAACAGCTTAACAAAACCCACTACCACAAGATAATATGCATCCGTACATGGACAGCTACACATAATTACATTTATTTAAATTTTACCAGCTAAAGTGGTGATCAAGCTAAATTTAGCAACGAGTCAGTAAGAGAAAGTAGTTCTTAAAATCTCTGACTCCAATAAATAGATAGGTATTGAAAAGTTAACCAATTACTCCTCCAAGGACCCTACATTTCACTTCTGCAAATGACCAAAATTATTATTACTTTATCAGAGTTTAGAAGTTTGAGGCATACTCAAATGGCACTGGAATCCTAATGTTAAGCATTCCACTGACTACTATAGTCATGTAACTCAGTAAATAGAGTAATAACACTGCTGATAACAGGCTGCAGGTCTTGTACTGATTTTACAAGTAGTCAGTACTGAGTTCAGTGAGGAGTGAATTCATCCACAGCATAAGAATCCTGGGGTTTGAGTCCCATTTAGTCTATTGGTGATGACATTGGTCTCACTCATGTTTTAATCTGAAGATTTATTATCTATAAAGAAAGGACCAGAAAGATATAATCCTAAACAGTGTACACAATTAAGTATAAGGATGTTGTGAGTTCTGTTCTCTGCTTCAGGAAGTACTTATAGGTTTTGCACAAAAAAAGTAAATGAAAAATACTCAAATACTGAAAGGCTGGAAAACCTGCAATAGCTTTAGCTGATAACTGGAAAGACCATTCTTCATTGTAACAAGTCTCACACATGAGACGACATGCAAGGCCATAGTATGTGACACAATGGCTATTTTGGAAAATAGGTTTGATTATTTTTAGATAGGAAGGAACATAAAAATTATTGCCATGATTTCTGACTGCAGTTGAAGGATAGTAAAAGATATACTATATGCCTGCTCACTTCTTCCTGCTCCTCAGAAGGACAGGAGGAGAAAATAAAATTAAGTTCACGGACTGACACAAAGACAGGGAGATCATACACCAGTTACTGTCATAGGCAAAAGAGACCCAGTTGTAAAAGTAACTTAATATATTGCCAATTAAGATATACTTGAATGGAAAGAAGAAAATTAACCGATACACCACCTTCCCCTAGTCACCCTCTTCCTAGGCTCAACTTCACTCCCTTATTCCTCCCTCTCCTACCTCCTCTGAGTGGTGCAGGTGGGGTGGGGAATAGACAGTCAGACTGTAACTGTTCCTTTCTGCTGTTCTTTCCTTTGAACTCTTTTCCTCAAGGTCCAGTGAAGTTCCTTATCATGAGCCGCAGTCCTTTAGGATAAGCTTGTTCCAATATGGACTGTCAAGTGTCCTGCTCATGGTCCAGTTTCAGCATGGAGTTCTCCACAGGCTGCAGTGCTGAGATCTGCTCTGCTGCAATCTCTCCATGGGCTACCTGTTCCACCCTGATCTCCTGCACAGATTGCAGAGAAATCCCTGCTCAGACACCTGGAGCATGTCCTTGTCTACTCCTTGTCCCCTCAAAGAATCACAGAATCAATTAGGCTGGAAAGAACTCTGAGATCATTGAGTCCAACCTGTGACCTGTGACCAATCACCACCTTGTCAACCAGACCACAGCACTGAGTACCACATCTCTCCTTAAACACCTCCAGGCATGGTGACCCTGGGCAGCATATTCCAATGTCTAATTACCTCAGTGATCTTAGTCTCTCACACTGTTCCCCTCACCATAAGTCATGGTTTGACACTGGCTGAATGCCAGGCACCCCCAGGCCAGTCATTCACCCTCCCCAGCTACAGCTGTACAGAGGGGAGAAAAATTTAATGAAGGGTTCACGAGTTGAAATAAGGACCAGGAAAAAAACCCTCCAAGGGAAAAACAGGCTCAACTTAGAGATGCAAGGTGAATTTATTACTAACAAAATCAGAGGAGGATAATGAAAAGCAAAATAAGCCCTTTAAAATATCTTTTCTTCACACAACCCCTCCCTCTTTCCCACTGACAACTCAGGGAGACAGGGGGATGAGGTTTTGGTCAGTTCTTCCGCTTGGCTCAGGGAGAGAAATCCTTGCCTTGCTATGCCATGGGGTCCCTTCCCACAGGACATAATTCTCTTTGAACTCCTCCAGTGTGATTCCAATCTCACAAGCAGCTGTCCTCCCAAAACTGGTGCAACGTGAGTCCCTCCCACGGGCAAACAGTCCTCCCAAAACTGCTGTGGCATGGGTCACTCTTCCATGGGGTGTAGTCCTCCAAGGACTGCTCCAGCCTGGGAGTGAGAGCTCCCTTCTCTCAACTGGGTCTCCCACTGGATAACAGCCTCCTCCAGGCATCACCTGCTCTGGCATGGGCACCACCTCCCCTACTTGGGCTGTGAATGCATCTCTGTATCCCCCATGGATACCCATGGGCTGCAGGGGAACAGCTGCTTCACCATGGTGATCACCATGGCCTGCAGAGGAATCTTGGCTCTGACAGCTAGAGCACCTCCTCCACCTCCTTCCCCAATGACCTTGGTGTCTCCATGTTGTTTCTCTCACATGTTCTCGCCTCCTCTTCTCTAGCTCTAATTAACACAATGTGCCCCACTTTTGATTTTCTTCTTAAATATGCTATCACAGAGGCATTGCCATCATCTCTAATTGGCCCAGCCTTGGCCAGTGGCATGATGGGATTGTCTCTGCCAGACATGATTGGAAGCTTCTAGCAGTTTCTCACAGAAGCTGCCTCTGTGGCCCCCCACTACCAAAAAACAGGCCATGTAAAACCAACACACCATCCTGCCCTTCCTCACTCCAGCTGTCTCCAGGCCACCATGTCCATCATGGCTGTGGGGTTCAGCCCACGATGAGTCAGTCAGAGACAGCTGGAACTTAGTGTGCCTGGCACAGAGCACATCTGTCTGATCCAAACCAGGGCTCCCCAGCAACACTCTCACTTGCCAAAACCTTTTAACCTACACACAATGCAGATAACCAACACCTTCACTGTCTGTAAAATGGAAATTGAAATGCCTTTACCTTCACTGAATTGAAGGAGGGAACAATAAATTGGTTTTTGATTCAGACTGGAAAAGTACTGTGATTGGGCAAATTTTTTTTCCTACATTATTAGTATCTTCTGTATTAAGAGAAAGTGAGAGAAAATAATTGGTTCCTACTATGAATAGACCCAGTTAATGACTGGAGAATCCTTTTGTTCCCTTTTTTGTCTTGCTTCCTTTTAAGAGAGAGGTTGTATCTTACGTTTATTACTACAGTCACCAGCACTTTCACCTTAGTTCCTAAATTATTAATGTGATGCTTCCATTTTCAGAGTCATTGGGGCAACCTTACCGCCTGAATGAAATGAAAACCTGCCTTAATTGAGTAACTTTTAAGAGGTCATTAAATACTTCTTCTGTTTTAATAACTGAATAAAACTCTTCTGTAGTTTAGATGCTAATATACACAACATCTTCAGAATGAGCCATATATGAAAAAAACACAGCTGTAAAAGCTTTGGGAAGACACTTTGGCACTAGATGAGAAAGACCTGAATTCCAGTGAGCCCCTCTAAATTAAATTAAAGCTCATCAATTCAGAAGGGTCAAAAGACCAAAAAAGAATGTTGTTATTAAAACAGGATACAACAATATAATATCTTTCACCTTAGGCTGTACAAGTTACTCAGACTACTAGAACCGGTCCAGATTTGCTATTTGAAGGTGTAATGTAATGTAATTTCCACACATATGCTCAATTTTATTTTTTTTTCTTTTGTTTTTAAATTTACATTAAACCATTATGATTTTTTATTTAAATTGTTTAAGAGTAGGGAACCATTAATTCTCTTGTAGTAGGCTTTTTGGCACTGTAACTGGATATTTTCCTTGATATGGTGAAGTTTTATGACCTCACTGCAATAATTTCTCTTTAGATGACTGTAACTGACACTCCTTTTATTTTTTCAATGTAATAAATTAAAAGTAACATGATTTTGACCGTTTCTCCTTTCCACAAACCAAGAAAAATTCTAATTTATTTTATAATTTGCACATCTAAGAAAATATAAAATATGCTGATCTGTTTAAAGTGATTTAGTGTGTCTTCTAGCCATTTCCAGTCTTGCAGTTCCAGAGTCCTGTTCACTTCATGTGATTTTTTTTTTCTCTTGAGTAATTAGTTTTCCAGAGAAATAAGTCTGATTTTTCTTTACCAAATCCACCCATGCTAGATTTCTGTCTCCTAATTTCTTTAAAGTTTTAGTGGAAAATTTCTATTACTTTGTTAGTGTTCATTATTCTTCTATCATATTTTTATCATGAGATTATAAAAATGTTCCATTTAAAAGTAATAGAAATATAAATCTTTCCACAAGGTAAAAAGCTCAAACATTATGATAAAACTGCAATTCTGTCAATGACTTAAAAGCAATATTCCTGCAGCTTTGTAGGTAGGAATAGCTAGCACATCATAGGAATTATTCTTCACCTTCTGTTTTTACTCAGGAGGCTCAACCTATAAAACCATAAAGTTCTCATCCCTCCGTTATTTTAAGTTTCTACAGTACTTAATGTAATCTGATTCAAATGATATCATATTGTCACATGGAAATTACAGATCCAATGAAACAGAAAAATAGAGGACTATAAATTTACTATTATTTCTTTGAGCTCATTGTCTGATCATAAATGTCAGAATCAGTCTTCTAACTATTCAATTTCTTGAATAGAAAGAAATTATCCTAGACATGCTTCTTAAAAAATATCTTTTATATTCCAGTTTCAGGTTTATTTTTTTAACAGTAAAATTGGTCCATTTCTTCTTATGCCAATAGTGTAAATTTGTTCTTATCTGCTAGATGAGCTGCATAGGTAAACTGCAATCAAATCCTCCTCAGCTGAATTTACTTTGTGTGAGAGAAAGACATAAAGATGCCTAAACTGGCTCTGAGTGATCTCTGGAACATTTATACAGTATTATATGGAAAGATAGAACCAATGTATCTGCGCTGGCACCATCCAAGAACCAGTACCATCAGTTTTACTTGTCATCAGTTAAATAGAAAAGGTACAAATGAATCCCACAGTCTGTGACATGTAACCATATCTTTTTTCTCCTGTCACTTTCAGAAAAAGAACACAGCACTGTAAATGAAAAAAATTGCAGTTTTGGTCTCTATGGTTTCTATTTTAGGAATTTTATTCCCTCCTTGCGGAATTACTTTAATACATTTTTTGTCATTTGCTGAATTCTTTTTTTCAGTTTGTGTGCCAAATTTTTAAATGAAAATATTAAATACAGTTGAGGAGCAGTCTGTGGTACTCCACTTAAAAAGCTCTCCATGTTATTTATCTTTCAGTATAAATATTATTTTCTGCATTGCAGTGAAACCATTTAAGTCAGTTTATAAATCTGCCTTATCCATCTCACCCTTCTAAAACTGTATCACATTGTCCTCCGTTTTGATTTAATGATTTCACATGAGGTCTCATGGAAAATTAAGCTTGGGTAAATTTGAGCTACTCTATGTCCTCTTCTACAGAAAATTTGTTGTATTTTTTTAGGCAACAAGTTTTTTTTGCATGATCTACTCTTTTTAAAATCAAGTTGTGCTTTTTTCTCAGTTTTCAAGTATATAAAATGAAAGAAATGTAAGACACTGTCACAGGAATTGAGTGAGACACTGTTAAAACAGAAGCTGTGTTCTTTGAAGAATGTTTCTAGAATCATGTAGGATGCTTTAAACCTTTAGCATTGCTGTGACAAAACTAACAGTATTTTTGGAAATATTATCAAAACTAGGAAGATTAATGGGAATAAGAATTTATCTCAAATGTTTCATAAGATTGTTCCATGATTTCATAATGCAAAAAAGCTGTTCTGATGCAGGATAAAAAAACTCTCTTTAAAATTTTATCTTGAGTTTCCTGGTCAGGTTTTCTAAGATACTTTGATTTCTGGTTCAAGAATTTGGATATAGGCCTTTTTTACCAATTAAGGAAATATCATATCCTCTTCTTGTCTCTAAGAGTCTAGAATGGATATTGCCTTCAAGATAAATAAAAATAATCAAAAGCATTAAATTAAAAAATATTTTTAAAACTCTTTATAAATTGAAAAAAATGGAGAAACAGATTTCAGAATTCTTAAAATCATTTTTTCAACTTATTGTGTTTTGCATTAATTCAAATCAATGCGAAGTAATAAGTGTTAGAAGTACAAGTGGATTAATTTTCAGAATCAAGTATTTTGTTCCAGAGAACCAAAATTGGAAATGGATAACCAATCTCTCCAGTATGTTGTTGTGATTTTTTTTTTTTAATTTTAATGTATTCTATCCACAAACATTTTTATTAGTTCCTGTAAGCTCACATATTAAAAAAAATCTACAAAGTGAAATATTAGATGAAATTCAGCAGTTTTTTCCTGGGACTAGAAGACAGACAACTCATGCACTGAAAGCAGTAACTACCTGATCTTCATAAGCTTCATATAAGATCCGTGTTTTGACATCTGGTATCTGGTTGTACTATTTCAAAGGTTAAATTCCCTGCAGAGTTAAGAAGGTCATCCAATGTCTTACTGTCAGTCCTTACTTGGCATCAAAGACTAGTCTGTCTTGTGGTGCTACAGCCATACTAGAAAGATGGGTGATTAAGTGTTTGAAATATCCCAGTTAATTGCTGTTCATGGCACAAACCCAGGCTCATAAATAAAGAGGACCTGGAAAAGTAGGGGTTTTTTTGAAGTTTCTTTATCATCCATGAATTTTGAAACTTTCCACATTGTTTTTCTACTGTTCTACATGAATAGCACACAGTGCAAAATAAAAATTCACCAAGATGCTGCTTTTACGGCCTTTGTGCTCCTACCAAAGCTGTTTCAAATAGTTCAGCATATTTTGAACAAATACATAATAAATAAAAGCAGCTGGGCATACATACTGAGGTCATGAAAAGATATAAGGAAAGGTGATTTCTTTTTCAAGTGATTGACAGTGAAATGTATTGCTTGCTTGTTTTGCTAGCAATCCAAACAACTCAACAGGGGGAAAAAAGAATGAGAATTATACCTTACCCTTGGTCCCACTTGGATTTGCTGCTTGATCAGAATGTTATTTCCATTTTGAAAGCTTGTAGAAATATGTCCAAGAAATCAGTACCTTGTGTTTTAGGAGTAGAGCAATAATTACAAGGAAAAGTCCAAGAGTCCTGTTTTCCAGAACTGAATGCTACTTATTTCACTGCTGAAACTTTATGCCCAGCCACTGAATGTCATGGGTCTTTACCTGGGTATAGGACTCCATCTACGGCTTGGTTATCTTTGTTCTAGATTTATCTATCAAATAAGCTCAAAGGTAAGAATTTCATCATATAGACTGATTTGATACCTCACAAAGTATCAAGTTCTCTGCATTAAATAGAAAAGTAGAGGACATCTAGGTCTTAACTTGTATTTATCAGTCACGTAATTACAGTTAAAGCAGATTTGTCTATATATCTCTTATAGCTTTTAAAAAGTGCATTTTCCACAATTTTCAACACTGTTATTGTTAGTATACTACAACATTATACTCTCTGGTGTAAGCAGATAAGAGATGAAGAGGTAACGGTATCTTGCAGTACTTCATAAAGCAAAGGAAAAACAAGTTTAAGGAACTGTCATTGAATAACATATTGAGAAAATTATCAAAATTATGATATCATTAAGTGTTGGCTCTCACTGTTAAAAACCTAGTTCATGAAGGACACTGATATATTAACTTTCAGGAACGAGGAGTAATATTATGAAAATATTGCATTTTACCCCCTTATTCGTACAGTGACAAAATTGCAGCTCAGATGAAGCCAACAAAGTTCTACAAACTTTCAGAGAAAATGAATGGAAAGATAATTATCTCTACTTTCAAGTCAGCCAGAATGTCGCTTGGGGGTTGTACATGTATCTGTGTGAAGGTAACTGGAAATCAAAAATTAACTCATAGGAAAGGCTAGTGCAGCTCCTTTCTTTCATCCAAAAGTTGTAAAGTAAAAATTTGACATGAATACTTCCATCTTGGGGGTTATTTAATTTCCTGGGAGATGTGAATTCTGCAAGGAATAATGGCCATGATTAAGGGTACACTTAAGTGCAGCACTACCCATCAATCCTTTTGATGCTCCACAAAATTATATAAATTATTAATCAAACCCTAAAGTAGTGGACTGAATTCAGCACCCACATCAAAAGGTTTTCTTGGTTTTGTCACTGCAAGAAGGTAGAAATCCATGAAGAATAAAAGAAGATTAGATTAGATTAGATTAGATTAGATTAGATTAGATTAGATTAGATTAGATTAGATTAGGAAGACAGGCCAGCAGTTCATGGGTGATAAAAAAGAAAAGCTTGACTCATATGATTTCAAAAGGAAAGAAAAGGGGGTTGAATTAGGACTTCAAAATTTTGAGTGGGACCAGAAAAAACAATGGGTAGAAAATTCTCTATGTCACTTTAGAAAAAAAACTAGGTCCTAAAGAATTTATTTTCAGACCAAAGTATTTAAGTGATTTGGTTTGCATTTACAAGCAACGTCAGAGCAATTGCCATCACATTTTTGCGTAATACCTGACTGTCAGAGACCGAAATATCAAAGTTGATTACTTAAACATTTTCATGAAGGACTTTTAAAACTGTATTACAAAAGCTGCAGAGAAAACCACCATATCCTGAATAGGCCTCCTGACTGAGACCTTACACTGCTCACTGATGAAGATAAAGTAACAACTCAGGGCTGGGGGAGAAGAGTAGCACAACTTTAACACCTTCAGGGTGAAAACCACTGCCCCAGGGCAAGGCTCAGCCCACACAGACCCTCACACCAAAGGTGGGGGGAGAGAGGTTTTGGGTGTGTTGTGGAAGGCCTCTGGGAAGAGTCAGTGAATGCCCATCCTCTGCTGTGCAGAACAGCCCAGCTGAGGGGCCCCTTCACCTGGAGAAAAAGCTTATCCACAGCAGAGGGGGTGTCATGGCCCATCAAAGGGCCCCCAAAAGGGGTCCCCAGACCCTGCACCAGAGATGATGCAACAGACTCTCAGTGTTGCAAGGGACAGTGTCAAACTGTCCACCTGCAAGGGAGGGACGTGGGCGATCCCACCTGGCCCAAAGTGAGTATTAATCCACAGGATTCTCTATACTCCTCAGCATGGCACGGAGTAGCAGCGGTGATGGGGGAGGGACCCTCATCACCAAGAAGACCAGATGGGGGGGAGCAACAAGACGTCTTTGGGACCCTTGGATGGGTGATATTCTTCCACCTAATCCCTGTCACTTTTCCCCTGTCCCCCCACCCCCCATGCACACTTCTTTTTCTATTTCTTTCTTACTTTCCTCTTTCTTTCTCTTTGCCTCTGCTATAAATGCATATTATAAAATTGGCTTTTCACAAATATGAGAATAAATACCATATGTATAATTGTACTGTATTATGTTTTATTAATAGAGTTTAGAAAAGTGATGAATGTATTTTCTGATTGAAACATAGTGTTAATAGTAAAAAGACTAGGTTTTTTTTCTTTTTGTAACATCTAAACTGACCAAACCAGACGGTATGGGGGGGTCACCTTGTATTCCTCCATAAAGGCTGCAAACTTTCTATTTCCTTATCCAAATGAAAATAACCAGAAACCTTAGAAAAAAAGATTTACGAGACCCATGTTACCAGACAGAGTGGAGCCACCCACAAATAAATCTACCAGATAAAATGACTGAGGGGATTTGAAACAGATAAAACCCAAAAAGAATGTTTGAATTATGCATTAAGATCTATTGAATATGTAACACAGCAATCCTTAAAACACAGTATTTGAAAGAGAAGGGTGTGCTTTCTGGTGAGGCATCCCACATGGAACCTTTGCTCTTCTGTGTCCTAAATTGTCTATTTTTATTTTTTTATTCAACTTATAAATATTTCTAAGAGAGTGGAACTCGTTTTTCACAGCCTCTTTTACTATTAAATAAAATATGTCAAATTTTTGGCAACAACATCTAACCCAGTTTGGTTTTAATCTCTTTTTTGGGGTATATTTTGAACCTTCAAAGTTCTTTCAGTTTTATTCACAGACTTAATTTTCTTTGCTCTTCTGTGTTTAAACCGGATTGTAACACCTGACCCACCTAAGAAATTTCTAAAAACAAAAGTACAAGTTCTTCTTGTACTTCTGTACAACCCATACTGCTGTGTTGTGGGTTTCATTATATAATGGTTTTGGTTGCAACACAGAGTCAAATTAGTCTACTGTCCCAGATTGAGACAAATTTAGGAGCAAAAATGCTGAAGGGGTGTCTCCTCCTGAAGAAAGCAAATTCTGGCAGCCCCTCCCTACTGGTTCAGAGAGGATTCCTGTGGAGAAAGTGAAAAAAGAACTGTTTATTCAACAAGCAGGATGCCCACAGGCATGAAAAGAATGAACAATGTTAAATAATGAAAGCTCTTGCTGCTCTGCTCTGAAGAGATGGTAAATTCAGAGTCCTTCTGTAGGTGTGGCTCAGTCTCTGAGTCCGGAACCAGCCTCTGGGCCGTGGGTGATGTTCTGGTGTTTTGGATCAGAGAAAAGCTGTGCAGTTCCAGAAGAAGCCACAGTCCCAGGAAAAACTTCTTGGCCTAGCTAACAAAAAGAAGCTACTAAAAGGCAAGGAAAAACCCTCCGTCTCTGTTTCGGTTTGGGAAGACAGGTATTTGCTAGATAAAAGCTGGAGTTTGCTTTGGAATGGGGAGTGTAAGCTACGCTCTTCCTTTTCTTTTTTTTTTCAATTATAAATTTACAATTAGAAGTTCTTAGGCAAAGACTTTTGGGAATAGGAAATAGCAGTTCTTTATTAGTATGTATTACAAAGCAACCAGACAAAAACAAACAAACAAAACAACAACAACAACAACAAAAAAAAAAAAAAAAAACTAA
>VXBN01000503.1:305-72580 GCA_013397395.1 Sinosuthora webbiana
CCCCTTTTTTTTTTTTTTTTTCCTTTTCTCTCCAAAAAACATGGCTGAAGCTGGGACGGGCTTTTTGGAACAGCTCAAGTCTTGCATCGTCTGGTCCTGGACTTACCTCTGGACGCTGTGGTTCTTCATCATGCTCTTCCTCGTGTACATCTTAAGGGTGCCGCTGAAGATCAATGACAATTTAAGCACAGGTAGGCTGTGATCGTCTGCCCCTCGCCCTGCCCCGGGGGCGGCTCGGCCGGGGGTGCCCGTGGGGGGGCGCCCAGCGCCGCCCCCGGGTGTTGGAGTGCTGTCTGGAGCTGTGTGTACTGTTCTTGTTGTACTCGAGCATGTTCGTTAACCGGAATGAAAACTTTAATTGTCTTTCTTACAAAAATTAGTTCTCAGCTACTTTTTCTGAATGATAATAAATAATAAGTGCGAGTTCGCTGGAAGATTATCGCTGTTGCAGTGGACTTTGCTTTGGGTGCTGCGACTCGGTAAGGCAGTGTGCCACTGCTACAGCAGTAACTTACGTACTGTTAGCCGGCCTGGATTGGGCAGTTATGTCTTTATCTCGAAATTGCTTATTTTTCCTACCCATCTACTTCGACAGTTTAATTTCTGCCCCCCCTCCCACCTCTCTCCCACCCCCATGCTGGAGAAGACAAATCAGTTTTGGAGCAGACGAGATGTAACCCATGTAGCATCCCTTCTGCTGGAAAGTCAAACGTTATCTGAGCGTTTTTCACCCATCCCTCTGGCCTGTTCTCATTTGATAAGCCTCTGGCAATTCCAGCATCAAAGAAGAATTTAGAAAAAAGGAAGATTCAGCATACTGCAGCTTTCACTTTAAGCATAAAGACAATTATAAATTGACTTTATAAATTATAAACTTTAAATGCAAATTTTGGTCAAATTTTCACAATTTGTCTTTGGACAATATCCTATTTCTTTTTACATTGCCTCACACTGATTAGAACAGGAAGTAATTTTTGCTGCTTGATTCTTAACAATTTATCTAATGCGTACATCCCAGGTAAACACTGCAGGCCATTGTCAAGCAGAAATGTCAGAGTGCTTTATATTATAATTTCCACTATAGCAAAAAATCACAGGCATCCATCTGAGTCCTAATCAACCCCCTCTGATTTCTTCCTGAGTTTGAAGGAACTAATTCTTGATGCACTTTCTCATTTGAAATGTTACTCCAGCTGAGTCATCTTGGGGTTTACTGAAATGTCTCAAAATGCAAGTAAAACGACAGTATGAAATCTTTGAGGAGTTTAAAAATGCTGAAGAAAGTCCCAAAATGCCTGATGAAAATTAGTTACTGGGGAGAACGATAGGCACAGTATGGTCTTCATGCATCATCTATTCCTAAATGGAATTTATTAAAAAATTAGTACTGGCAAGAACATGATCTTTTTTTTTTTTTTTTTTTTTTTTTTTNTTTTTTTTTTTGTTTAGTTTTTCAACATTTTTGTGAATTAATTAAAACAGATTTAATTTATTGTAGATCGTCTTCCCCCTAGCCTCCCCAGCTGATTACAGTGGGATTCTACTGCCATTAGTTTAAGGTTGATCATTAAGTACCACAGCAACTGATGATGTGATACCAATCACATTTATTTCAGTGATTTGAAAATAAATGTGTAAATGGTTGCTACTGAAACTTCTACATGACATAAAGAAATAGTAGGGTGGTTAAAAACAATGACCCAGAACAAGCTGGATCTGTTGGTGATTTAAGGTCAAACCAACTGGTTTTCAGTATCAGCAGAGGCAGGCTTAGGCAGCCAATTAAAAAACTCCAGTTCCACAGGTATGATCTGTGGTATGATTTCATGATTTCTTCATGAATCGTAAATTTAGAAAGGTTTTAGAGATTTAGATCAAACACCTTAAACAGAGTCCACGGTGGGCTGCTGTGATAGGAAGGACTAGTGTGGCATGTATGGGAGGGCACCTGCCACAAGGACCTGGTGCTTGCTACTGCTGTATGATTTTGTTTTTCCATGCCTAGTGTCAGTCTTTTTAAAAGGAAGTGGAAAAGCTGGAGAATATAGTGGAAAAATTATTCCAGGGCTGGAGAGAAGCATTAGAATATGATTACAATAAGGTGGTACTGTCGTGGAGAGAGAGAAAGAAATGGCCTTTTAATAATAAAAAGAATTATAAGAATTGATGACTAGAAGGAGAGGGCAAACTCAATTTTGTCATTATCAGGCATTGGTTTTTAGCAAACTTGGAACAGCTGATAAGGAACCTTTGGGATTTGCATATCTGAATGTCTGAAATGTGAAGTAGGAATCACTAGTGTTCCTGCAGCCTTAAATTGCTTTTTGGCAAGGACAGGACAGCAAACTGTGCACCACTGGCAGTCAGTGTCATTGCAGATGGTTTCACCAAATAGATGTGTGGTTGATCACTTGTATCTGAAAGTCTGAGTAAGAAGTATGGGGTCTTTTTTCCCTCTTTCAGTGTTGTACAGATGTGCACACCCAAGCATTAGTGCATGCTGGTCATCCCGTGTGTTTCATTGAGCTCCCAGGCTTGAAGGTCCTCAGTTTGGCCAAGCATAATTTCAGTGTCCTCAGTGGAGTACATTACTGTGATATACCCAAAGGGAAATCTAGTCTGTCATATAAGAATATTAATGTTAAGTCTGATTGTGATGTTTAATGGTTTTGGGTTGGTTTTTTTCATTGTTTTAAAGTTTGATGTCCAGATCAAATAATAAAATTATGAATAGGAGAGTTTGAACTATTGTACCACACCATTAGCCAGGAAGCAAGAGAGGACACTTAATAGGCCAGGCTAGAATATTAAATACAGAATAAGCAGTTGAGGAAGTGTATGTACAATCTTATCCCCAAATAATTAAACATACCTATTTTATGTAACATGCTGTATTTTCTTCCCATGTTGGCACTTGCACAATTTCTGAATGCCACACTAATCTGAATTAAGACACAACTCTTCTAAAAATGTGCTTGTTTTTCCTGACATAAGAATTTGGATTTCTAGTCAAATCCTAGGAAGGAAAGAGGCACTGAAGTTAAACAGTTTCTGATGATTTTATTTATCCTTTCAAAGTGCAACAGAAAGTCGAATTTAATGACCAGAGCAGTAAGTATGACTGGCTTGTGACAAGGCAGACAGGAGGAAACCTCTGGCTTGCTGAGGGTAGAGGAAATCCGATAAACTGATTTCCTAAAAGTGTGAAAAATAAATACACGGGTATGAGCTCTGGGCTGAGTCTGGTTCCATTGGTGTCTGTGGAGTATTACTATCCAGCTGTGCTGGAGGAAGCCCTGTGGTGTTACCAGCTGAGCTGCTGGAGGGGGGAGCATTAGAAGCCTGCAGAATGGAAGAAAACAAGTAAAGTTGTCCTGCCCGGCCCCTGAGGTCAGCAGGCCCCCGGTAACCACTGTTGGAAGAGCAAGAGTACATAACCTTGTGGTGGCTAGGACAGAGTTGTTATCTGAGGAACGTGGTATATTTCTCTATTATGAATTTTTAAAAACTATTATGATGACATTCCCACTGAAATAAATAGCTAAAATTTTAATTAATGTGGGACTTGTGATCAGGTAATAGACTTCTTAAAGCCCAGCACCTGAACACTGCGTGTGGTGCTGGCCTTTTGGAGAGGGAAGCGGCTGGTGTGGAGCAGGACTGGCAACACTGGCCGTCACCAGATCCCCACTCACCCCTGTGGTTTGTGTGCCCAGGGTTTGAAGTGAGTATGTTCAAAGTCCTGTAAATTTAGCATAACAACACTTTCTCTTTGTCCAAAAACCTCTCAGAAGACACAAATGGGGAGGTTTTTTTAGTCATCCTGGCCCACCTCAGGTGTGTTCACCAGTGTCTGCATTGCATTGACTTCTGGAAGCAAAGCACTTGGAAAAGACCCATCTTATGAAACTATCTTGTATTAAACCAGGCAAGAAAGCTGTGGGTGATTTCATTAGCTGAAATACTGTGGGAGATGGAGAGATGGAGCCTGTCTTAGGGTGGTGGCTGCTGTCAGCGAAGCTCATCTCATCTTTCTGATCTTCCCTTTCTGGGCTTCCTGACTCTGCCGATCTATACTGCACTTTGGTGCAACGTGCCCCAGTAAGCTGCAGTGTGAGAAAAAAGTAACTTTTCACTCCCACGGTCTCAAATTCAAGTAGCAGCAGCAAACATTTGCCTGTTATTAAAGTTTAACTAATCTCACATTTTTCCTGCTGCTGCTAATTTAGCCATGTGGAGCTGCGTGTGCACAAGCTGCGGTAATAAAGCACCCTTAGGACAGAAGGGTTTTTTGGGGACTGGACGCCTGGGAGTATGTCTTCCCTGTGCTGGGGAGGGGCTGCCAGTGCCCGCTGGGCCTCTGATCGTGTTGAGATGTGTTTGCTGTGATAGCATCTTGACAGCTGGTCAGGAGGTATTGTTCCCCTTCATAAATTTAAGCTAGTGCAGTTAATCATGAGGGTTGGAAAACATTAACCTGACAAAGGCCAGGGAGTTTCAAATAGTTTGAAAACCAGTGAACAAATTCTTTCTTTTCAGAAGAACTGAACTACAGTAAGTTTTAGTTTTGCCGACTTGCTAGTAGTTGTTTGGTCTTTCTTCAAAGCAATCTGCCGTCCTTGTGATGGGTTTCCCGGTAGGCATCTGCTGTGTGAGCTACACAAGAGAGTGTGGTGGTGGGCGAGCCAACAGAAAACCTGCAGCAAAACTCTCATGCCACCAAAGGAGATGGAAGAATTCTTAACTCCCTGCAAGTGCCATGTAGGTTTGTTTGGGGTATTTTTAAGAACTTGACTGTTGAAGGTAAAATTTCAAATGCATGACCACTTCTGTCAAGGTCAGCATCAATCCTGCATATGAAATTCACAGAGTCAGTTACAGATAGATAGATTGCTTACTGACCCCAAATCACTTGCATTAATTTTTGCATTTCTTAGAATGTAAATTAAATATTTACTGATCTTATTTTCTACTTAGAGGAATTAAAGTAAACAGTGTTTTCTAGACTGTTAACCCCTCTGTTCAATTGTATCACTTACAGCACCACAAAACATTTGTAGTTGCTGCTGAGCCTCCAGACAGGATTTGGATGTCAGACATTTATTTGGTCTGCCTTTCTGGGTTTTGCAAAAATAAGTTTTTACTGCTGTAGACTAATACTCAGGAGGTTATTATAAAACAGATTTTAAATGTTTTAAATGTGTGTGTTTTCATCATGCTACACTTGGAAACTCTCCCTTTTTTATGGAAGAGATTATGATATTTTTTATGGAAGAGATTACATATCAGAGTCGCATGTTACTTTTAACAAAAACTAGACAAATCTTTTTAGATTAAACTGGGGGTTCTTGGGGGAAAAGCCGTATCAAAACTTGATAGATCAATGCCCAACGGATGCAGTATACAATGATACTTTTGACATGAATTTTCTATGAATTTTGACATTTCTTCACCAGTTTGCAGTTTGATTTTCTGGTTGAGCTAAATTTTTCAGTCAGCATTAGATGCTGGAAATGGAGTGAAGTTTGTAGGAAATGCAAGGGTTTCAGAAAATACTGTTTTAAGAAATTGACTTTCTTACTGCAAAAGCTCTAGAAGATTTGCAGTCAGTATTTCAGGGGAACTGTTTAAGCCAGAGCCTTCAAAATAGTACTTGATAATATCTTGAGTGAGCTTACTGTAACCCTGACTGGTATACAACCGTGGAGCTGTACTGCCAGCTTCTCACTGAAGTCTAATGTCCTCTGCGTGCTGATGAAAGTCTGCGGAAATGCTCCTAAAACTGCATGTGTGTACTGGGATTACCCAAAGCATCCACAGAGTGCCTGGACAAACTTAGCCCAAAAGAACATAAGCCCCCCATTGTTCACAGGGGTCATAGGTCCTAATTGACTGAGCGGCTGCGAAAATACCACCGTTCTAAATTAAAGACCTTAAAGCAGATATTTTTGGTGGTTATTTTGCAAAGCAAACGCAAAAATCCAGATCATAAATTTGCATTCGTGAAAGACAAAATAAGTGCTAACCTGTGTCAGTGCCTCAAGAACTGAAAAAAGAGAGAAAAGTACATAATTCTGTGCCAAGGCTGTACATAAAATGAAAAATAGAAGGTCATGATGCCTGCCTGAGAGCAGCACCTGGCAGGAATTAGGAAGATGATATTTGATAAAATGGGGATTTTGGAGGGAATGACCTGCCTGTGTTTTAAAATTGATTCTCTGAGAGGAGCTATGGACAGTCTAGCAAAACCACACACCCTAAGGAAGCTCAAGCTGTTTATCTAATCACAGAGAAGCTACTTGACAGTAGCTAAGGAGGTGTAAGAGTTTTAATCTAGTTGACAAACATATAGTGAGCTTCCTAATATTTAGAGGTAAAATTCATGTTAACTTGTCAGAATTGGTGCCCAGATCATCAGCGGTCTGAGGAAGCAGCCTGGCTGTGAGGCATGCTGCAAGCAGTGCCCTCTCTTTAATAGAGAGGTGGTTGCTTATGCTGTAAATTCTGTGGTGGGAAGAAAGTAGTAGGTACTAAAGTAGCCTTTAATATAGGGAAGACATCTTTAAAAAGGGGTGGCTGCAACCCAGAGGAATGCCCATGCTAAGTGTTTTTTATAATAGACTTTTGAAGATGTGTTTTTGGACCCAGCTGATATGGCAAAGGATATTATGCCTCTTCATCTTTGGTTCTCATAGTATTAAGACCCTCAGTGTAATGAGGATTGCCAGGCTCTTCAGTGGGGAAACTGGGAGTGAAATCTAATGGCCCATAATAAACAGGAGAGCTGACTAGTTAAAACAGTATTATGCTGAGGTTTAAAAACCCCCACACCCGGCTAAAAACACTTGCTGATGGTGTGTAGGTATGTTGTGCACAGAGGCTCGATAGTCCCCTTTGTGCCAGGACTTTTGTGCAATGTGCTAGAGAGTAGTCCCCACTGAGTCCGAGGTTTTCTGTGTATTGTTCAGTCAGCTGGCAAGCCCTGTGCTTAAGGGAGAGTTATTTGTCTTGTTGGCAAGTGGTAAAGCAAATAAAACCACTTAAGTGGTGACTTAGATTGGAGGGCCAAAGCAGTTTCTTCTGGATTGAAGGAATGATCATTGCTGTCAGAAGCTAATGAAGTCTTTTGTGTGGCTGTCACAAGAAGTAAGGATTAACCTTTTTTTATCCAAGATCAGTTATTTAAGAAGGTATTTTATATTTAGCAAAATCAGGCCCTGCTCTAGTTACCTGTCAGAATGTTGAATACAACTGAGAGTTCTGTTGAACTGTACGGGGAGAACTAAGGCAAAAGGAAATGAGACCTTGGTCCTGCAAACCTTCAGTGGTTTAGTTTGTTCCACAAGCATAGGCCCAGGGCTTTACTGCACAGGTAATTAATATGCATGAATTCTCAAAGACTTGGGCCTAAATGTTTTACTAAGGTGCTGCAGGGAGCCTGTAGCAATACAGGGGATAGAGTCCCCAGTCGTTTCTGCCCGAAGGTAGTTTTTCCTCTTGTGGTTTGATGGTTGCACCTAAGTTTTGCCTTTTTTTACCAGAGCTGTTTCAGGAACATTCTTAGGCCGTCTGTCATAGAATTTAGGATAATGCCTATCCTTGTCCTGTGGACAGACTATGAGGTGCTTGTGGGGATGTTACTCCTCTGTTGGCTGTTAAAGGGGGTGGCTGAAGGCTCCTTCCACCTGTTTTTAAATTAGCTCTTTGTGGCTCTGAAGGCATCTATTGAAAGATTGTGTTATAAACTCCAGCTTGTCCTCATGTCTGCGAACTGTCATGTGGATCAGTGATGCTGTGTAAATGCTAATGAGTTAAAAGTTGCTTTGTGAAATCCCCACACAAGCTAATTGGAATTTTTTTAATGTATGTCTTAGTCGGGCACTGCAGAAGGGCAACCAATTTTAACACCAAGAATACTAAGCTTAAGCAACAATAATGCATTTAAAGACAAGAGTTAATGTCATGCTTTCAGCAGACAGAACAAACAAGTTGTAACTGTTAAGCCTGAGGAAAGGGCCTAAATTCAAAGTCCAAATCAAACCTCGCCAGCTGCTGAGAGAAGACAAAGATTTATTATTGTGGAGTCTAAACTGGAGATTTGACACTGTGGTAGACTCATTGCTTAAGTGATTAAATGCACTTAAATATACCAATTAGAAGGATGAAAGCTATAGGGCAAAAATGAAATGCAGTCATCTTTAAGATTCCTATTCTGTGTAGCATGCCAACTGCAACCATGAGAACTAATTTCCAGCTCACTTTCTACAAATAAACTTGGCTTATTAAATGTCAGGGCTGTTAGGTTGAAATGCAGGATCTTGTGCGTAGTGGCAAGACACTCAGAGATCAAATTTAAAGCATAAGAAATGTTGTTATCGTCATCTTATTTTGTAAGGCGGCCATTTATTTCTCAAGAAAATATGCTTGTAACCTGAGAGTGTCATAGATGTTGAACTTCACATAACTAAATGTTTTCATGGCATGTCCTGTATGTTTATGCTGAGGGCTGAAAATTGTTTACAGCGTGGTTTGGTCTGAAGCAAGGTTATATGATCCACAAATGCACTTAATCTTCCATGTGAAATTTCTTCTGCTATTTTTAATACTGAAGTTAACTTGATAGCAGTGTACCCGTCTGGTATGTTTTACACAAATCTCAGCTTAGTGTCCCGGGCTAGTGATTTCCTCAGTTTTCCAAGAGAAGGTTAAACCAGAGCCTGTCAGAGAAGGCTTGCAGCTGGCCTTCCTCACCCTGTGCAGGGGACAAGGGGACACAGAGTCCCAGGGGGAGGCTCAAGATACTTCTTGAGCAGAAGCCAACTTTGTGGAGCAGCAGGATGCTGCAGCTGAGCTGATGAGCCCTCCCTGTGAAGAGAAGGACCTGAGGAGGTCTTGTGCAGTGCTGCACTGATGCAGTTTCTGATCTTAGAAGCCCAAAGTGCCATCTCTATAGTGCTTGACTTGCTGGATTTATCTGCCTGATCAGAGTGGTCTCCTGCGTTGTGCTGTGGTTGTTATAAAAGTGCCTTCTGGTCCCTATGTCTGACTGTCCTGCTCATTGTGTCAGGACAAAGGAGGATTGATACAAGCACAAGTGAATTGCTTTAGCAATTAATATTGTCCTACATATTCCCAGAAATTCTTGTCAAGAATTTAGGGCTTAAAAGTGCTGATGACAGCTGTGTTAGCAGTCACCTCAAAAGCCACATAATCTTGTGGGGAACACAAGTCCCAAGGAGCTCTGATTAGCTCCAGGATTCCTGAAGGTATCTGAGCCACAGGATTTCCTCAGACCTGGCCAGGAGAGTTTGACGTGTGTTACAGCTGAGAGTGTTTTGTCAGTGGCTCAGCAGAAGGCGGAGTTTCCACCCTTGATGTCCTTCTGTGAGGGGTATGTAGGGGCTGTGCTGTGTGGCACTGGAGAGCTATCCAGGCCTCTCTGGGTCCCCAACTCCAACACTCAGTCATATTTTACATTATATTCCCATCAACTGCTGCACTGAAAGATTATTTTTTTTTCCAGAACTTGGTAATTCTCATGGATAGAAGCTTTGCTCTCACTCTGGCTTTGATGCATTTGTGGCTGGCTTGCACATGTTTGTTCTCGTGACAGCTCTCTCCTTTACCTGCAGAAGCAGCAGCACCACCGTGAAGGCTGGTTCCCAGTGCACTTGTGCAGGGTTTTTCCTGCCTGTCCATCCCATATAAGACTGAGTCAATTGGGTTGTCCTCGTGTGTTCTCCTAAAACTGCTGGATGTCCTTGAGTCTGCTGGTAGTACTTTATTCTTTCAGTTTTCTGGCCATTTCATAACTGGGTTTGTACACTCCCCATCATATGCCAAGGTAAGGCTTCACCAACTGCCTTACATAGTGTAATTAATCCTTCTCACCTTCCAGTGAAAATAGTTTTCCTTGTTGGTTCCTTGCCTTTTGTCCCATTAACTTTGATATGGTGTCTCTGGCTGCTTATGCCAGGTGCCTTCTGGTTTTGGTAATGAAAATACTCTGTGAGGCTCAGTTGGCAGCTCCATGTGCTCTCCACACTGTCCAGGACTCCCAGGCTGCCTGCAGGTTTCTCCATCTCCTGTTTTAACTAGCTTTCTACAGCCCTGTCAGTACTTTACCAAAATCCAGACAGTTTAGAGCTACACGTTTTTCTTGGTAAGAAAACTGAATATTTTTTGTAAAGGGACACATATCTGATTGGCCTGGCATGATTTATTTATTTTGTGTTTTATCCTATTTTTTCATGTACCTCCATTGCTTAATTTATCCTTAAAGTTTTCAGGACTTTGGATCTGCATTTTAAAAACAGAAATATTAAGTACTCTGGCATAATTTGGGGGCTTTGAACAGTTTATTAAAACTGTCTCAATATGGGGCTTGCTTTTAAAAATGCAATTTCCTTCAGCAAGTTGCTTTCTGTACATTCTCTTAACCTTACACTCAACTGTGTCTTGAACATGTTAAGTTCTTTGAATTATATCTTGCTTTCTCCTGTCAGTGTCTCTTTTCTTGCCCTTTAATTATTTTTTTCCTCCACATTCAGCAGTTTTGTTCCCATTCAAAAATGAAATAAGTATTCACTTTGGAAACTACCATATCCTGCTTTTTACCTTGCTATGTCCTTATTTATTTTGTTGAAATAGTCTTGGCTTGTTGAATTTGTTGTGATGTATTTTATCTATTTTTATACAGATCTTTAGTTACAGCTTAGTCTGACTTTTTCAGATGGTAGTTTTATTTCTCTGCCTTTTGTCCTCACCAAACAGAGGGAAATCTTTGAACATCCCAGGTCTTGCAGGTTACTTGTACAGGGCTGATACTGCTTTAGTTGAAGGCCTTAGCTGATAGACTGGTATCATGAGGTAGAAATTGAAATTAACTTTCCATTATTATTTTGAGAAAGTCTGTGTTGTAATTCTGGTCTCCTTGAAGCAGTTGGTAAAGCTCCTACTGAGTTAAGGAAAGCGTAATGTTGCCCCAAGAGGTTTTTTTACATTAGTGTCGATAGAAGAGAGTATATAGCATGAATGACTCTCATACACCTCCCAGCAAATCTGAAATAAGTTTGCACATTTGCTGCCTTCTGGATTTGAAACATGACAGATATCAAGATGCTGAGAATTGATGGCAGTACAGGTTAAATAAAGGCATTTTGCATGAAAAGAAGTTGACCTGTCTAAATCTAATCTGCAAAGTTTCTTAGCTGCTTTTTATGTTCAAAACTTTTAAATCGGTTCTCCTGCCACAGATTTTTATAACTCCTGAAGTCGCAATACAGATTTTCAGTTTTACAAGGTAGGCTTTCTGATGGTGTGATGAATTTTGCATGACATAAGCCAAACCCAGTAATTAATAAATCATTAACTGAAAACTTTGGGTGCTTCAAGTACGATTCTACTCTTCTGTAAGTCAGGTAGATCTAAAAATCCCAGTTTTTCTTCAGGCCCCATTCAGACTGGCAGTGACTGATTATGGAACAATGTTGTTATTGGCCAATTGTTTTTGTTTCTGAGTAATATATACAGTAATATATAAAATATGTTATATGAAAGATAAAAAATTGTACAAAAATATATTGATATATATTACATTATATATAATATTTATGTTATTAATGTATATGTAATAAAGTACAGTGCTGTCCCCCTTGTGATTGAGGCTACACTTCATCATTTGGGGTGCAGAGTCAGTGATGTGCAGGACTAATTGGCATTGTTTGTTACTTTCCTTAGGTAAGCTAGTAATACAGGCTTGAAATAAATATCCTACAATATTTTCCTTACAAATCTGTTCTTCCCTAGGTGCAGTGGAGTTCCTGTTGGCAGATGGCAGCAGTGTGTGGGTCTGGGTGCTGCCATGCCCTTTGCTGTGCTGTGGGGCTCTGGTGGCCCATGTTGTGTGTTGGTGTGAGAGCAGCTGCCCCTCCGTTGTTGTAAAGTGGCTCCGTGGCTGTGAATGCCAACCCAGCTTGGTTCACTGGGAGGGCACTCCCACCCTGGGGATCACCCAAGATCTCAGGTCTTCCACTCTGGGTTATGACCCCTTTGCATCTTGGTTGCGGACCCTTTGAGCTGAGTTTGTGGTTTAGTCCAGGCTGAACACTGGAGACTTTCTTAGTCTAAAATAAACAACCAACAATCCAAAAACCAGCCACAGAGGGCCCACAGACAGCTGCTGTGGCCACGAGCTCCCTGGCATACACAGCCCTCTGTAGATTACCATGGTCCTCTTTCCAGTGCACACGTGATCCTTCTGCACGGGCACACAAATCAATAATAAACAGTAAATGAATAACGAGAAGCCTGCCAACCAAAATCTCTCTTGTTTGCCTTCATGTTTGTTTTCCTTTTCTAATCTAATGTGACAGAGAAGCATTTAAGGGAAAAGGATGCTGGGAATGATGAAATTTTATAGAGCCTTTTCTCACAAATGCCTTTGTTTTAGGAGCGAGGCTACAGCCATGGGTTTCTGGGCTTAGTCCCTCAGAAACTCTATCCTTGTGTAAGCGTCAAAAACTCAGGGCATTCATGCAGTAGGTAGAGACATGCCTGGTTCAGGGTGGGCTCTGCAGTTCTCAGGATGTGTTTTATTTATATACAGAAGGCAGGTTTTATCTGCCTTTGGTCTTTAAAGTGAAGATAAATTCTTATTAAAAGTACCTTTTCTCTTCCAGTTTGTAACATTAGTTTGTTTGGGATATGTATTTTAAACACACAGACTGGAATTATATCTGCAAGGCAATGTTTTCAGAAGCACCTGGGGTATTTAATTACCAGTGCCTTAGTCAGCCATTAGTTTACTTATTAACATGTACTTATTCATGCACTCTTTATACTAAGCATAGTAATAAACCAAACAATGATTTGCTAACTGAAAGAAAAGCATTTAATATCTGATACACAATGTGTTAGGTGCCTCTGTAATGGCACAGTATTCTTTTACTCGTATGCAAGTGTAATTCTGTATATCATAGCCATTGCCTTGGCGGGAAGTTAACCAGTCAGTTTGGAATAAAAGTTAATATTAATGAGAGATGTGAGAATATCGTAAAATAATTATAAACCTAAAATATGCGCCAGTTCAAACAAATCTGGTTATGGTGTTTGCTTTCTGTGAATGCTATAGTTCAGCAAGAACAGCATCAGCCGACTCAGGTCCTCAGTGTTGTTCTTAAAATGCAGGTCTCTCTGGTCTGATGGTCGCCAAGCACAGCGTGGCTGTAGAGGGGAAATGTCTGAGGTTTGAATACTGTTCTTAATTTATAGTGAACTAAATAAATGGCATATTTACTTACAGAGACAGTTAACTGCATATTGCAGTTTTAAGTTTAGTAGAAAGGATTCATTGAATTTGAAATTGAAGTTTTGATACACGAGGTGTTTATCGTGCAGAAACTAACTAGAAGCCAGTGCACTCGCTTTTGAGTCACTTCCATGTCCTAGTGATTGCAGTTCAGCTGGGAACAGTGAGATCAGATATTTGTTCTGTGCTGTTGGTTTGTACAAGTTTGGTTGGTTTTTTTTTTCCCTGTCTTTGGTGGTTGCCTTCCAATCCTTTCCGTAGTGCTTGAGCCAGCCCTCCAGCGTGTCTTGCCTCAGGTGCTGTAAGCAGATTTTGCATTTGATTCTCAGTAATGTGGCAGAAGTCGAAAAGGCCGTGGACAGTTCCCGCACTAGAGGGCATCCTTCTAAAGACACGGGAGTCATCCTGGGATAGGGAGAGGCAGCTGCGGCCTGTGGGAAATGCAGTCTGACACAAACCTGCGTCTGCCTGCGTGTCAGAGACCTGGTGAAGAAGGGTCACCAGTTTCCACATTCAGTCCCATGCATTAAGCAAGTGTCGGGGAGCCCCTCCATCTACCAGTGGGGACCCTGAAACGTCGCTGTATTGCAGCATGTTACCCACAGAGGGGGAGTACTACCCTGGACACAGTCACACGATAGTAACAAATGAAGTTGTAGGGCCATCCTACAACCGATGTGGTTGTATGGCAGAGTTAAGTCCCGCCCTTGAGCTTCCTAAGTCTGCTTGGGAGGAGGTCCTATAGATGGCTTTTACAAGGTCAGATGAAAGATGAGGTTCATGACCTGTAGATCTCAGGCTACCGAAAGCTGAAGGAACTGTGATGACTATCATAAAGCTGGATTAATTTAAGCAGGACAAAAAATAGAAAATGCAGGACTGGTTTTTGACTGAGGGTGTCTCATATTTGTTTTCCTGAAGTGAATACCACAAAATAAGCTAAACAGCGAGTTAAAACCTGTTGTGGTGATAGGCGCTGCATTTATGTGTCCATGCTCCTGCAGACTGCAGGGTTAAGACAGTGAGGACAGCTTACATGGAGGTGCTGAGGAGGTGACTGGTACCAGCCTGCCTGCCTTTACTCCACCCACTGCCTCAGCTGTTAAAAACACAGTGTTTTTACAGACATAAAGTAGTTTCTAAGGCTCTGGAAAATTTGTGCTAATTGCCGTGGTTTAATGTGTGTCTGACTCTGGCTGACTTATTTTGTACAAACAGCAAAATTATCTTTATTTCCTGAAGGTTTTTCTCCTCCCCAGCTGTTAGTAGATAGGTCTCATGTCTAATCTGTCCGAGCATTTGTGCATTCATGCAGACATGGCTTTGTTGTTGGTTTTTTATATGTAGAAACAAAGGTGTTTGTTGTTTTTTGCGTACCCCTTGCCCCCAGTACAGCTGATCTATTCAGGCATCTGTAGCCATGGACATGGATACAAGTTTTAAAAAATGTCCCTTTTGCTTCAATGTAAGTCTTACAAAAAGAATACTTATATTGCTTATTTTAGCATTTGGGGTCTTTTATCATGGATTTTTCAGGAAAGAAGTCACTGCCTTCCTTTGATGCTTATGTCTGCCTTGCTAAAAAAAAATTGTATACCAGGTTGTTCTTTTAGAAATCAAATGAATCGAGTTCTAGTTCTGCTCATTCAGTTTATTCTCAAGCTGCTTTATATTCTTTCTCTGGACTGCCATTGATATTTTGTGTATGCACAACAGCATTATATAAAAACATAGGTGTTGGAAGCTGATCAGACAGTTCAAACAGACTCTTCAACATCAGGGGCCTCTGGAATGGTGCATGTCTATTTCATTGGGATTTTGTCCATGAGTTTATTTGGGAAGTTTCAACCAGGTTGGTGCTCAGGTGCCTGGTCTTTACGTGGCTGTGTGTTAAATGCTGGCTCCCACCTTTATGTCACCCATCCAGACAGACCAAAGATAAATTTTAAGTGATAAAAGTGAAAAACAGCATTGCAGGTAGGGTTTAGAGTAGGTTGTCAAGTGCTGAACATGTCTCAAGGGTTTGTAATGCCATCTCCCTACCTGTTCTGCACTTACTGGATTGATTTTTGTGTGTGGCTTGTTGTAAATGAACCACAGGGTAAAGAGACTTCTAATGAGGCATACTAGGTAGAAGCAATTTAAATACTTAAAATTTTTGTCTGTAAAGTGTTCTATGAGAGCAGTCTCAGCTGTGACGTGCTTTTATGACAGATATTCGTAAAGGCCACAAAACATTTGCTGGTGTCTATCAAGGCAGCGCCTTAACTTCAGAGAGATTTGAGAGACAGAATACAAGAAAATAAATTTGTACGATTACCAGCAACTCACCTTGAATTTCAAGAGTATAGGCATAGGTGTTCTGTTCTGGTGAGTCATCTCCTGTGTCTCTTTTCATACGTCTTCCAGCCTTGTCCCTTCTTGCACTTAACGTGGCATAAATATTTGAGAGTGCAGTGACTTTTCAAGAATAGCTGCCTTGGTAGACAAGCCCTTGGCCTTTCCTTAGCTTACTGCATCTTCTAATGCTGAACAACAGTGGCTAGGTCAGAAGAATTAAAAGAAGTTTGAATGTGAAGTAGTTTGCTGTGGAAATAATTTTAATAGCTAAATTTGCCCAATTGTATTGTGACAACTGCAGCTGAGAACAAGTGAGTGAACATGAAATATGAGCGGGGCTTACTGTGTATTTTTTTAATTAAAAATAATTCTTATGAGAGGAAAAGGCAAACGCCTGACTTATTGATGAATTTCTCAAGTATTTCTCTGTATGTATTAGGTTTGCATGGCCAGGTTTTGGTAGCAGGAGGGCTACAGGGGTGGCTTCTTTGAGAAGCTGCCAGAAGATTCCAGTATGTCTGGCAGCCAATGCCAGCCAACTCCAGGGTGGACCCACCACTGGCCAAGGCCAAGGCAATCAGAAAGGGAGGTAACACTTCTGTGGTAACAGATCTAAAAAGACAAAAAGAAGTTACTGCACAGAAGTAATCGTGGCCAGAGAACAGTGGGGTGATACTGTGTGAGAGGGACAGCTCTGCAGAGACCAGGGTCAGTGGAGGAGGGGGAGCAGCTGCCCCAGGTGCTGGAGCTGAGATTTCTCTGCAGACCATGGTGGAGACCATGGTGAAGCAGCTGTGCCCCTGCAGCCCTTCGAGATCCATAGGCATATTAAGATCCACCTGCAGCCCATGGAGGAAACCCACACTGGAGCAGGTGGAAGCCTGAGAGAACCTGTGGGAAGTCTGTGCTGGACCAGGCTCCGAGCAGGGACCTGCAGACCCGTGGTGAGAGGAGCCCACGCTGTAGCAGGTTTCCTAGTGGGACTTGTGACATTGTGGGGGACCCACACTGGAGCAGGCTGTGCCTGAAGGATTGCACCCTGGGGAAGAGTGGACCACAGTGGAGCAGTCTGGGGAGGGCTCCCACACTGGATCAGAGGCAGGACTCCTCCCTGAGTGGTGGCAGAAACAACAGATGATGAACTGACCATAACACCCATTCCTTGTCGGCCTGTGCTGCTCTGGGGAGGAGCTAGAGCTGGGAAGGAGGGAGGGGTGGGGGAAGGTGTTTTTAAGATTTATTTTACTTCTCGTTATCCTGCTCTGATTTTGGTAGTAATAAATTCAGTTAATATCCCCAAGTTGAGTCTTTTTTGTCTGTGATAGTATTTAGTGAGTGATCTCTCCCAGTCCTTAACTCATGAACCCTTTGTTTTATTTTCTCTGTCCTGTGGAGGAGAGTGATACAGCAGCCTTGGTGGGTGCCTGGCATCCAGTCAGGGTCAAGCCACCACGCTGTTAACCAAGGGTTTTTATGTGTTCTTGATATTTCTGAGCAGTGTAGAGAGTTTGTGAGTGCAACCGGACTGTGCTCCAGAAACTACACAGAACATAGAAAAAAAAAACTCTGTGGTGAAGTCACTCAGCACTTCCAGTGTTACTTTAGGAAAGGTGTGGACAGATTTTAATATTTGGGGGGGTTGTGTATTTTTTTCTTGAGAATAGTTAATACCAGATGGCAGATTCAAAAAATTGAAAAATAACTTTAGCAGGTGACAGTTGTGATCTGCCCCTCCCTTTCTAGTTTACTTTCTCATGTGAGTTTTTTACTTGGCTTGCCTTTTTATACTCCTATGGATAGTCTTACTGTAATTCCAATTTTGAGTTTTTATAGTTATTGACTTCAGCAGCATCTTACCATACTGACTGTTGCAAGTAAATGATGTGTTTAGTGAATGCCTGTCTTCTTGTACAGTACTCAGTTTGTCCCTTATCTTATTGAATGGCTGCTTTTTTGCAGTTCTGCTGCTTTATTCTACAGACACTTGAAGTGTCCTTTCTCTTTTAACTCTTATGTGGCATAAGGAATACTGATTTTTTTAATCTCATTATTTGTATTAGCATGGCTACATCTCCCTCCACAGTCATGTTTTTGGATAGGTGATAGTACTCATAAGGTATAAGTGAACTACGATGCATAAAATAGATTACTAATTTCATATTCCTTGTCGTTCCTAATATCACATTTTGGTTGGTTAGCGAACCTAAAGAGGTTTCTTTTTCTGGCTCTGCTGCAGCTGTTCATGGAGGGAGAGAATTCTGTTGAACTGTGTACAGCAGGGCTTTGACTTTGTGCTCAGTCTGTTACTCTGTATGGGGAGAGAAGAAAATGCAGTCGTTGTGTTTTAAATTTAGTAACTTCTAGTAATTTTGATGATTACTAAGATGCCTTTTCCGATTATAAATAAACCACATTGTTTAAACTATTTTTGACTAGACTGAATTATGTCCCAAAATTGGAACAGGCTGAGGAGAGTTTGGGAAAGAAATTACCATCAAGTTTTTGCATTCTTAACCGTAAATGGAAACAGAAGGGCTTTGACTGACCAGAAGCTTTAATTCTATAGCTCCTCTAGCTAATGTAAAACATTATATACTAAAAATCCTGTCAGATTTAGTTTGTCGTGCTTTGGAGGTTTTCTTGGAGGTCTGTAGGTAGTGGGAGGTGGCAAGCCCTGCTGTCTGAAGCTTGTTCAGCAGCCTGGGGAGCCCTAAAAGCTTCATGAGTAGCATTGGTGTCCTCTGGGACAAGCAAAAGAGGTAACCCAACATCACTTTCACTGGGAGACCAAGGCCAAGCTGGCAGACACTGCAGGGTAACCATGGGCTCTTGCAAAAACAACTTGAGGAGTTCAGTATCTGGACTTTGATGATCCTTGGCCATCTATGACTCTTGTGATTTCAAGTCACTGAAAGCAAAGTCTGAGGAATTCAGTGTCTTCCTTGCTCAAACTCCTAGGCAAAGGCTGCAGAGTTTGATGAGTAGCTAGGTGGTTATTTGAACTAAGAAGGAGAGATTTCTGGGCAAAAACCCTAAATCTGGTCATTGCTCTTGTATCTGTCAGAATGTATTTACGTCCATGGAATCAACTATCTGTACAGGTTACTTAAATTGCTTGAGAATCTTGCTTCTTTTTATGTAGTTTTGTTAAGATATCTGAAATTAAGAGATAGCATGTGGCAGACAGGAAGGTCATTGAGCTAAAGTTCCTGATGTAGCTGAACAGAAGCAGCCCAGGGGTTTGATGTTCTGGGGTGTATCTTTGCCTTCCAAGAGCCTGTTTGCTTTCTTCTGTGTACCATGTGTCATCTGTCTTTTGTGTGCATGTTACATGAGTTTTAACATCCATGAGATGGAAATGAAACTCCTTCCAGTGTCTGACTAATAAACGTGATGGATTTGGGTGTCACTTCTGATGTCTCATTCTGGGGCCAGAACACCTGTCCTGTGAGGAAAGGCTGAAAAGGCTGGGGTTGCTTAACCTGGAGAAGTCTCCAGGGGGACCTCATCAAGAGGGCTTATAAGAAAGATAGGTATAGACATTTTACCAGGGCCTGTAGTGACTGGAGAAGGGGCTGTGGTTTTAAACTGAAAGATAGTAAGTTTAGATTGAATATAAGGATGACATTTTTACTGTGGGTGTGGGAGGTACTGGAACAAGGCTGCCCAGAGAAGCTATGGATTCCCCCTCCCTGTAAGTGTTTAAGGCCATGTTGGATGGGCTTTTGAGCAACATGGTTTAGTGGAAGGGGTCCCTGCCCATGGCAGGGTGGTGGACTCCTTGAAAAATCTTCACAAACAAGGTACCAAAGTGTTTTACAGTTTGGGAAATGACAAATAATTCTGGATATTTAAAGTTTAATGTCGTAAAGTCATACACAGGAATGTTTCACCCATAACAATATCTTGCTGTGTGTTGTGGTTTGACTAATTTGTATGATGTAGACATTTGATGAATTTTTCCATTGCACATTTTCTCTAAAGCCATAAAAGAAGTATGCAATACTTGCTACTTCTTTTATGGACTCACAAGAAGCCATACTCTTGGAAGAGATTTCAAACAGTAGGTGTGTTTGAAAAATCCTGCTTCTTTATCTCAAATTAATACATAGGGCTTAATTTTGGGTTAACAGGTTTTTTTACCAAATATTTGTTTTCTTTCTTCTTTCTGTGCTTGATCTTACAGTTTTTCGTCTTCAGCATCAAACAGAGGCAGAAACCTAAGGAATCACTGTAACTTTTTTGTTTTTTGCAAATAAGTGAGGATCTCAGGAGCTTTCAGGCGTATTCGTAACCACGTGTCATATATCCCCCTGTGAAGTTATGAATTCCATCTGCTGTATTAAAACCATTGATAGTTGTAATTGGTGTTCTGGTTCACAACCTTTCTGTCTCAGTATCGATGTGATACTTTGTGGACAGTCAGGGCCAGAGATTTTCTGGCACAGAAAGCCAGCAGTTTTCTGCCAGCGAGACCCATGACTTTAGAACGTCTCCTTGTGCAGTTGAGTGGAAACCAGCCATGCTTATGAGCCAAGTTGAATTTCTGCTCTATGAATTGTATGAACCATAAGAGAAGTAGGAGATCCCATACAGATTAGGTCTTTCATCTTAATAGACAAAAACGACGAGAGGCAAGAGGACTGCTGAGATTTGGGGTCTTGGGTAAACCCAAGGCTCTAGGATGGGATGAGGTCCAACTTGTAGGGTGTGTTAGATTTAGGTTGTTTTTCAAGGTGTTTGTGGCTAGAAACACTGTTCTGTTTAGCCAGTTCCTTTGGATAGATTGCCCCATGTAAGTATAGGGAGATTGGTGGCACGTGCATACTCCTTCTCTGGGAGACATCTGCCTTAAATACTCAGGGCTGCAGGAAACTCGTGTTTTAGCTCTGGGTCTGAAACCACGGGACTCTGGCAGGAATATGAGATGAGAGCTTGTTCATCAGTATTTACAAATAGGTTTTCTGAATTAATCTAATGGCAAAAGTAACTGTTGGGGTAGAATTGTTTTTCTTGTTTAATGTCTGTTTAATACTGCCATGGAATGTAGGTATCCGTGGGAGCTCTGTGGCCATGGAGATGAATGTCCTTCTCTCAGCAGGTACTCAAACAGGCTCTGGTCTGTGCATGTGTAAGGTCTGCCCAAAGGCATGGATCCTCTTTATTGCAAATACTGTCACGTGTGCTGTGTTTTCTAATCCTGTTCTTTCCACTCAGTAAACCACAGTGTTAGCAGGACAACAAAAGCTGTAGCTTTTAACATCAGACTCTTCTGGTTCTGGCCAGGAGCAGGATTAATTTTTTGCAGTAGTTGGGATGGGGTGTGGCCAGGCCCAAATGTTATTGAGCACCCCCTCATGAGACTGCCGGGGCAGGAGGAGGGGACTGTTGCTCTTTTGGAGAGGAGTTACTTTCTGTCCAGAAAAGGTAGGGAGGTGTAAATTGGTTTTTTGTCTTACACCTTTTGTTACTAATATTGTTGCTGTTAGTGCTGTTTGTTAATCTCATTGCTGTTTCCAGTAGTTTTTCTTTATCTCAAACCACGATCTGTGCCTTTAGTTCTTCCAATTAAAGGTGGGGGGAGTGAGAGGCAGCTGGGTTTTTACTGGAGTACTAAATTGGGGAATACCATTTCTAAGCCATGATGGTGACATGCTCCATGATTCTGCCTGTGTTGCCTCTGTTAAGCAAATTTTAGAAAACAGTGTGCTTATAACTGCCTTTAACCTCCTAATGGAGTAGAGAGAAAAGGCTTAATACAGGTCAGACCATTTTATGTTTTGACTCCTACTTAGTCTTTAAATTCCATAGGGCATTATCTTGTTACATTTTTGTCTGAATGGTCTGGCTTGCTCACAGTGATGTCAACGTCAACTTGAATTAAAAATACGTGTTGGTGTTTGGTCATGAATTCGTGGTTTCTGCCTAAGTTGTGTGTGGTTTGGAATAATTTTGTAGGAAAAATAGCAACATTTCACATACACCCTATTTCTAATTTGTTTAGTAGAAAGAACATAAATAAAAAGTCATGACAGTAAGCAAAGTCAAAGTAATAATTCAACTAAACAAACAAAGAAATGCAGCAATTAAGTTAAACTTTATTTGCAGTAATTTTCAACTTATTTTTTCCTCAGCTGTGCACAGTAAGATACATTTAGTCAATACAGTATCTAATTTCCTACAAAATCCCTAAGTGTAATGAAGATTTTCATCTGCTTTTATGTTATATGGCAGGAGCATTTTTGTACCAAATTGTAATGCAATAGTCAGGAAACCAAGGAATCTTATTATCTGTTGATGACCAAAATTGCCTGTCCAGATTCATGGTGTAGGTCCATGGCCTTGGCATTTATAAAACTTAATTTGCAAAACCTTACAATTTGAACCTGACACTTCAGAACTGACATGTATTCTTCCTTCCCACTGATACAAAATACATCTTTATTTATCAAGTGTGTGGAAAAAGGAGAACAAACTAGAAGCACCAGTCATTTAACCTCATTTTCTGTGCATGTTTGATGTGCTTTTAAGGACAGGAAATGATGGTATAGGAGACCTTACCTCATCTGAAATAAAAAAAACCTTTATGATAACAGGCCAGTTGCCATGAATGAGAATTTGTTTCAGGAAGGCAGTTTAGTTTTAGACCTATATTACCTCCCAATAAATATTAATCTTCACTTATTTGAAGACTTAGGTCTGTCATGCTCCTAACATGGACAACCTAATTTAAGTATTCATTTCAGTATGAAATACACTGAAATAGGGTGTACCTTCCAGACAGATCTCCAGCTGTTCACTAGTGCTAGTGCAAAGAATCAGTCTTTATCTAAGTTTTTATTACAGCACTTTTTTGGTATTGTTGAGATTTGAAATGAAGACCTGTGATGCTTGCTAATAGGAACTCATTGGTTTTTATTCTGTTGGTGTTGTGAATAATATTTTCTGTGAAGGGGTTGAAATATTATGGAAATGATAACTAAGAACATTTGTTTTAAAATATATTATGCTGCGTTCTTATCCATGGATTTAAAAATAAATTGTCTGCTGAGGAAAAAATGTTGGGCATGTTCCAATTTCACAACAAAAAGCAGGGGTGGGGTAGGATACTCTGTACTTGTGTTGAAAAGGAAAAGAGCAGAGATACTGGGTACAGGCATTTCGTGGAGACCAAAGAAGTCCAGCTGCACATCTTGCATAAGGGAAAAGCTTCAAAGACTTTCTTTGTATTTCTGAAAGTCGAAGCAACTCCCAGTATAATCAGAAAAGGAGTCAACAGATGGAGTGGCAAGGACTCCATCACCAGATCAATTCTCATTTTCATTTAACTTTTTTTTTAATGTTGCTCATTTGCATCTTATTTATTTTGTGTACTCAGGTTGTGATACGGAGAATTGAGTTTGTCTAAGAGTAAAAGGCCATAATTTGATATGTTCTATGTCAAATGTAACACGGGAAGAAACTCTTGTGAGTGTTGCAGGAGATGCTTTAGTGCTTTAAGCTTCTAGCCTTTGACATCATCCTTCAGCCTCTGGTTTTAATCCCAGATTTCCATGGTTTGTGTGATTTAAACACATGAACGCAAGACCTCTCTGTTGTCTGCAGCATTCTCTTGAATATCAGCAATAGAAGACTGTGGTAACAAATGATGTGCATGTGGATCAGTGTTGGACTGGTTAGTGTTGAAAATGAAGATGTTCTCAATTTCCTTCTATATCATCATGCATCTAAATCCTGTTTTCAGAAGCGATGTGACTTTCAAGAAAAGCCAATGGTACTTAAATAAAGAAGTTCCTAAATAACTTGAAAAATGTGCTTGAGTTTCTAAGCATTTCAATGACATAGCTGAACCAATATTCCAATAAATACATGTAGGTAAGACATGGGGTGTTTTTTGAAACTGTAATAGCTGGGCAATTAACATGCCCTGTTCCTGTTGATTGTTTCAATCAATCATGAAAGGATGACTGAAAGCAAAGTGTATTTTCTGCATGCAGAGCAAATGGCATAGCTGGTTTTGATACCATTGGATACTGCTTCTTTCCAGGCTGTAATTTCAGTCTGTCTGCAATACATTTTTTTTTCTTAGTACAAATCTAGTGACAGTAGATAGAGTGAAAGAAAGATGTGTCTAAAGGTCACTCTGAAATGAAAAGATCTTTAAGCAGTGCTTTGGATTTTCTGAATAGCCAAACAAAACACCATGAAGCAATGCAAGAAAACACCAGGTGCCTTTGGGAAGTGAGTTAGGCTCGGCTGGTTCGTGGGTGCTGGTGGCTGTGTCCTGTGACATGGACACCTGCTTCACATCCATGATCTCTGCCTTGCCTGGCTCCTGGTCAGTTGAATTGGTGAGAGCAGTGTCTTGTAGGGGAAGAAGCTTTGATCAAGGGCTGACCTGCAGTGATCTGAGCTAAAGAAAGGTGGATCGAATGCACGTGGTCATGAGATAGGGTCCAGTCTCTGGTCTGTCTTAGCCCAGGCTAGTGCCCTACCAGGGCCTCAGAGGAGTCCTCCTCATGCCTCCTGGTTTGCACGCTTGTGTGGGCTTCCTTGGCAGAGTGTTGCTGAAGTTCATGCACTTCCATGAAATATGTTGATGCAATTGAAAATGCTGCCAGCAGAAAAATCCCTCCTTGCTCTTCTAGGGAGACCGTGAATAGAAGACTACTGAGAGATATTTATTAGAATTAGTCTTATAAACCCGTCGTAGTGTAATTTATGCCTTCCTCTCTGTGCAGGCCACAGCTTTCCTGTTGTAAAGATTGTGAGAAGACGGAGTGGTCCCAGACTGAAAAAAAACAAGAGTGTCTGTGAAATTGTGTACTCACATGAATGCTGAGAAAGATGACTTGAAAAATACATAGGAAGAAAACTAACGGTGACTATCCCACAAGAAAAATAGTCTCGTTCTTAAGAGGACATAACTTTGCCACATGTTAGGGGAACTTACGAAAAAAAAAGGAAGAGCCCTGAAAAAATATTTGAGAATATTTATTTATTTTTTTAAAAAGCAGTGACATTTGCAGTGTTGTCTGCATGGCCATCACCATATTCCCACAGACAGGTCCATGATATTGGAGAGGTAAAGAAAGCACTTCAAATTCCTTGGTGTTTCTTGTTTCTTCTTTTTCTTAGTTCTTTATTTATTTTCTCTTTTTAATATTTTGTTTTGGTCTTATACATCCACAAAGTTCAGACACTTGTTTTTATCTGATGCTTGGGGATTTCTGTCCTTTTTCAGGTTTATTAAGATTTAGTCTCCATTCTTCATTTGAGTTCACGTCACTGTGCTGGCCATGCGGTTAACACGTGTAAAATCTGCTGTGCTGTAGTGCAGGCAAAGGAACATTGCTCCTCACCATCTTAGCCACTTCTCAGAGTTTGTTTGTGGTTGAGATTGAATGTGTTCTTCCATCTGCTGGAATCCCAGGGATGTTAGAATGCAATATTGTTCCTGACACAGAGCAATGAATGTGATCTTTACTGTGGGAAAATTCCTCTGACAGCCGTGCTGGTTCCGAGGAGGCTTGCTGTTGATGCTCTCCTCGGTCACAGGATGTGTCTGCACACAGAGGGGTGCCTGATGCTCCCTGCCATATTGCTCTGTTAACCTTCTGCCATCTCTTGACATTCTTTTGCGCTCACACCTCAGCCCGGCCTGACTCTGTCTCTTCCCTGCAGTGCACTTCGACTGCCAGGTCTCTGGCTTTTCAGCAGAGCCTGTTCCCTGAAGCTCTCCACTGCAGTCTCACGAAGATTTTAGATAAAATGGTGTTGCAAATTCAAGTACATCCCCGTAGCAGGGAAAACCTTTGCTGACCTGGGAAATGAACCCAGTCTGCTGTGTGGATTGTTGCCACACAGCAATACAGCAGTGTTTAATTTGGGTTCTTCAGTATTTGCTGGGAAGGGCTCTGTACTGCGCTGCTGTAATGGCACTAGACAGTCTCTTGCATAGTACTTTCATTAAGACCTTTGCTGTCCATTGGGTCCTGTGAAGACCCCCTGGGTTTTGATAACAACAATGTATGGATACTTGGTTTAGCTCCCTGTGAAAGCAAAATCAGGGATTTGAAAAAACTGGGATAGCCAAGTTCATCCTGGGATGGTGAAGGTGGACTCCAAGGCATGCAGGGAGGCTCATGATGTGACCAGTTTTTGGGGGAAGAGTGAGTGATGGTGACTGATGAGGATCTCTGGACCCCAGCTGGGTCGACACTTGTCCCCCCATTCCTCAACTGGTCACTGTTTCCTTGTCTTAGAAGGAGACTGTGTCTGGACTAGAAGTGAGGAATAGGAGCCCAGAGAGGAAGAGACTTGTGTAAGGCTTTGGTCGTGGTGGTGTAAAAGGTAGGGGCATGCCACAAGGGAGAGCTAACATCTACTACTGCAGAAACACGGCTGAGTACTGTGTAGAGAGCACAGTTTGAAATTTGACAACCCAGCTCCTTCTGGCAGGGTCTGAAGCATTTAAATAGAAACTGCACTGGAACTCTTGGGAAGCTGTTCCTTAGGGGAGGGGTCTGGAGGTGGGGGATGCACTGGGAAGCTGATACATTCTGCTGTCAGCACTTCCTGATTAGTTAGGCAAGCTACAGAAAGGCAGCTTGAGAGTTGTTGTATGGAAGTGGAAAGAGAAATGGTTTGAGTGTAGGAGGAAGTAATGAGACTACTGGCGTCTACATGATGTAAACTCTGTGCAACAAATAAACAAGCAAACAAATAAAAGAACAAAATAGAATGTGTGAAAGATGCCTGTTGAGCTCTCTGTCAGCAGTGGGAATTCAGAGGCTGCACCATATCCACCTTTGTGGGACTGTGCTTCATTTCCCTGAACTACCTTTGTGCCTTGAGACTAGCAGCTGTCATTTAAGATGCAGCATTCAGTTTTGCATTTAAGCAGCACCTTTAAATCAAGATAATTTTTTTCAAGCTTCATTCATAAATTACTTCAACCATCATTGAAATGAAAAAACATGGTTTATATTTCCCATAAGAACTGTACTCTTTTTGGAAAAATAGCTTATACATGGACTCTGTTGGTGTCTAGAGACTGTTTTATCCAAAGACTGGATTCTGCCTGTTTGGAGAACAGTATGTTAGTTCTGTTAGTTCCAACATAATGGTCTGGTGTGCAGGAGTACAAAGGTGACCCAAGGCTCTATTTGCTCATGACCACAACATTTGCTGCAGTAAGAACATGCCTGGTAGTGGGAACCCTCTGACCCCGCAGATGGATAAAGGTGGCAGAGATGGCTGAGGGTCAGTAGTGCCGTGAGCAGTTTGCTGTGTGGGGGGCAGCCTGTCTTGCTGTGTACTCTTCCCCATATTCCACTCAGCCAAGTCCATTCCAAGACCTGACTGCCCACGGGCTGCTCAGGAGAGCGAGTGCCAAAAGGTGTTTGAGGGGCATGGGCTCACATGGCTGCGTTCAGGAGCACATGGCAGCTGAAGGCTAGGTAGCAGTGCATGCAACTGAAGGGGATCATAAAACAGCTTTGTAGAGCTTTGTAGGCGTGGTTTAGTGAAATTTTGCTTTTGAGATATACAGAACTATATTTTGTTACTGCAGAAACAACAAAATTATGCCACAGTATTGCTAGAAGTCTGGATCTGTCTGATTGTGAAAGGAAATTAAAACAGGCAAAGTTTTATTATTCACCCTGAGTGAAAATGCTGCATCTTAAGAAGATTAAAAGTTTTGTTCATTGCCAACAGCATATTAATTCATCTGTCAATTGGAACAAAAAAACAAGAGTGTGATTAAGATCATATTTTCTCTGAGGTCAATGGTGTCTTAAATCAAGGAAATTCAGAAACTCTCAGTTGTTTCATAACAAAGGTAAATAACGAATTTAAACAATTGTCTGATTATTTTCAAGAAACAGTAAAAAGTACTGTAATTTAAAAAAAATGTATAAACCATTATTTGGTTCTGAACTATTATCCATCCCATTTACTGTGCAATACCCCAAAGTACATTATGGAAAACTCCTTGGTTTGGAAAATCAAAGGTTCTTAGCATCTTTGTTTTTCTCAGAAACTTCAGAGCTCCCTGACACAATCTGTTTCATTGGGCTTGATGACAGAGAAATATTAAGTCATGCCATCATTGTAGACTGCAGTTGGAAGTGTTACTTCTATACTATTAGGTCTGCAAAACTGTCCTGTTACTATTGCAGTTTATATTTTTTAAAGATGCTAAAAGGGGGAAAGCAAAGACACTTCCTATGGCTTACAGCTAGTATTTATTAATGTATTAAAATCTATTCATTATGCGCTCTTAAAACTAGTTCAGTCTAAGCATTATTTCAGTCCTAATGTGGCAAAAGTCTATAATTGTTGGTTAAAGTTTTCACTATGGAATGTTCCTCACAGAGATGTGTATTTTTGCTTCACAAGCTCTGCATTAGGAGAAGGCACAATGCTGTGATTTTAGATTGAGGCTTCCTGCTCCTTTATTATATATAACATACTATTATATATAATAATATATATATAATATAGAGAGTACATATTTATTATTATAGTTAGTATTACTATATAAACTTGCTGACTTTATTATATGTCCTTTTGCCTCAAATGTGGTGATGGACAGAATACTCTTCTGACGTCAGTAGTCTTGGACAAATTATAGAAGCCTGAAGAATACTCGGCTCTTAAGGCTGACCTTCAGTTTGAGGCTGATTCCAAAGACGTGCAGAAAACTTGATATTCAGATTTTAGGAAAAAGGAAGACAAAAAGAATCCAGTTATTTATCCATTTGCTTTAAGTACCATTATTGAAATAAATTACACACATCGTTGTTTGTATCCTTGTTTTCATCCAAAGATACAACAATGTGCATAATTTATTTCAATAAGAGATCCAAGGGATCTCTGGTTGAGACAGAAGGGTATTTTGATGGAGAGATCGAAAGGAATGGTGTATTCTGGGCCAGGAGGGGCTGCAGTCTTTGAGATGGACTTGGATACACAGATTGGATTCCCAGTGGATCCCAGTGGCAGAACAAGAGGCAGCAGGTAAATGCTCAAACACAAGAAATTTTGTCCAAACATGAGAAGGCATTTCTTTTCTCTGCGGGTGTTCGGACCCCAGAGCAGGTTGCGCTGAGAGGCTGTGGAGTCCCCCTCCTTGGAGACGTTCAAAACCCAGGTGGATGGGACCATGCATAACCCACTCCAGCTGATGGGACAGGGACTTGGACACCCTTGCAATCTGTGCTGCTGGAGGGCGACTTCGGAGAGGCTCAACTCAGGATATGGAGCAAGGCAGATGAGAGGGGAGATTTTTCTGTGGGCTTGAGGAGGGAATTGGCTGCGTGTTGGGAAAGCCTGGGTGCTCTCCAGGGGGAGGGGTGGATGCTGATGCCTCAGAGCTCTGGATTAGGAAGCATGGAGCAAGTGAGGGGCAGGTCTGGATAGAGGGCTGGGATCTGAGCTTGTCTGTGGCCAGGTAGGTAGAACAAGTAGCCACCTTGCTAAACCCATTTCATCCAACTTGGATTTTAGCTTGAGTAAAGTCCTATGAACGTGACAGTATTGGTTTGTTTGAACCATCCTCAGAGGGTCGCTTCAGCGTGGCTTTTTGCAAGGGGGCTGTCCACCCTGTCTGTCACCTGGCCCTGTAGGCTTTTGCTTGATCTGGTTTTGCTTTGTGTTTACTGCTGAAAACGCAGTAGTCCTTGTCTGTTATAAACTAGTGAAGCACTCTGGTTTAAATTTTAATAGCAATAAAAACCAAGAAAAATGTAAAAGATTTTAAGAAAAAAAAGTGCTTTAACTGCAGCTTGCTAGCCAGAAATTACCCCTTTAGAAGGCTCCTTCCCTGGAGACATCTGGCTCTGTAACAGTACACGTAATTCTGGTGCACTTTGCAGCAGAGCTGAACTGTGACTGGCTATTGCAGTAAGACATTCCAGTAACTTTCTGGCTTCCACAGTGAACATGCAGCGTTGTGCCTGCCCACTGCCTGAGCCAGGGTGGGCCCTTGCCAAAAGACACATAAAAGATGTTTCAGCAAGGAGGTTTTTAAAATATTTAATGTTATGTCACAGGAAAATAAAAGTTTTTGGCATTTCTCTGTGTGACAGTTATGTAACTAACTGTGTTTAAACTGATGTTAATTCAAGATAGTAAATGACAGTGAAAAATCCACAGAGGATTAGCTTCCTGAACTACAAATTCACATATGTGTTGCTTTCAGTTCCATCTGTAGTGCAGGGAAAAAATAGAACTGAGTGAACTATTTTTTTTCATAGACTATATTGTATAAAAATAATTGCTCTGATAAGAAGCAGTTATTTCATAAAAAACCCCAAGTGTTCCAGAAGAGTCTTAATTCTTTCTGCACAGACATGAGGAAGATAATTGGAATAAGGGACATGTTAAACACATGATTAAAACACAGTGGTACTTCCCACTGAGGTCTTTTCCATGGGACCTGATTTTGCCTGCCAGGGGAGTTTGTATGTGTCTGGCTGGACACTTGATAATACATAGCTTTTTCTTACTCAAGTAACTAACCCTTTGCTTTTCCCTGTCTGTAGTGTGTTCTATCAATTTCAGTCAAATGCATCATTAGCAACAAAAGTAATGAAGCCTGTAAGTTTTGTTTGTACCAGTTTATAAGGAGATGTGAAGGTTGAGGTCAGAGAAGGTGCCATACTGGACTGCATTCATCCAGTGTACAGTTTCCAGTGTGATGTTTGGTGTGAGGTAAATACACAGTAATCTGTGTTTTATTTTGGAATACATTTACTTGAGAATTTTTGTTTAAAAAGATTTTCACAAGATGTGATTCTCATGCTGTTTGACTGAAGTTTTGGGCCTCTGCCCTTGGGGTGTCTACAGGGCCAGGCTTAACCCACTGAATACAGGAGGCGAGTCAGTCCTTGTGCTTGAGTTTGTGCTTTGGCCAATCACCAAACCATCTTCTGCGAAGGATGAGTGGTATCAAACAGTACTTGCTGTAGTGTAAACAGAGGCAGAGGCTCAGGTGGGTGAATTACACTGACAACAACCAGCACTAAGCAGAGCTGGTGGCCTCTAAAGGCTGATGGGTTTCAGGAAGCATCAAGGACGGATGTTTGGAGGCAATCTCCCTGCCCTGCAGGCTGAGCAGAGCCATATGCTCCTGCTTTGCTGCAAGGTGAAGCTCTTCAGCCTGGTTTGATGACTGATTAGGTGGCATTAAGTAAACAAATCAGATATATAGGAAGGGCCACAAACACTTCTATTTGAAGAAAAGAATGCGTGTTCTTGCTTAAATTTGTTAGGAGGTAGCATGTCTCCGCAGGGGAGGCTCTGGTGAAGTGATGCCTGCTGATTTTATCAACTTCTTGTATCTGCAGACTGTGCTCAGCATGACCTTCCTGCCTGGGCTGATAGCCTTGATAAACTCAGTGTGCCACCTGGTGCTGGACACAAGCCCTTGAATCTTTTGTGGCATTGAAGTAAGAGAAGTGTCACAGTGCTTTGAAGTATCAGGAGATCTCTGCAGTTACAGGGGACAAAAGGGTGTCTCTCTCAGCTGAACAGCTGCTCTTCAGATGACCTGATCAATCTGGGACCTGTTCAGGGGGAGCACCCACAGAAGAGGCCACAGTTTGAAGCAGGTTCGGAGTGCAGGGATCTACATTTTCTTCCTTGAATTATGGGGCTCCTGACATTAGCATAGCCATCTCCTTTTCTAGAGGTTCTCCTAAAACTCACAGACACACAAGAGGCACTTCTGTGTAGATGTCTGCACCTGAGCTGCATTACTCTGTGTGTGCTCTCTCTGTAGTCAGTGGAGAGAAATGGGCACTGGTGAAGTTGACAACTGCTGAACTGAGAAGAAAACTAATTTAGAAAATCAGTGCTCTCTAATGGCGCTGAGCAGGACTTCCTTGGGATGAATGTTGTGGAGATGGGGAGCTGTAACCTCCTATTATGCCGTAAAAGACAGCAGCTCTGAGGGTTCCACCACTCCGGGGAGAGGCCAGAAAGGGCGATACCAGCACCCTGGCAGTGTGGTCTGCTCAGAGAGAGGCCCACTATTAGTACCAGAGTTCTGAGGAACTCGAATATTGTAATGTCTGATCATGTCGTTGTCATTAAATTGCTAATTCCACTTGCTTGTCTTGCCTGTCTTGAGTCATGATTCTACATGGCGTTCATTCACTGACCGTCCCCAGGCAGAAGCAATAAGCTGTGGTTACTGATGCTTTGTTGTGCTTTGGCAGCACCCTGACATGCTGTGAGAGGAACCCTGTGAGCCAGTTAGTGCCGTGAGCTCCTAGTAAAGGTCTGCTCTGTGTCCTAAGGTGAGTTTCCACTTGGAGTTAGGCTTGGGAGTCTGTGCATTTTTCCTTTGTGCCTGGTGCCAGGTGAGGAGGCTGCTGGTACAGTTCACTGTAATGAGGAGGGCAGATGCCACCACCCTTTCCAATCCTATTTTCCTCTAATTGTCTACATGAGGTTTCTATTACCATAACTAAAAGCCTAAAAGTTTCTCTAGTGCTTTGTTCAGGAGAGCTTTTCCAGGGTGTCTGTCAAGTTTAAGAGCCTTCTCCTAAAAGCCAGTGATACAATGCTTAAGTGCATTGCTGGAGATTCTTCTTCACCATACATTTCTTCCTCAGGCTAGCACTTATCCACATAATTCTTTTTTATAACTTGCAGAACGTTGCTTTTCCAGGAGGGGTTTTATTCTTCTGGTGTTGAGTGTTGGGCAGTGAGGGTGCTGTGCCCAGGCGGTGTGGCTGGAGCCTGCAGTGGGAGCCTGATGGACGGACGTGAGTGCTGCTGCAACCCAACACCCATCACAGTGCAGGGTCAGGAGGCCTCTTGCTTGGCTTCTTTCACTGACTCACTGAAGCAATTCTTCGTTGAGAAAAGCTATGATAATCAAGCTATCCAAGCATTTACTAGTTTTGTGGTTAATCTTTTTTATTCCAAGAAAAGAATTGTAGATCTCCAGTCTGGGGCTGGCATTGCATGGAAGTAGAGTGGAACCCCTGGAGTGAGGGACTGGGACACCACCAAAGTGCTGTGTCTTAGGAAAACTGAAATCCCTGAATGTGCATTGCATCTAGTCAAACAGCTTCCAGTGGACTTGGTTTCCCCACTGACCCTACAATTGTGTTATATTTATGGCTGCAGTATCAGCTCATTCACTGTTATACACAGGAGTATCCAAATAGGAAAACAGAAATAAAACTCACAATTGAATTTTTTCCCATGGCTATATTATATATGTACTAGAGGGTATGCTTAACACAGCACTCACCCATCCAGCAGGGACGTGATTACCTTGTTTTGTAGGTATTCCCTTGTAGGCTTAGAAGGCCTTAATTTTTCCTGTATTTAGGGTGAAATCGTGGCTATTTGTAATGTTGGATTGAACATTCATACTGTGTTTACTCAGGCTGAGAAGTAATCTAAATTTGATCTTCCTCTCTCAGCAAACTTTCTGCTATTCATGAAGATTTGACATTAGATCAGACATTATTAGTGCAGATTTTAATGCAAAGTTGGCAATATTTGCCGTTTCTCTAAGTCTCTCTGAGTCATTTTTATACACATAAATTGGATATTTGTGTTTATATGGGGCACACATGTTCCCTCTGATGCCAGTTTGCAAGTGGTTTATTATGAGTTGGCCTTAATCCTAATTTTTGATCCCTCAGAGTCACATAAAAATCATGATGGTTTGTTTATAATCCCTTTTTAAAATTTGTTATCCACTTCTGTTCACTCTGACATTAGAAACTTTCATCTACCTCATGTGCAGGCCTGTGGCATAGGTCCTTGGAAATGACCTGAAATTAGGATACAAATAAAAATAACAAAAACCTCAAAATATTTCAAATATTTCCCTCAGTGTAGAAAATAACCACCTTGTTTTTCTTCTAATATTTTATTCTTTTAGAAAGCTATCTAAGTAGCTGGTGCTTTAAATTAATTTAACAAATAACACTGAACATTTATGTGCTTCCTTTGTTTCTAAGTTCTCTTTGGATTATACTGAAAGGTAGTGTGTTCTGTGGGAGCCTTTTTCAGATACAGTAGTGGCCCCATTTCATCACACAGTTGCACGCCTTTGGGACCAATACCTGGTCTCAGAATTTAACAAGCCTTACACATCCTCTGGTGAGCCATGGGGTTTGATGTTACTGAAAAAACAACATATTTCATTTGGGTTTGATATGTCATTTTCACACTGGAAGTAGATTGTCACAGTGTTGGTAACTGTTCAAGATATTTGTGGGTAAAGAGTTCTGTGTTTAAAAGGAAACCAACCAAACTGAAAACCAAACCAATCAAAACAAAAAAGAGGTGAATCACCATCCTAATCTTTTGACGATACTGTACAAAAGGTGAGCTGTACTCTCCCAGTTACAGAATAATTTTTGCCTTTTTTACCAGTCCCACACTGAATGAAATAACGGAACTTGTTGAAATTTGACTATTTGTTCTGTATCCTCTGCTGTAGGGAATGGGAATACCATTCTGTTCTGTTACTCCCTGATACTAGGTGCCAGATATGCAGAGAAATCCAGCTAGACACCTGCCCACGGTCCACAATCTCAGTTGTACTCTAGAATTGAGTGCTTAAGCTGGGCTAATACATTTTCTTTTTTGTCTTTCTTATACGCATGTATGTATATATGAATATTCTTATATCCTTTACATAAAGTTTTCTGTGTGTAATACTCTACTGTTTCATAACTGCTGGAACTTCATGTCCATTAGATGTGCCTCATATGGCTGGGTGGCCTGGGAGAGACAAAAGACATAGAACTTCCTTTTTTAACGGCTGAGCATGTGGTGGGAGCTGCCTCTTGCTGCCCCTGGCTTGCAGTAATCATGTGGTGAAGCTAAGATCTTCGCTAAAACACATGTTGAAAGGCGTGACAGTAATGTAATAATTGATTATTATGGTTCATTGTCTCTCTTTTCTGAAAAGCAGTCTGTCTTTTGAACTTCATCTCTCAGGTAAGGACCAATGCAGGCATAAAAATATTTTCTTGGTGGCAAAAAGTACTTGGTCTTCAGTCTGCCTTGTTATTTGTGTGTTTACGCATGTATATGTTTACTCATGAAGCTTAATTTTTCTAGGCATTAATTGCCTGAAAATGGTGAAGAAAAAGAATTTGTAATACATGAATTGGGGTTGCATAAATGCAGTGTGGACGGCACAGAAATATTTTTAAAATCAGCACAAGAAAAAATAATAATAAAAGGAAAAACAAACAAATCCCTGCAGTCTGTGAATCAGTCTGGTGTAAAATTCTTTGTCTGTGTTGAACAGGACAAAGATCTTAAATTCTTTTCTGCCAGCAGTCTCCTTCCTTTCTGTGCCAACATAACAAGGGAACAGTATGTTGTAAAGAGAGAATGCAGGTGGAAAACCTCAAACAAAATGTGATAAGACCAGGCTGTGAGGAGAACACCGAGGACTTCAGACAGCTCAGATGTTCAGAGATATTTTCCAGTGTCTGGCTAGCCAGTTCCTTTGTCTCCCTGTCTCAGCTGCCTGGTGTGGTCCTGTGTCAGCCTTCCTTAGTCCCTGAGCTGCTCCTGGTTGTCCAGCACCGCTCTGTGTGGAAACTTGCTGGCATTTGCACAAATGTAGCACTTGAGACATTTCATTCCAGTGGGACATACCTTTCTTGGCTCGACTTGGCTCTGAATGCTCTCTAGTCCAAGCTGGCAGACCCCACTGGACCTCTGCCCTGCTGCCAGCTTTCCTGCTGGGAAGGGCTTGTCAGGGCTGTCCTCCATCCCAGCTGGCCAAAGTCCCTCTCCCTGTTGCCAGGGCTGCAAAGTTGCCATTTCTGGGACACTGGCTTCATTTAGTGATGGAGGTATTGGAAAACACCTCTGCCCTGGGGACTCGATGGTACAGCATCAGTGCAGAGTATTTGTTTTGATTGCTTGGGGGGTTGTTTGTACCTTAAATACATGCCCCTGTGAGATGAGAAGCTGAAGCTGTTGCACCACACTGGATAACATTGGTGTAATCATGATGTCAACTTTTTCACCAAAAATGTTTGTTAAAGATAATTAGGGTCAGCAAAGTTGAGCAAATCATAAAGCCAAAGAGCTGCAGGTCTGTAAAATGTGCTGCTGTATGATTTCATTTTTTTCTGGAGCCTAAAAACCTACCTTGCAGTATTTTTTTGGGTACCATGTAAATGAATAATCGGTGTGGCAGCTTTTGCTAGAACTGACAATACCTACAGAAGCTGGAGACTATCACAGTATGGGTTGCTGTGGGGGGGGTCTCACTGCATTTTTAGGAGGGACCTAACCAACATTACTGCAGGCAAAATAAATTCCTTTTGGAGACCACTGAATGGTGTGGACTCATTGCAGAGTCACTCAGGAGTTTCCAGTAGCACATTAAATAGATTAAGTTTTTCAGCATCTTAAAAAAAAATCAGTTTTCAGGCATTAAAAAGCTTACAGAACAGGGGACATTGATAAGGAAAGGCAAGTTTAACTAATGTAAAAAAAAATTCTTGCCTACCTTTGAGGCTTACTGAGATTATCCTGTACTTCCCCTCCAGAGACTTGAAGGTGTGGGACCTGTTCCCTTGCCCTGGGGAGGACACAGGTGAGAATTTCACCTTCCTCAAGGTGAGCTGCTCAGGGCAGTAGGACAGGAGAACTGCACAGGTGGGACAGACTCATTTCCTGCTTCCAGAGTTTCTCCTGTGAAAGAGGTTAAATATGAAGTGAAATGTTTTTCCAGTAGCAAAAAAGAATAAAGATTTGTGCTTTAATGGATCTGCATAAGGCACGTGTACAAAGCTGCCTCTGTTGGTAGCTCAGATTTCCTGCTTGCACTGTTCTTATAGAAAGAAATTACTCTAAAGCAGAAATTTACATCTGTATAAAAAATTTAACGTTTCATTATCCAGCTTCATTATTAAAACTCAAACTATGCTTTAGGGCCTAGACACATGTCCTTAAAAAACAAAGTGAAATATGAGTATTATTTTTCTTCAGTGATAAAGTAAGGAATAAAGAATATCTGCTCCAAGAGTGTCAGTGGTTGAGAAGCACATCCCTTTCTCTGGAAAATGTGCATGTACAGGAGAATGGCTTTGCATAGCATATATTATTGCTGATTTAAATATTTCATGCTGGTTTGTGGCGGGATGTATGCAAGTATATTGTAAATTAATCTAATACTTGAACAGTGTCTTGTGCACATTGTAAGCAAATCACAGAAATGCCAGCTGGACATTTCCTTCAACATTTTCTGTACACTAATTACATTATCTTTACTGCTGCATAAGAGAGAAAAACCATTTGTTGACCCTTCTTTGTAGAATAAACCAATAGCAGCATTCAGCATTGGAAACAGAAATATGTTACTCTGCTGGCAAACTGAAAAGTTAGGGTCTTAAAAGAGCAGTAGGTTGGAAACAGATTTTAAAACTTTCTCAAAGTTATTTGACAAAATGTTTTAGGTAAATTTGAAGGAATTTCAGAGAAAGTCCTTCAGTGGCCTGTGGTGGGTCACCTTTCCCACAAGGCAATGTACTGACCTGCCAAGACTAAGAGTAATGAAATAGATTATTATGAAATCCTTCCAGAGATACTGCACGGGTTGTTTGGGCTTTTCAACTACCTATATGCGTCAGTGTAATGAGAACTTGGCAGAGGGCCTGGGCTCTGACACTTTCAAGGATGTCGTTGGAAAAGCCCTGAGGTTTTGTCTCTTCCTTGGAAACAATGCTGTGGGAAGGTCAGATCTGCTCATCAGAGCAGAACTTATTCTTCAGCCATTGCATGAGTGCACTTGGCATTTTGTTCCAGAGACCTGTGTTTAAAGATGCTTTGGAAGCTTACAGGTATATAATAGACATATTTGTTTTGTGAACTTGCCTCAGTTGCTGTAAAGTCCAGTTCCTGGAAATTCCAGCCCGAACTTAGTTTGTTTGAGGCACTGAAGCTTCTTATCAACCTGTTTTGACTGAAGGAGATGTTAACTGCTCAATAGTCAAAATAACTAATTCAGTTCTGGGAACAGCAAATCTACAGTCCTTGTCAGAGAATCTGTGCCAGTGTCATGGTCAAAACCAGTTTGGACGTGGCTTCTTGGTGCTGTGCATCCATGCACATGATTGCAAAAATCATGACAATTGAACAGCCAGGCTATTAATTCAGGTGCTTAACTACAGATTTGAGGACATCTGGGTAATTTAAGACATCTGTGGGTTGATTTGAGTCACTGTGATTATGAGCCTTGATGTCGTGTCTGCTGACAGACACTAAAATCTGCCTGTTACAAAGTGTGTTGTGAGATACCTCACCACAGAATATGGCCTCTCTCATGACTTTCTTCCAGCAGTGAAATACAGGTAAATGTTGCCATGAGCTTGGTGGCCCTAACTATTGTTATGGTGTGCACAGAACACAAAGTGACTGTTCAATGTTTGGAATGGAAAGCAGGGAAACAGCTGAAGAGCATTTTGTGCCAACAGATATCACCAGAAGAGTAGCTTGGTGTGCCTTGTAGGTGCCCCCCACTGCTGTGGGAAGCACAAGATCAGGCTTTTACAGCCTCTTGCACTCTTTTCTGTCTTCCAGCACAGGGCTTTTGAGGGTCCATAAAGATCTTTGTGGGTATACGCACTCTGTGACCTTGGGACCGTGTTCCCAATCCCCAGGACCAGAGGGACTGGCCTGGCAGTGAACTGCTGTGCCTCTGAACCCCATGTGTTGCTTTCCAGTTTGTCCTTCAGGCTGCAGTGGTCTCAGCCAGCACCTCCCTGGTTCCCTAATGATTTCAGCATGCTGAGCTCCTCAGGTGGCAGGTGCTGCCAGACTTGAGAAGTACTTGTTTTTGTGGCCTGCTGCTCATGGTGGCATTGGGTATTCTGCAAACAGCACAAACCCCCCTGGTATGCAGAGCAGCTGGAGTGTTTGGGAATGGTTAACCCACAAAAACTGAGAAATGGGAGGAGGAATGGTTGCTTGTCTTTAAGTGCTTCCTTTAATGGCCCTGCATCTCTCTCCTTCCTCCTCATCCACCAGCAGTACTTTCAGTGTCTGACATCTTGGGAACTGTATGCACGTGTTCAGTGAGACTTTGCAGAAATGTTCTTGGTTCTGCCCCCTCTGGACAGCCATTCTGTGGATGGCCCCCAATGTCTGGTAGCTTCCAGCCATCGGCTTCCTGCTTGGCTGCTCTCACCAGCACGACACAGGCAACTCCTTTTGTCTGTGAGAAGATCGAAGGAGCGAGCTTAGGGCTTTGTTTCTATGTTTGAACATTTTTCAATTGCTAAATGTCAGGAAAAAAATAAGCTCAGTAAACTAAAAAATGCAGTTGCAGATGCACATTAGATCTAGATGGTTTTGAAGAATAAGGAAAAATTAAGGACAGTATTTCTTTGTTTGCTAGGATGCCTTTTTATCATCGAATTCAGTGTGCTTTGGGGTTTTTATTTTTATTTAGATGTGTGACTCATTTATTGTGGTTAGAGCATTGTTACGGTGTATTCTGACGATAAATTTAAGTAAATGAGACAGTTGGCTAAACACTTTGATGTGAAAATTAGGTCTGGAGCGTAGACTGGCCCAGGAGTTTAGTATTTCTTTGAGGGAAAAATAATAGGGAGAGTCAGTGATAGAAATTTGGGGTTATTCTTTACTGAAAATGCTGTAAGTGGCATTTACTAGGATATTTGTCCCTGAAATTTATTCTGTTTGCACAGACACCTTGCATCTTGTGCAGGTGAGTAAAGGACCATAAATTCAAGGGAGATATTTCACTGCTATAGCATTACAGTCCCGGGTGGGAGCTTTAGCATCACAGAGGGAAATACATGTCTGGCTCTTTGTCCTCTGCTTTTTGTGACAAAGGAATTCCCATCTGAATCGCTGTGCTCTGTCCAAGCCCCCTGCGAGCCTCCGGGTTAGCAGCAGTCAGTCTTTGCAGTGTCCTGACGTCATCCCGTGTGTGCATAGGCTCCGCTATTGTCTTACGGCGAGCAGGGCTGGCGATTGCAGTGTCTGCTGCCCGATACCTCCTTCTGCCTGCCGCTGTCACAGAAAGGACGCCGGCCTGCCCTTATCGCTCGGATTTAAAACAGAAGCTCCTGCTTTTTGCTTCCTGAAGAAAAACCTTCGCTGCGGTTGCGAGGAAAAGCTGCCTGCGGTGTTGGGCAGAGCCGAGGAGAGGAGGAGAGAGGAGAATCTGGCAGCTTGGGTAGCCTGGACTGCATTGTCTGGCTTCATGACCCCTGCTGTGTAGCAGTCTCATCCCTTCTCTCATACACTCCCTCTGTCTTCCACTCTTTTTTCTTCTTTCCTTTTTAAAATAGCAGCATCTGGGGCGAGCCATGTTTGGCACTGAATCGTCATGTAAGTAAATGCATCCCATTTACATCCTTTTTCTGTTGAGAACAGGGCTTGTTTTATCCTTGCTGTAGCCACCGCACTTGCATTCTCTTTGCCGTAGGTCGTTGGCTAAAAGCCGTGGTCCTTGCCTGTACATGGAGGGATGAAAGATGCTGGAGGGGAAGCATCTACCTCCTGACTGACTGTGGGTGCATCCTCGATGCAAGCAGCAAGGCAGCGTAGGGCTGTCAGCACTGCTGAATTCAGGCCACTGGAAGATTGGGGGGAAAAGGCAGTTTTGCTTGAATGTGTCAGTTGATAAGATCACATCTGTCAGTGATCAGGAGTTGCAGACACTCCAGTGAATGCACTGCTCGGATGGTACATTTGGGGACTGGGAATGCTGCAGTATTACATGGGCAAGAGCTGGGGGAAAGTGATTTAACCAGCAGGAAAAGACTGCTATGTCATGTCTATCTCATTTACTTCATTTTTGTTTCTGGGGAAAAGGAGGCTTCTCTGCAATCCCCCCCCTCCCCCGTGACTGCAGAATCCGCAACTAAATTAGGTGGAATTCTAAATACGAGGTAAAAAATGCAAAATAAAAGGTTTTTTTTTTTCTTCCTCATCTTTGTGCTAGAAAATCTTAACTGAGGCAGTCTGCTGTACAATAGCAGTGCAGATGCATGTCATTGAAAGCAAGCCACTTTTGCTTCAATGGGAACAACAGTTACCTACCTGGCAAATCTGGCTGCGGAGGAAGGCTGGGAGGTTTATGTATAAATAATGTTGCTGGTGACAGTGTGGCTGTGTGGAGACCAGTCTGATCCAGTGATTATCGGGTGACCAAAAAACAGAAAACAGTTCATGCTGTATTTTGTGCACAAAACAATACTGTGTGTTGAAAACATGTCTGATTTGGATATGAAGTGATGGCTTTTATAGAGCATTGTCACATCCAGCATGGTGTAATGTCTCTACACTTCTAGGCTGGGACCTGTTCTGCAGCTCATCTCTTCCTAGGAAGTGATCAGAGTATTGAATACCTCATGGTATGCCTTCCTGGCTGTCGAACCCCTTGCCCCCAGAGGGTTAATTGATCCTGTGGCCAGGCTCTGGCAGCTCCCCCCTCCTCTGCCACAACACCCAGTCAAGGTCAGGCAGCATAAAAGCCGAATCTGCCTTTAGATTTCTTTTGTTTAGGGACGCATTTTTCATGCACAGTTGTAAACACGTCTGCAGCTCTGGGTCATCGGAGCATGAACAGAGATGCCAAATGTTGTAGCTGCATCTGTTTCACCCTGACAGATCTGTGAGCCCCAGCGTCTGTGTCCATGGGCTCTGCTTCTGCAAAATGCACATGAACAGGCTTTGAGATAAAATCTCTGCCCTGCCTGCCCTCTTGCAGAAATAGTACGCACTCAGATTGTTCCGTCTTGTTCATTTTCGTGGTCCTTTTTTGGTTTATGAGGTGCGTTGGCTAAAGTCACAGGGGTTGTGCATCAGCAGCTGTGGCTGCTTCTGTTTCCATGGTTCCCACAATTTAGAAAAGGGCAATGGGAGCTTCCATAACAGCCACTACCTGTTTCCCAGAAGGGTCTAGAAACATGTCTTGCTTTTAGAAATGGGATTAAACAGAACATGGCTCATTGCCATCGATTTGAGCAGAGGCTATGATCAGTCCCTGCCTGAACTCTCTGGCCAGGTGAAGAGGAAGGCAGTGTGGTGGCCAACTGCCCAGTGCCTCTGCTTGGGACTGAACCCTTCACCCAAGAGTTCCTGTTCAGGCTGGACAGGCTGTCCCATTGCCTACTGCTGCCAGGTGCTGGCAGGTGGGAGGAGAGCGAGGTCACTGGTGCTGCCCCGCTCACCTGCCTTTGCAGGTCAGTGCTTGGGTAACCAGTCCTGCCCACACCATTGCTGGGGGAACAGTGGCTTGGCTTTCAAAGAAAGAATGTAGTATCAAAATTACTTCAATCAAAATGCTAAGAGGTTTTTTCATCTTCCCTCTCCTCCAGTCTTGTCCATATTTCCAGGCTGTCAAATGATAATAGTGCTATTAATTGTTAGCGTTTTTCTCTGGCTAGAATGTCAAATAAGACAAAATAAAAGAGAGTCAGCATTATTTGGACATTGGAAATATGACAAAAGCCATTGCTGCTGCTGCTCCTGCTGTCCAAAAAGCATGAAATGAGCAGATTACAGTTTTTTTAATCCTGCTGTTTACACTTGGTATTTAGGATTTTATTTCTCCCTGCTCTGATTAAAAAGCCAAGAAAAATGCTCAGAAGCAAATACTGGTTCAGAACCTTTAGTCTCACTAGTATCAAAATAGTTTAAATGTCAAAACAATTATCCTTTGGCAATCCTGTTTTTTTTGCTTTTAGCAGCAGTTAGAGAGGCAGTAAAAGATAGTCTGAGAGTCGTTGTAGGAACTGGCATCTGCTTATCACCTCCTGGACACAGGGAAAGACAAACAGCCAGTGACAATAGCCCATAAAGGGAGATATAAGGCAGCAGGCAATGCACAAACAGCTGCTGACACTCCCAGTGCATGATGAGCAAGGACAGAGTGTGCAAAGCAAAAACCCCAAGAAGTGTCCGGGCAAGGGCACTGTGGGATGGTAGGGTAGTTGCCTTAGGGTCATGGTCACTATTTTCCATTGGTCACATGTCCTTTCTATAATCCCCACAGGAAACATATGTGCCAGAGACACTTCATTTTCAGTGTTTTGTGCTGATGCACTGTCAGATGCACTGCCAGAGCAGTGTGGCGGCCTGTGTGCATGGAGGACAGCTTTCCATCCCATGCCACCACTCCTGCTGACCTGAAAGATTTGTCTGCTCACCATAATCATTTCACATTCTGTAGGAGGTAGTCTGGTTTGATAAAAACTGAGAATTAAGTCTTTTTTGAGGTGAAATGGTGGTGTACGGCTGCTCCAAAGCAGAGAAGTAATTGACTTCTCTGAACAAGTGACAAGGTGGTCCCCCCAAGCAGAACACCCTCATCTCAGGGAGAAGAGCCTAGCAGAAATAACCAGCAAGCATCCTTGTCTAACTAGGAATACGGACAGTTGCAGGCCTCTAGGAGAGACAACAGGCACAAATCAAACTGAATTGTGAGAGCAGCCACAGTCGTTGGGGCTTACCAGTGCTGGGAGAGGTCAGGGGAATGCAGCTCCATCATATCTGGCTGTGTATTGGTAAGGAATGGGACAGGGTGCAGTTTAGAGCCTGTAAAGCAGCTAAAGAGGCTCAGACAGCCATTTCATGCATGTCTGAGAATATGCACAGTGTATGCTTCAGCTACCCAGAGAAACTCAGTAGGAAGCTGTGAGGATGGGAATCATACGCACATGTCCATGGTGCTTGCCCCGGTGCTGTTACAAAGCCCCAGATGTGTCCTGCGAAAGTCCCAGGTGATGTTCTCAGTACTGCTGCATTTCTTCATGCCAGGGCTTTTTAACTGCTTTTTTTAGCAGCAGTACTAAACTGTGAGGGTTACGGGGGGAGTTGTCTGGGAAATGCTCTTCCAGCCTGGGCTGTTTGGGAGACGCTCATGGTGGTCCCTGTCTGGTAGATCAGCAACTGCACTTTGGAAAGCAGAAGAACTCTGAAACAAAGGAGAGCTAACCAAAGGCCCAGAGAAATACATAACCAAAGGGCAAATGGAGCTTTCCTCTGCTGCAAGGTTAATGATAGAAAGCTGCTCTCTGTGAGGAGGCTGAGGACTGCTGTGGGGAATGGGAAACCTTGCTCACTTAAATGTGCCAGGAAAAGCTTCTGTGCTTGTGCCAGGCTCACTGTACTGTCTTCTCTGTCTGTTCAGGAAATGCTTTTGTTCCTCGGCACTTTTCCCCCCAAACTTTTTTCAAGCCAAAATGCAGCAAATGGGAAAGGTTACACCAAGATAAGTGATTTTATGCTGTCAGAGAAGTAAGTAGTCTTATAAACCTGTGCAGAACAGCAGCAACCAGCCACAGAGAAATGGGAGATCTTGGCATCAGACATGAAGATGAAGGACAATCTGATTGGCATGGACGCTGCCGTCCTGGGTGATGTGCCTGCCTCCTCTGTTCCCAGCACTGGTACTCATCCCAGCTGTGGGAAAACCAGCCAAAACCTGACCACTCCTGCAAGTACTTGGTTTTGAGCATATTGGCTCTCCAGGCTTGTTCATGTGTTGTAATTCATTTGAGGAATGGGTTTTCCCTCCCCCCAAGACCCCTAATGCCTGTGACCATATGGAATTCTATACCTTCCCTAACCCCATTGGCTAAATGCCAGAACCTCCCAAAATAGGAGGCTTGAAATATACCACACATCCCTTTGTTCTCTCTCTTATCCACCCTGGTCAACGAGAATAAACACCTTGGACCATCACACTGGGGGTAAGAGCCTCTTTTGAATATCTTTACCTATCCTCTGAAATATAACCCCCCCAAAGTCCTCCAGAGCTAGCCCAGGAATCAGCCCAGGGGACGGGCCGGGGGTAGGATATTTCATTCATGGAATGGTTAGATGAGCAGCGGCACAAGGACGAGTGGGACATAACTGTTGAAATTCTAGTGGGTTAGCAGCCTTGGTGAGACTGGGCTCCACTGAACCAGCAGATGACCAAAATGCTCCTTTTTCATGCATAAATGCATGCACACTGCCGTCCTAAAAGGCCAAGAGCAGTTAAGTACAGCCCCAATTCCTAGTGATGTTACACTGATTTCTCAGGCCAAAAGAGATTATGGAAAGTACCAGAAGTTGTAACTTCAATCCAATATATATATGTATGTAGCTGCTGAGGTTCCTTTTGTTTCCTGTAGAGTCAGGACCATTGAAAATATTGTAGAATCAGGTCAAAGAGAGACTTAGCTACACCATTGTCAAATGCCAGAATAAACGTGGGTTATGAGAGGGGTTAAGGTTACAGGAGCTGTAATAACTTGACAAATTCATCAGTGAAGCTTCAAGATACTTGGAGAGAAAATGTAGTCTCACATCCCACTTACAGTAGATTTTGAGGATTGACTGCATGCTAGTATTGTTACTTTCTAAATGAATGTATTTTTTTAAAATACAAACCCGAGATAAGAGAGGGTTCTCTAAACTCCTTTGGGTGTCACACTTTGTTAGCCTGAGATATGGTCTCCAAAGGCTTGACTGCATGCTTAGGAGGACAGTGGCTTGAAGCCCAGCCCTCCAACTCAGGCAGCACCAATGGTAGTTTGAACTCACTGTGTTGAGTTGTTCACAAGGAGGCAGCTGTCGTGAGAGTCTAAATGAACCTTGCCCTTTCATTCTCCAAAACCAAAAAGTGAACTGAGACATTTCACAGGCTGGCTATGACTCATGAATTTGAGTGTCTTTGGTGGTTTGTCTCTTGCAGCCCTGGAACACCTTTCCTATCTCATTGGTTTAGAAGTTGCAAGGATGTGATGTAAAGTTATTGAATACAGTGGTAGTCTCCCAGGTAGTTGTGTCCACACAGCTTCTAGAATGGGGAAGAAATCTGAAGGTACAAGCTTTTCTTCAGCTTTTCAAATTTTTTGGTCCTTGCCATTAGCTAAAAGCATGAGCTATAATTAGTGGAGGAGTCTGTAATTGGTCAATGACGACAAAAGGTCTTTCAGATTTAAGACAAAAATCATAGAATAATTTAGATTTGAAGGGACCAGCACCTCCCTCAAAGGAGGACCAATCTCCAAGTTAGATCCAGTGATAGATACGAGCTCAATCAATCTGCATGTTTGAAAAATGGTGTGAGATCAAAACAAGCTTCAGCTTTGACCAGTGTAATTTACAGAACCAAAAATAGGGAAAGATCTTTATGACCAAGGACGCCTGAAAGATTATTAGAGTCCCTCTGGGCTGTGTGACCCAGATAGGAAGAACAGTACATGCAGAAGACTCTGTCATATTATTTGAGCTGGGGTAGAAGCAGTAGTGTTTCATGTAATTTGGGGATAATTAATGGGTATGCCTAGCAAAAAAATTTATTCACAGAAGAATATAAGCCTTCACTTTTCATCTGAGCTAAAATGTCCTGCTTGATCCCTGAAGCACCAAGAAAAAGTCTGTGAAGTGCTATGAGAAAAGCATGTGGAATACAGAGAGACAGTATTCCAGATTTTCTAGATTAATGGATTTCTTTCCCTTTTGGTGAAAAGCACTTTGATGTGACATCACTTTTTGTACCCTTTCATATGAAGGTCACTGTGTATAATACAAAATTAAAGGATCTTAAAAAAAGACAATATGTTCCCTATTGAAAAGGATAAGATGCAATATTAAGCAAATAAACTGGACAACTACAGAGAGAAGCACTTACTACCCACAGTCAGGTGGAGCTCGGTGAAAAATTGGCTGACTTTGGTGTGTTTGATCAAGGTGAAACTTACACTGTGAGATCAATTTAAGATGCCTAGAAACTGGGAATGGAAGAGAACCCATATTCTGCCTAGACCAAGAAATGTGCTGCTGCTTCCCAGAATTAGATGGAAAGTATTTTAGAACTTCTTAGGGGTCTCAAAAATTTAATTTGGAAATGGTATCTTGAGGTGTTTTGATCAGTACAGGAGAAGGGAAATTCTTGTGAAACTACAGGGCAGTGATACAAAATGAAAATATGATATTTCTGATCTCCTTTGAGAAATAGAGTGGCTGGGAACGTCTTCCTCTGTGCATGCTTTGAGAGATGCTGAGCAGACCCTTAAAACATGCTAGATCGTGTTTCAGCCTAGAGCAGGAGCCTAAGGTGAAAATGACAGAAAGTCGGTGAGCTTGTCAGAGAAAATACAGAGCTATACTGGGGGATTTCCACATCTGTATAGCCTTTAGATTGCCCTTTAAAGGTTTGGCTGAGCAGGAAAGAAGGAAGAGAGAGGCTAAGAATGAGCTCTAGAAGAAAGTGCCTTGTGCTCAAAAGGTCTGTAGCCTAAAAACCCGTGAAGAGGTTTTTGAAGATGGTCCGTGGAAAGATTATCCATCCTCCTTAACCTCTCCTGTTTACCGTGCCACTCATTAGCCCAGTGATTTTGCAATTTGCAGTGATGATATGATTTCATATATGTCATCACTCCAGCAAATTTCAGTTTTCATGTTACCACTAGGAGCTAGTCTTGGAAAGCTGCTGTGTATTTGGATTTCCTGCTGCAGTCTCTTGAGTGTGGAAGTACCCATATCATCAAGAAGTTTTAGAGGATATAGTCTTGATGTTGATGAGTTGTGATTGTGCAAGTTAAAGGAAAATGTACTCAATTACATATTTTAAAAGTTCCTGGATGGGAGTAGAAAAAGGAGACCAGGTATATTTTTACTTCATGTGTTAGCTGCATTTTTTTACAATGAAGTAAGAGATTCTATGATGAGGACACCACTAGAAAGCAAGTTCTGAGAGGAAGGGCATCTATTACAACTCCAGGGAGATCAGAAAATGGCAGCAGACTCCGCTTGTAAGACCTCTGCTACAAAAGAAGGAAAAACTGCTCTAAGAAGAGACCATACCAGGCAGAACCTCAATTGTATAAATCACTGGCTTACAGATACCTAGCAAGAGTCACACTGATTCTGAACTGACTTAGCACAATGAAAATAGCGCTGGTCATAAAAGAAAAGAAAAGCATCCTGATTAGGAATACTAAAAGATACTAAAAAGATACGTTTAACATTTACTAAAAGAGCTGAATGTGGAAGATATTGGCACCACAAACCTTCTTTCCTGTCAGCTGCATTCATTTCTGTCAGTAGTAAGGTATGTAGGACTGTTGCAGTGGCAACAGTAAATTGTGCTGCTGTATTTTCATCAGGGTAGGTAATCATGAGTCATTCAAACCATCTGCTAATAAAATACTCTCAGACTGTTTAGGTTATCAAAGAGAATACAGCAGCTGAGTATGTCAAATTAGCTGGCAAAGAAACATGGCAAATTTTGTGTGAAGATCCCATGTGCTTTGTCATCCACAAGGACATGAGGCCAGGCAGTCCATCTGTTTTATAGGCTGTGGGTGGAGGCAAAGGTCTGCTAAGAGTTAAATGAGCTCGAGAAAGCATTCCTCTGACTCTGGAACACGTATCAGCCTGGCTATTCTCTGCATCCTCTGCTGCTTGCATGGTCATGCAGTGATGAATAACTCCAGATAAGCTGTACAGAGCAAAGAGGGTGATAATCAGACTGCATGTGTGATTGGATGGAGAAAAGCTCCAAATGATGGAAGTGAGCAGCAGCCAGATAAAAAGCAGCAAGATCTGAACTGTGAGCGTCACAATCAAGAGTGGAAGTTCCTCCAGGAATCCACCCGAGTGTGAGAGGCCTGACGCATGAACATCGCACAGGAGGATAGGGTGTTCTTGGCCACAGGACAGAAGAGCAGTTCCATGCCAGTACAAACAGGAACAGATTCCTCTACAACTGCTAGCCTGCTAGAGATGTCTTTCTGAGACTTTGGTATGTTCTGATAGCACAAGGAGATAGCTGTGGGATGAAAGCTTTTTCAAGTGTGTTAAATAAGACATACTACATCATCTTTAGTATCATTTGCAGTTACCACATCACAGTGGGACCAGGGTTGGTTGTTGCCCCAGCCCATAGGGATACAAGAGGTAGGATAGCAAAGAGATTAGGTTGCCTGCTCAGGATAAAGCACTAATGGTCTGTCACAGCAGGGGAGGTCCCACAGGGAATGGGCATTTAAAGGCCTTTACACAGGACCCTTTCTAAACTTAATCTTTATAGGTATGAATATTTTCACAACTGGGGTTCTTGCTTAGTTAGGCTACACCTCCACACCAGGGAGGTGGCTCTGCTGTGGGCATTGCGCATCACAGTGACTGTCTGGATGCAGAGAGACATTTGTTTGGTTGCTCTGAGGCATTGCATGTATGCTAATGACTTAGAGTCTCTGTGGGGCTTGGCTGCCTGTCAGAGAGGAATGAAGCTGTAGATTTAATGAAGCTGTAGATTTCAAACCAGTGCTCTGTACTGCAGCAGTTTGGTGAACTACGTGCCTGGCATTTAGTTAGGTTATGTCTTGTTTGTGCGTCTATAGTGACATTCAATTAATTCTTCCATAAAATAGAGATAAATATTCAATAAATATTCACACAGAATTATACAAAAAGACAAAAAAAAAGGGCTCATGTTTGAACTTGCCATCTTAATAGGATCCCCTTAAACAGCGAGGCTCCCCTGAGGGAACAAAGCAATATGACTCTCTAATGTGGAACGTCAGTGCAGCCGCCGTCACTGTCGAATGAGGCGCTGCAGACAGCAGCTGCTGTCTGCAGGCTGGCAGCAAATATGGGTGTTTGCATTTCCAGGGCTTTGTATGTGCTCCTGATTTGGTTTGGTTTACAAAGGAAGAAAGAAGTGTCTTTATGTCATTGAGCAATCTAACTATGGACAAAGGAGCTATAAAAAATTCTGCCAGTTTTTGTTTATGTATGTAATATGTGTGTACATTTATTTATCTATTTATTTATTTATTTTACTTTGACAGCTGTTGTTAGTTAAAACAACAACTGCCTTGTTTTTAACAGACTAGTTTAGCGAAATTAAAGCATTTTTTTCCCAGTGAAGGAAAGCCTGAAGCTGTCTCTCTATACAGCGTATCATTGCTGATGAGAAGCTGTGGTCTTCCTGCTTCTTTCCATGGAGTTCAGTACCCTGGCAGGCAGTAAGTCTTGCTATTCTTGTATATAGGTATGTCAGAAGTTCACATAAATACAGAAGTGGACTATCCTTTCATCTCCAGAAGCATTTCAGACATACTGACACAACAGGGGTGGAGGTGTATCAGAGACACCATGGGGAAGCCTGCATTGCAGCTGACTTAGGTGATTACTGCCTTATGTACAGGGTCAGGGAAGATCATACTGCCAAGCTGGCTTTCAGAAACTGGAATTGCATGTCTGAAAATCATCTGCTGGATGTAGCCAATTGCTTTCTTGGGGTTTTTGGTTGGTTCGTTGGTTGGGGTTTGTTTTTTTTTAATTGGCTAAAATCTGGACATTACTTCTGTCTTTATTTCTGAAGTTCTGTCTGAAAATACCGTTCAAAGGAAAAGATGAGCAGCTATTTCAACAGTTAAATTCTAAAACTGAATCATGGTTATCTGGCTGTCCTTTTGCTTTCTAGCATCCAAACTCATGGAATTGATCTGATTAATAATTTTGAAGAAGAAAATAAGAACAGCCAGTCAAATAATAGTTAAAGTTAGTAATGGTTATAACCAGAATGAAATCTAATCAAAACAAAGTTTTAAACAGTAATCTAAGGCTAATACTAATCTATAAAAGATTGATGAGTGAAATAATCACGGTAGGACAAGAACATGACAGGTGCACTCTTTGTCCCTCTGTACTCAGCACTGGTGAGGCCACACCTTGTGTCCTCTGTCCACTTCTGGTCCACTCCAGAAAAGACATTGAGGTGCTGAAGTTTGTCCAGGGAAGAGCACTGAAACTGGTGGAAAGCTGAGAGCAAAAGTCCTGTAAGGAGCAACTGAGGGAGCTGGAGTTGTTTAGCCTGGAGAAAAGGAGGCTTAGGGGACACATTATCACTCTCTACAGCTCCCTGAAAGGAGGGTGTAACCAGATGGGGGTCGGCTTCTTCTCCCAGGCAACCAGTGACAGGATAAGAGGAAATTATCTCAAGCTGGGCCAGGGGAGGTTCAAATTGGACATCTGGGAGAATTTCTTCATGGAAAGCATTGGAATGGGTTGCCCGTGGAGATGGTGGAGTCACCATGCCTGGAGGGGTTTAAGAAATGGCTGGACATGGCACTTAGTTGACATGCGCCATGGCTTAGTTGACAAGGTGGAGATCGGTCAAAGGTTGGACTCGATGATCTTGGCAGTCTTTTCCAACCTAAATGATTCTGTGGAGAAATATTTTAAACGTTATGAAAATGACCATATTTTCCAACATTTCATTTGCTTTCATTCTTTGCAAGAAGAATAGAGAGCTGGCTATGAGCAAAAGTAGAGGTAACTTCCTTTGTTCTTCATAAAGTTGCTTTTTCCAGGGCCTTATAAATGAGTCCAAGGTGAAAAACAGCCTTCATGGACTCAAGTTTTATCTTTGCAAATGATTTCACACAAGCTAGTAGGGTGCTAATGTGCAAAAAAAGTCAAGAACAGCAGTTGTTGCACTGCAGTTGAGTTTTGCATGTTGGTCATTTGCAGCTAGTCACCTTTTCTTTGGGGACAGCATATCAAGGTGGGTTTGACCAATGAGAAAATTGTACTAAATAGGTGTTGAAAATCTTTGTGCTGGGTTCTGAAGAGCTTAGGCTGATTCATGAGGTCAATCTTTTCTGCGATTGCTATTCTCAGCAATAGTACATTACCTCTTACAAGGCTTGTCTGGATGCATTTTTACTTAGGTTTAAATAAAAGTGTGACTTTTTAAAAGAAGTTTAATTAAGATGGTCTAAAACCCCTACAGATTCTCAATTAGGACTAGACTGAGTTAGCAGGGTGTGGGTTTAAGGTTAATTGAAGTAAACTTTCTTAGCTAAAAGAAGAATGCACGTGAACTACTGTACGAGAATACACATACTGCATCAAAACGAGTGCAGGCAGGTCAATTTACTTGTAGTAATATTAGAGTAAAAACGTCAGTGTGTTTTACTGTTTTTGGTTATAATGCCTTTCATGAGACTCCTTGTAGTTTTCAGGAATTCAAGATGAAATATCACCTTGTTTCCTGTGCTCTCAGGTTTCTTGACAAGCAGAAATGACCTCTGATAAAGGGTTTGAAGTTCGCATCTGCCAAAAATGAACTGCAGTTTCTAAGCGTAACAAATTAATACCTTTGTTTTCTTTCATCTTGCTGCTGTGCAGTCAGCCCTTAGGTGATATTTTTGCAAAGCTTATACGTATTTGGAGCATGCCAAGAAAATGGGTACTAGGAAGTGTTAATTGCCCATCCCATGGATAGGGCCATCCTTCCCTTAGATGCTTGCTGGTGGGAAGGCCTAGAGACATCTCTCTGGATCCATAGTGGTGAAGCATCAACAGCTCTGACAACGTGAGATGAGAAGGGCCGCCTTAAACTCTTGAGGATGTTATCTGTAATAGTCAGCACTTAAGCCATTGTCCATGGTAGCATAAAAGTTACTCTTTATATGGAGCAACCTACTGTTCATGTTCTCTTTAGAAGCTAAATATTAAACTTGAGCTGGTTTCAAAACTTAGAAGGTTCTGACAAAAAAACAGGAATTGAGCACAAAATACATTTTGCAAGCTGTTGCAAAATCAATCACAGGTGGCTGATCTGGGACGACTGAAATAAACTGAAGAGAATGGTTGGAAACCTGAAGGAAGAGGTCAGATCATCAATTTTCTTGAACAAGAAAATTGAGCTGTGATGAGCGAGAAGAGAGAAGGAAGTCTGCAACATGGAAGATCCTGGAATAATAAATTCTCGAATTGTGGATGATTTGGCAAGTGAAAAAGCTAAAATCTCATATGCCAAATAGATACATGTACTGTATATGTTTCAGAGAGGGGGGAGGATACGAACAGGTTTGATGGTGGATTTCTTTATCTTGCCCATCCTTCTTTAAAGAGTGCTGCCATTCCCATGAAGAAACCAAGAGACATCCTTAAAATGTAAAATAGAAATAGTTAAAAATGCTGGAAATGCTATTTAAGTGATTTTAGTAAATCCGGCCATTTTAGAAATTAAAAGCAAGACATCAGTCTCCCTTTATTCCAGTATCTAGATGAGAAGGTGGGTGGCAGACGATTTGCCTTACTAAATGATATCACACTGTTCTTGACTTAGAAACAAGAATTCATCGTGTCCATAGAGCCCTGCCCCTGCCTGCTTGGGGTGGGAAGATGGGGCAGGGTCTCTAGGATTGGGGTGGTGCTAGAAGCTGCAGTGACTGAGATGATCCAGGCTTGGAGGGCTTGACACAGCTGCTACTTTATTTTCAAATCTTTCAGAGTTTGGAGTGGAAGCAGGCTCTGTTTTCCTTCCCTGATGATGGCTGATGGTTTCTTCTGTGATTTTCTCTAGGCCTGTCAATCCTGACTGTGGTCTGTTTTACTGGAAGTACCAATTAAGTGGCTGAGCATTTGCTCTTCTTCCCAGATGGTTCCCTCTTCAATCCGGGAAGCAAGCTGTGCTGTAGGAAAACAGGCAGGAGCCCAGGCTGTGATCTTGCTCCCGTGTCGCTCAGCCTGCCTTTTGAACCTGCGTTAGTAGTGGGATGTGCATTAACACTGTGGTGAGCAGGGAGGAGCAGAACTGGGGCCAGGAGGGAGCTGGGGACAAGAGAAACCGCCTGATGCTGTTTTGTGTGAGCCTGGCTAGTTCCTAATCCTGCTGGCTGTTCAGCCTTGATGGTAGCAATAAGCCTGAGTACCAGCTGTGCTTTCCCGTGGGCTGCCATGCTACTTTCAGCTGCAGTGAAAATGAGGTATTTCCATTCTTTCCTTTCTCTCATGAGCAAATGAGATTTAGGGCATTTATGCCCTACATAGTGATGCCTTCCCTCCTTTTAGCTCCATCTATGGTATGATCCCTTTCAGTCCATTGCTTCCTTTAGGTCTAGTACCTTGTAGTTCAGAGAAAATAACTGGAAGTCTCTGCTTGTAGACAAGATCTGCAGCTTCCAGCTGCAGCACTGGCATTTTTTATTCAGAATTTGGATTTCTGAGCATAGGCTTATTCACCTGTTCAGCATCACTAGTATGGCCCCACAGAGATTTTCCTATTGCATAGAAAAATATTACTGTGCAAAATCTCTTATTTTCAGAATGTGTATTATGAACTTGCTGAAGAGCTACCTCAGTTTTCCTTCCTATTTTCTAAAGATGACAGTGGAGAAAATGACAAAGCATGCCATGTTTCATGTGGTTTATGATCACTTCCAACATTTGGTAATTCAGGTTCTTCCTGGGCATTTAGTCTTCACAGTCCTCAGCTGTACAAAACACAATTCTCCTTTCTATTACAGCCCATATAGCACGCCAGAGAGGTTGCCTGAGCATAAAAGGGTGCACTAAATAATTCAGTAAATCTGTAAAAATCTATTCATCAGTTTCTGGTGGACAGATCTGGTTTAAAGAGCATAATTTGCTACAGAGAGGGCTTAGCTAGGTGTCTGGCATGAATGAGTCAAAGTGTCCAAACTATAGGTAGCCAGAAGGTAGTATGTATTTTCAATTAACAGATAGGCATTGAGTATTTTGAAAGCAGATATAAATCTTCTCTGAAGCTAAAAGGCTTAAATCTTCCTTGATAGACTCCCTGAAATGGTAAGAAAGATAAGTAAGACCAAAACAAGCCTACCCTTCTCAGTAATGGGAAGCAAACAGACATGTCCAGAAAATAGTTACTGTTATCTATGACATGGCCTTCAGTTATTTGGCACGGAGCAGTCTGTCATATTTTTGTCCCATACCTGTCACTTACTTATTTGTTGCTCATGACTGACTCCCAGCACTGCATGTGATTTGGCTGATCAGGCTCAATCTGGTGCAGAGTTTATATTAGACACCAGAGTTACTCATTTTATCTACTGCAGACATGTCTGACTGGTCTTCAAGCTCCATGCTATGGCCACTCTGGTTTGTGCACTTAGAGTTCATGGCATGTTCTAGGAAATTGGTGAATTATTTTGTTAAGCACTTCATTTTGACTTTTCATCAAGTTCTGTTAGGTGGATAAGTTTTCTGCTAAGTGGGATTTTCTGATCTATGAGTGGACTGACAACAGCCATCTTTAATGGGTAAGGAACAGAATTTGGTTCTTCAGCTACAGCTTCACATCTGGAAGCACTTTCACCCCAAAAAATCTTTGCACAACACAAAGTTGCTTCCAATTCTGGTCACTAATTTTATCTGGTTCGAACAAGATTTGAAAGTTGCTTAGCAGCAAGTGCCTGCGGTGAGTTGAAGATACCTGCCATGCCTTCAAAGCAGCACTTGCTTAAAGCAATGGCAGAATTTTATGCTGTAGTTATTTATACCCCTAGTTTTGTGTTCTCTACTTGTTATTGTGGTAGTTATTGGATACAAGAATAGAAGCACATATATGTGCTAATACTGTATGTTGTAAACATTCTACACATGCATACAATGGGGGTTTTTCATAGCTAATGTGTAATAAAGAAGCTTTTGCATTACATCCTCTTTCAGGGAAAAGGCTTGTGCTCAGTTGGGGGTTTGTGGGTTTCTATTGTCAGTTTTTGTTGTTGGTATATAAGGAGAGGAACTGAGTCAAGGCGGTGAAACATAAATTTGGAACTGAAAACAGTGACTTTAAATGCAATAATTTCCCAAGAAAAGACATTCTAGTCATATTCCAATCAAATTTAGTTCTGATCAGCTAGTGGATGTTTTCATTGCTGAATCCTACTTTGATTCTTAGTATAATTTCAGATTGCAGGAAAATAGTGATTTTGTCATTAATTTGATCCTATCATTTGAAGTAAAACAGTGAATTACAAAAAGAATCAGTTTCAAAATTGGCTGATTGTTCTAAATAATTACTTTTTAGCAATTCTTTCTCATTCATCAGTATTTTAGCTGGGCATTAATGTAATACACCTTGGTAAAATACCATGTAAGATACCTTGCTTGAGGTGCTGTTTGTACAGTTAGTTTATAGTTTTTTCATCATATCTTAAATGTTACTCTGTCACCAATAGGCAGGGTCTTGGATGGCACAGAGCTGAGTCAGGGAAAAAGATGTGTCTTCTTCTGAATAAAGGTACTCAGGTGCTTCCTGAAAAGCCACCAATCAGATAATCATTCAGATAATTGCCTTCTCCCATGGGCTGGGAGTGCTGAGTTGTACCAACTACATTTATCCTTGAAATAATATTGCAGGTGTCAGTCACCCAGGGTGGAATCATTTTGTCCCAGGTATGTGGATGACCTAGGCTTGTTCTATTCCTGCACTGTCCTTCTCCAGCTGCAGGATGCCCTGGGACAGGGACTGGACTATGTGGCTCTTGAAGTGTTATCCTTTTGAGTCATCTCAAAATGAGATTTTGTCATGACAAATGTCATCTGTCATTTGTCCTAGTCATATCTTTCTTCAGACTTGAGCATTGTGCTTACAGGATTATTCCTTTGGGTGAGTCTCTTCAGTATGTGCGTGTCAGAAGGAATACTATATTTTTAGTCTTTGCAAATGATATCAGAAGTGCTCCCAAATGCACATACTTTTTGTACTTGCACTTTTATACAGGTGCTTTTAAATAATGTGTTAGCAATGCTAACTCATTTTTATTTGTGGGTAGTGACACAGCTGAAGAATGCAAGATATAAAAGGATTATTTGGGCCTCAGATCAGTTGCCTAAATGAGGCAACTTAGAGACATTTCAGATGCCCTGGAACATATTTCACCTGGCCACCAGCTCTTAGTCCCTGGGGTATTCTGTGTGTGTTTTCCGTCAGTGTGTCAGCTGCCCTGTGCATTTCAAAGCTTTGGATGCACCTCCTTAGACAACCAAATCGAGCTCTTTTTGTCACCAAGAGTTGTCATTTTTGTATTCTGAAGAGATCCAGTCATGTTAAGTAAGGTGGGAATCTCAGATTCCTGAGTAACTGCAGGTTTTTGGGGGTCATTTGTTTGTGTTTTGTTTTGAACAGCAGAGGGTGAAAGTCACAGTGATGGTGACAAACTTGGACTCTGGCAAGGCATGTGTGTCAAGAGATCAACACCGGCTGCTCAGCAGCACAGGCTCAGGGCTTGTGGAACATGCTGTACTCAAATTATCTGGCTTAGAAATGCCCTCCACTTGCCATTTGCAAGCAGGGACAGACAGAAGACAAACATTTCTTCCCCTAAATATGGAGCTTGTTACAGCTTAGTTGCTTGGCAATCCACTTGACTGTGAAATAAGCAGACTATTAAGCAATGCTACTGGTTTCCTTCCTTCTATGGCTTTGCAGGATATTCTGTGATCTTTGTGTCGTTACAGCCTGTGCAGCCATCTGTTTAACTGCAGTGGGGATAACGTACTGCTGCCACCGCTCTGTCTTGGGGGAGAGAAGCTCACTGCCTTTTCAGGTGTTTCTCCTGTTGGTTTTTTCTGTTTATGACACTGCATATTCCCACCACTTCCCTTTCTTCTTTCTAAGCTTATTGTCAACATGTTGCTGTTATCTAGAATTACACTTGGCACTGGGAGAAGGGGAGACACTGAGTGAAGCAACAGCCTGTGCTCTCCCTGTAGATTTTCATGTATTAATGATTGCTGTGTATTAATATAATGATATATCTAGATACTGTCATCATTTATTTCCCTTGGACCAGGAAAAATTATTCTTTCTCAACCCCGTATTGACTAAATAGTAATTCCAAGTCCTTCCTTGGTGGGGAAAAATTGAACTAGCTGCTGTCAGAAAATACATCCATATTAGATTATATTTTTATAGCATAAATTTAAATTTATTTCTTTCCAAAGGTTCTTAGCCTTTAATTTTGTTATGTCTCCAGGGTGCTGGTGCAAAACAGGGTGTTCTTGTTAGAAATACTTTTCTTGAAAATAATACTAAACAGAATTTCAAGAAGATGGCATAATATGTGAGAAAGGGTAATATATTATTCTAAAGTGTAAGAAAATGTTAGAAACTGTACAACTGTGTACTTAAAATCTACCATATATATAAAAAGCTAAAAATATTTAGGCATCAGAGTGACTGGCTTATTCACAGCATCTGCACTGTGAGAGAGATCCAGAAAAAGCAGAAATACAGAGAATGGTAGTCAGTCAAGCAAATTATTATTCTTTAACAACTATTTCATTAGTAAAGGTTCTTGTAAAGTATATTAACACCAAATTAAATTAACTGAGCAGATGTGCAAAATAAAGAAATTGGCTCTGAAACAGATGGGTTTTGTCTGTCAGGCCTCTCTTTGCCTGGAAATAGGGCCTAGATGATGCTTTCTTCTGTTTAATGTATATGACTGTTAACCATAGCCAATATGCAAGGGAAAAGGTATCCAAGAGCTGTTCATTCTGCCGCAAACACTTAATGATCCCCCTGCATAGCTTACCATTTTTATGGTGACTGCCATCTGGAGGCAAAATTAGCAATATAGCTTTACCTGGATGTGAGTTTTTTTGGAATTGTTAACCCTACCAGGGAAATGACAGAGGCAGTGTATTGCTAGGGTGAAACCCTAGTCCTGTTAGCCTCAGTTGCAAAACTTCTTGGCTTCAAGATGAGCAGGTTTTCCCTGTGATTTCTGTCTGAGATCAAACACAGAGTCAGTGTTTATCAGTAATTCTCTCTATATAAGTTTTCCCTTCAAAAATATGAATTTATTGCCCGCTGTGTAACAATGCATTTTGAGATCTACAATGGAAAGGATGCTGAAGTGTTAAGCAAAATTTATTAGACAAGGTAATCTCTTCAGATCACTTTTTACAGTTGGAAAAAAACAAGTATGTTTCCAACCTGCAAGCCTTTCTGAAACAGAAGTCATGTCACTGGCTCCTGTTTCGTCTGAGTCACAGAGCCTTCCTTTTGGACATCAAGGTTTGGTCTGTTTCACGTTGTGGCCACAGAGCTTTTATGATTGTGATGGCCTGAAGACAGAAATGAGATTGAGAAAGATTACAGTCACTTCACTAATTCTTTAGCAGATGTCATTTCATCTGTTCACATACTGGGATTTGTTAAGATTTTCCTGGATCTGTCCTTTTCATTCGGGTAAAATAACATACCAAATATTGCAATACAATGGCAAATTGCAAAGGTTTGTAAATATACTTAGAATGAGCAAAATTAGTATTTAGGCAACGACTGGGTGATTTTGGTTGGCAAGAGCTGCTGAGTTCTAATAATTTCTTTGTATACCTGCTTTTAGTCCTGTCTCACGATAGGCAAGCACCAGTCCATGTACTGCAGATAGAGGCAAAATGCTCTGCATGCTGTCTTTTCATCAATATTTCATGTTCTGTGTGACTAAAAGAAACCCCAAACTAACAAATCAGCAACTGGGGTGTTCTGGCCATTCTCTGGAGTCCCAGTTCCCCTTGCAATGTGCATATGTCATGACAACATTAATAAAGACTCCTTTATTACATATCCAGAAGTTACTCTTCTATTAGTTTTATATTAGAAAGTATATTATGCTGCAGTCTAGCAGCTGCACTTAATCCCATTTTAGAAAGTGACTTCAGGCCAGACTAGAAATCTAAAAGTAGAGCACCAGGATGAGCATAAAGAAAAGGTGAACCAGAGTTTTGGGGTGCACTTCTGTCCCTTCAACTCTGATTGTGTCAGTATGAAAATAGACATAATATCAGGCTATTTGTGCAGGATTAGAAAGAGTTTTAATTGCTGTTTGGTGCTCTGAGCATTGAGACAAAAGAGGCAAGTGCAGAAGACGGTGTTTATTAACTTTTTATAAAATCCTCATCAAAATTATGACTATTCTGGTTTGTTACAGGCTTTTACAATGCTGTAACTTAAAAATTGAAAGTAATATCTGTATCAAAATAGATAATACAAGTCTAGTTTGTTGGAAGGTTTTTTCATTTATTGTTGTATGGAAGGCCAAAATATAGCAAGTACATTACTGAAAACTTTCCTCCAGAAGAGATAACAGACAAACAGATTGGGAAATAAAATCCCATCAGTAAGATAGGTTATCTTTTCCATTTAATATGAAGAGATCTCAACACAGTCTTTTTCTCTTCCCTGGGAAGCAAAACATGCCTGTTAGGGCCTTATTTTAGGCTGACAATGTCCTCTTACTGTGAAACAAGAGAGTAAATTATCCCATTTTTTGTGGTTCAGAAAAAGAGATGTGAAAATAGTGCTCAAGGTCATGAACCTATGAAACCACTGAGTGACTGCACTCAATGACTTGTATGTATTACTGGGTACAGAGCTGTCCTGAAGCTTTTGCTGTTGGAGCAAACAGCTTTGGAGTAGTTCTTGACTTAAACAATCAAAATGAAACCCCTCAGTTTAAATAATAGTACAGGCAAATGCTTGGTGCTATGCACAAAGGTTTAGCTACTGAGCTGCTGGTACTCTTAGAGATGGAAAGCTAAAACCCTGGGCTGGAAATCTGCTCCCTAGAGTCCATCTTAAGCGTAGATTATTTGGGAAACTGCCTGGAGAATCTGGAGCTTAAAATCACATGAAAGTGGAGGAGGTGGAAGGAAAGCTGAAGAAAGAAAAAAAAATACAAGAAGAAAGAAAAAAAATACAAGAAGTGATTTTTGGCTTTTCTAAGATATATTTTAACAAGTACTGTTTTGGCATTAGAAGGTGGGTTATAATAAACCCTACTGTGTCACTCTTTGAATTGTGAGTCAGAAATGAAGTTACATAAGGTGCAGCACATGTGATTGATGAGATGAACTCTCGCCGTGCAGTTGTGTTTGCCCTGAGTGGTGGATACTGACACCTGCAGCTACATCTCTGGTCCAGGCAGCCCTCCCACAAAAGGTGCTGTGCCCAGGCAAGATAGAGGTGGTCTGTGATAGAGGAACAGAGTCAGACCTCAAGCCCTTTGGCACTGAACTGGTTTTAAGTTCTAAGTTCTTTCTAAAGGAAGGAGTGATCTGGCTCTCTGATTCCCTGGTAGTGCAGCTGAGTCTGTTGGGGTCATGGAGGAAATGGCAGTACCTGGAGCATTTCAACACAAAATCTCGGAAGGGTAGGCTAAAGTAAGGCATGTGGATTTTCTAACAGATAGACAGAAGTGAGGATAAACAGAAGGCACACTCCGATTTCAGCATCCACCAGGTTTAGGGGCTCCCTTTCAAAGTGAGGCTCAGTAGTACAGGGGCTGCCCTGCCTCAAATCAAAAGAAGCAGCTGCTGCTGTGTCCCGAGGTTATCCCCATGAATTAGCACCCCTCCAGGAATCCCACTGCCTTTACCCCACCAGGCAATACAAAAATCGATTACAGACTTGATTCTTGCAGTAGAGCCTTGGCCGTGGTGGTTTCCTTTTCTTTAACAGGGTTATTTTCCTTCAAGGTTAAAGGAACTTTTTATTCTTCCTTTAAATAAAATAAACATCTGCATTTCCTGATTATATCCCTTTGTCCTTCAATTCATCAGCCTCTTCTTTGTAGTTTTTTCCCAGCCTTTTTTAGCTGAACTACAGGGGTATCTGGTTTCAGGGAAAGCTTTGCAAAATAATTTACTTGGAAATTGTTCTGTGTCGGTGGGAACTTCGACTAGAGTTTTGCCCATCAGCATTCATTATACATTTGGCCCATCATTGTTTACCATATGATTAGATTTTAGAAGTGGCAACTGCTGCTGAACTCTTCAGAAATGGTGCTGTTACCTATCCCTGTCAGAGAAGACACAAACAAAAGTTTCCCACTCTGGCTCCTTCTTCTTTTGAGACCTTCTCGAATGCATTGGATTGGGAGGGGAGGGGAAAGAGGAGAGGATCTCCTGTGCTATGTTTGAATGACATTGCAAATTTAAACTAAATTCAGCTAAATGACAGAATGAATAATTTACAAGTCAAAGAGGAAGGAACTGCAGTGGAGGTAAGGAAGTGGATGCACATCATGGAAGCAGAGGCAAGAAGAGCCTTTTAAACCATTGCAGCATGGAAGAAAGTAAAAATGGCCTTGTGAACTGGATGCTGGTGTGCTGGGGAAATTAACTTACAAACTGCAGGTGTGCCTTGAGGAGATGGAGGAACAAATAACTCAGTCCTTTTAACCCATGTGACCACTTCAGGTAATCTGATGTACAGACAGCACTTTGGTTCCGCTCACTCTGGCCTCAAGATCTTAAAAGATCTTAATGGGCCCATCTGCTGGCAGAGGCTCTGCTTTCCCTGGCAGCTCTGTGCAGGGCTCTTGGTGATAAACAATTCTAAAGAAAGGGAGTATAACTGTGGTGAAAAAATTTCTGTCTGCTCAGAGCAAAACAGAGCAGTCTACGTGGTCTACGCAGAAATAAAACAATGCATTTCACGACTGTTAGTAGAGAATCCAGATGTTTCATTTTATTTGTCAATTTTGCTTTCCTTCTTTCTGCTTATTCAATCTTACCAGTGAGGATTTGGCAGAAATTGCTTGGCTCCATATGAAATAAGTGTGAAACTGCAGGATCAAAACTCTGTTTTCACTTTGCAGCTGAGCACAAGGCAAGCTGTGCTGCTTGGTACCAGTGTGGTCTGCATGGAAGGAGGTTCTCCAGCCCCTGAGTCCATGTCTGCCTCAGTGAAGAAGTCTTCTGTAACCACTCCTCAGGAGCTTGTTTTCAAACACCCAGGCAGCAGGCTGCAACCCAGGAGGATTTGCTTTAATTATTCATTTGAATATCTCTGCTGTGTATTTACTTGTAATATCGCCTCAGTGATGCTCAGCTTGCCTTATTTGCCAGAATTTCCCAAAACTTGAGTATGGGAAAAATGTCAGTGGCCTTCTGTGGCACTTCAGTTCTCATCATACATTATCCATGTAGTCAGCATTTTCTCACAGCCAGGCAGCATTCATGGCAGTGCAACTGGCAGATGTGGCAAAGAGAGCTTTAGTTTTATAAACAGTGTTTTCTTGCGGTATTTTTTTTCTTGCTTTACCTCAGAGGAACAATCAAGCATAGGATTAAAAATGTTTCCTTGTTTTTGAAAACCAATAAGAGCAATATACTTAAAATTGCAGCAAAAACAGCTGCAAGTTGTCTGCCCAGCTCTGGTTTGAGACTGACTAATCTCTGAAGGATTTACTTATTTGGTAGTATTAATTTAACTTGGGAAAGCTGGCAATATTAAATTAAATTGTGAAAACTCCTACAGGAAAAAAAAAAAAAACTGCTTTAGGGAAAAGATAACGATTCTGTGCTATTTAGTTAATTATCAAAGAAATTGAGTGTATTTCATGAACAACAAACCTGGATTAGTTTCCTCAGGAGTTTAACTTTTCAGAAAAAGGCATCCACCATTTTGGAGAAGTCTAGAAGCCTATTAGAATATTTCCATTAAGAGGTGCATTTTTCCCCACAAAGCCATGTTCATAACTTATAAGGTAAAAAAGACTGGATTTATTTATTTAATCTAAAAATTAAGTGTCCTAGGGCAAAGGACTTGTTAATGGGAAAAAATACAGGTTTTGAAAATCAGTTAAGTGGGGTTTTTTTAGCATTATGCTTAGCTGAGAAAATTGTGAATGTTTTGGGGAAAGAGGTAATTTCTTTCTTGAAGTATTCATGCAACAATAAACAAATCTTGCCCCACTGCATGTCAGACAAGTACAATTTTTAATACAGCTACAAGGTGGTAACATCTCTTGATACTATTTCAAGCTCACAGACCTATTTCCTGCCTTTGCTTTCTGCCAGCAGTATGGACTCTGAGCTTGGCTTTGTTGGCAAGCTGTGGTGTGCTGTTTCCTTCGGGCAGCAAAACCTTAACAAGCCCAGATGGTTTTCCTTAATTCCCCTAAATGACGATGTTTCCTACTTTCAAAGTTCAGGATCTTCTTGCTCAGTGGCAGCTCTTCACCATGAGAAGGATTAATTACATAATATGAAAATGAGCTCTTTCAAGGGACCCATTCTTTAATAGTGCCAATGTTGCAGGAGCTCAGACAAACCTCCTTTGGGGAGCTGTTTTTATAAAGTAACAAAGAAAAGAGGGAGATCACAGCCAAACACAATGAGACCCAAACCCAACACAGTAGGTTATCTGTAGTGTTCACTTTTTCTGCTAAAAATGAGTTTTTTAGTCTGCAAGACTGTATTAGTTTTTTTGTTCTAATCATCTTTACGTACCCTCTCATGCTCTATTTTATCTCCCAACCCCTTTATATATAGTAAAAAGCAAGCAAGTCTGCTTCACAGACCACCATGGTGTAGACTGCCATGCTGTGCTGGGACAGACTGGACCTAGATCAGGTCTGCTGGAAAGTTCTGGATGTAATGCCTTCCTTTGGAAACAGTCAGCTGTTTCAGAGGGTGACACTACCAGAACCAATCCTTGGGAAAGGCCAGAGCAATTCACTTTGCTCGGGTTTAGGAAGGTGCTACATGCAAGTGAAGAGTCCAGTAGGGGGGGCAGAAATTAGTGCAAAGATCTCTGCTGCTTTTGCTCACAAAACGTTTACTTAGGTCTCTTCCCAAAGCACAGTCAGGGATCCAAAGCCCCAGAATGCTGCCTTGAAGGACTGCAGGCAAGCCAGCCATGAAGCTGGGAGCAGAACCCAAGATTTACTGCAAGTTCCATGTTGCTCCAGAATTATATACCCCTAAGCACATCTCTCTAATGGGCACTTCTAGCCAGAAAGTCAGCTGCCCTCTCAATGGTATTTTGTGCTTTGAATAATGAGCAATAGGGGTTTTGTTGGTCATTTAAATGCTACAGTTCCAAGTGCTTAAACACACTTAGCAGGTTCTGAATCTCTCTGTTTCTAAGCCAAGTGGCATTTTAAAAAGCATTAAGTTAAGTAGCCTCCTACAATAATTCTGCATTCCCTCTTTGAGCTTTCTGTATGAGAGCCCACTTTGAATGTATTGCTGTATTGATTTTGGTATTCTGCCATTCTCAAAGTTTTGTTCTGGATTTTTCCTATTGAATCAGCTGCTCATTCAGATGTATGTTCAGAGGGGAATTGGCTCCACGTGCCACACACTTGGAGGTCACTTTCCTCCAACTCTCCCTCAAAGCCCGGATAGAAAGTTAGTTCCTAACCACAGGTGTAGGGGCAACTGGGAGTAGATGGGAGGTCCCCCAGCTGTTGAATCTTTTTGCAATGGCATTCCCCTACCCAAAAAACCCCTAGAAACTTTGGTACTTCATTTAGAAAAAACATGGCAAGTTTTAGCTTTATGGACAATTTTTCCAGGGTGATCTAAATAGGTCAAATTAATGGACAACAGCAAAAACTCCAGTGCAGTGATTATCATAATTAACCACCAGCATCTGAGGATTAGCACAGCCATGGTCACTAGTCCTAGATACACTAACGTGACCAGAAGAGGAACAAGCAGGTGCAAGAAAACCACAGCATTTTGATGGGCTGTTTTTGCAGCATGGCCTTCTCTGGTCACCACATGCACTGATGAAGTAGCACTCAGCCATGTCTGGAAATCAGTAGAAGCAATGACCACCACGTGTACTCAGGCCTTATAAGCCCTAGGGAATGGAAAGCTGAGCTCCTGAGGTTTCTCTCACCTCGTTGACATTGCCTGCCTGACCAGACTTTGAAAACCACTTCCTAATTGTAGATGTTCAATTTGAGCCATCTTGGCCTGATTTTTGAGGAACTCGCTTCAAGGAGGGAACTTGCAAAGAGGATCTTCAGCCATTACCTGCCGGTTTTGAGACCCAAATCTGCATGATGCAATAGAATGGAAGGGTTGAGTTGCTGACAAGCTACCCTCCCTTTAGCTCAGCATATTTCTCACAGGCCAATGTGCAAAAAACTGGGCAAAACCCAAGGCACAGACATAATCACAAAGGGAAATACTTTTGGGGTTGTTTTTTTTAAGCTGCTTTGTGTATCATTGTTTCTAGAATCCAGCTACAGTTTGATACGGTGTGACATGGAGAGTATTTCTCTAGAGTTATTTACTAAAATGTGGGGGGGTGCTCTTCAGCTCCTTGATGTCTTCCTGGAGAATTCAGACAGGTAAACGAGTGTTTACTTTCACACATTCCCAGCTGGATCTAAATGTGGGAGCTTCCAAATGCAGCTTTGAATTTTCAAGTTAGAGATGATGCAGTATGTGAGTGGGTCAAGAACAGGGATGAGAACACAGCTCACGCTAAGTACTGTGCAGGCGTTGCTTCTCATGCGAGTTTCACATCTACCAAGGGTGGCTAAATTTGGCTCATTTAGTCCTGCATTTTTCACTTGTCTCTCCATGGTGGTTGGCTTTAGAGGAAAAGAAACCTGACAGTAGCTGGCAGGTAACTCACAGTGCTGGGGTTAATGTGTGACAGGAGTGGGGGTGGTGTTTCTGAGCAGCCTGACTGCTGCCCAGGGAGAGTACCAGTTTGAGTCCTACCTGCAAGTCCTGCCCCAGCCCTCCTGTGCTCCTCCTACCTGCATGAGGAGAATCACCTCTGAAAAGATTCAGTAATTTGAAACAGAAGAAAGGAAAATTAAAGAAGACACTTTTGGATGGAATGCTGTTTCAGTTAATTTCAGCCAAGTCAGCCGTGGTCATATTTGGAATTAGAACCATCAAATACTCAGTAAGAAAAATACTGGGTGTCTTGCACTGCCTTTTCTCATGGGATTTCATCAAAAGCTAAACCAAATTCATTATTCTTAATGTTAATGAGGTAGACTAAGTAGCATTTAATTTGTCTTCTCATGAAACAAAGCAAACTTGAAAACTATGGACAGTCTGGTTTTGTCAAGCGAACACACACGACCTTTAGAGGAAATGGCACTCACTGAGAGACTCACTGACAGTGGGGGACAGGAGGACCACCCCAGCCACAAGATGACAGTATTTTAAAAGTCAGACTTCATGCTGTATGTCCATAAGTCTGTGTGAGAGGGGTGCTCTCTCAAACTCCACTGCATCATTTGCTTTGCATTTGGTTGGAAATTCTTTCTCTGGTGCTCATTCTACTGAAAATCTTTATTATGCAAAATTCCCCTCTGACGTTTGTCTCCTCATTAGTCAGGTCCTGAATGCAGATTGCAGTTCTGTCTGCAGAGTTACTGTAGAGCCTTTTCCATTTTAATAAGTGTTGGGTATCCCAAGAGCCTGGTAGACAATGGAGATTATACAGTGCTTGTCAAACCTGCTGCTGTGCCTTCTTTGAAATACCCTAAAATGGAGGCAAAGAGGTAAAAGTTTTCTACTTGCCTTGTCTTCTTTTTCTTTTGGTACAATTACTGTGTGAGTCACACAGTGTTAAGAATATTTTGAAGGGGAAATCTGATTATTAGATACATAGCAATAATGAATCACACTTGATGGAAAGATCATTTTCCCCTTATTTTTGTGCCACATTACCCAGGCCATCAGTTACTGGGAAAAAAAAATCCCTGCCTCATACAGAAATTTATCATAGGTTGAAATTTCTCAGGGAGAAAAATAGCACGAACACCTTATTGATTTTGTAAGTAGATGAGTTTTCGGTGACAGGATAATGATATCAGCTATTGCAGATCTCCAGGGAATTTTCATGACGTTAGATGTTGTATTTCTCTGGGGAATGGTTTTCCCCCCCAAGACCCCTAATGCCTGTAACCAAATGGTTTGACCTTTCCTTCCTTTCTTGACCTAATTGGCTGAGTGCCAGCCATCCTCCCGGAGTGAGAGACTAGATAAGACCCCTGTACTTCCTTGTTCTTTCTCTTGCCCCCTGGAACCCTTTGAGAATAAACGCCTTGGAATAATCCTGGGGTAAGATCTTCTTTTGGAATCTTTTGTCCTGTCTCTCTGAGATATCCCTCCAAAGCCTCTCATGAGCTAGTCCTGGGGGGGGGGGGGGGCTGCGGGAGGATATTTACAGTTACTGGCTCTAATTATGAAAGTGTTTTCTAGTCACCTCTGTTCCAAGAAGCACCTTGCAATTTCTTGTATGCAAAGAGATCAGCATCTTAGAGACTCTCAAAATAGATTTACTGTATAGAGTCAGGCTGCCGAGGTTAGGACAGAAATGTCTGGAATACAGTATTTCTCCAGAATTTAAAAAAAAAAAACAAAACTGAAAAAAGGTTTAGTCAATACACAAATTTCGGCCCAGTCTTCTGATTTTTTTTTCATTGTTGAGACAATTTTGTTTGTTGCACAAATCATGGCGCTCCTGTCTTTGTATGCCTAGAAATGCAACACACAAGCAAGGTTGGAAAGTGTAGCACTGCTCATATCTGTTGGTTTAGTGCTCGTATCAAATCCTGGCTGGAACAAAAAGAGGCTGCAGGGCAGCTGAAGGTGCTTTGTTCATGTGTCTCTTTTGTCTTAGCATGGGAATAGCTCTTCTGAGGGAGGTTCCTGGATAATGGGGGAACCCATGGGATAATATCTCTTTTGTGGAATGCTGGTGAAAACTCTTTGCGTGATTTGTCTCTTTTGAGTAGATTAGCCTTTGTTATCTGTGGCATTGGAATTAATCACTGTGGCAAACTTTTAGTTTAGTGTATTCTTTACACAGCTAATGAACCAACATCAAAAAGATTTAATGGTGCAGTTTTACCTCCCTGAGTGTTGCATGAAAGAAGAGCATTCCATACCCATTCCATTGAGAGAGCTGTACTGATCTGGTACTTGGAACAAAAGCCCTTAATTTTCTTAAATGACTCCAGATAATTAGGTTTAGTAATTGGCTTTTGTTTTAATACAGCTTTGAAAGGCTAAACCACATAAATCTGTATAATGCCTCAGAATAATCAGCAGTTAAGGTAACGGGTGTGTTTAACTTTGCAAAGAATGCCTGTCCAAACTGGATAAAGATCTGTCAGTTCAGTTACATGAATGGTTAGTTGATGTTAAGAGTAATCTTGAAATAGGGATTTCTTTGAACACTTTGGGGGTGCAGGGTGGAAAATAATGTATTTTGTTGCAATGTTTAAGTACATTTTTGCAATAAAATACATTACCATTGAAGTAATGAATTGAAGACCTAAAAGACTTTAAAACATCTACCTGATAAGCTGTGCCCCAGCCATACTCCTGCCCTACTCCTGCTTTCTCTTACAAGTGTGTATCCAAGAGAAGGCAGAAGATGTCTCTGCATGGTGATACTCTGCAGTCACCTGAGAGACCTCTGGGGAATCCATCCTCATTTAGTTGTTGTATTGCATCGGGATTTCCTTTGCTTTTGTGTTGGGGAATTTGGTGATACACATGCTGGTATGTGTGTGATTAGAAAAGGAAACCACAGCCTGACTGTGAAGGTGCTCCTTCCAGTATCTGGTTCTGCCTACGAAGACATCCATCACAAATCTGAGAGAGCAGGTTCTCACACAGGGCAACGCTGAAGTAAAAATTTAGATAAGGATTCGTGATTTTTGAAACTAGATCTGCAGGGGAGATGTGTATAATGGCAGTGTTTCAAATCAATTTGCAAGCAACCTGATTTTAGAAGAATTTAAGCTAAAAGTGTTGCAAGAGAATTTGACTGACAGCCAAGCAACAACATGACTTTATACATCCACGTCTCTAAAAATCCAAGTATTAGTATCTCAACAGGTCATTGCTCATCCTTGATGCCTCATTCTTACTTGACCCAGTCTTTCCTTTCTACTTGTACATTATTAATTACACTAGTCTGCTTTTAGCATTAGTGATGGTCATAAAGAAATGCACAGTAGTTCAATCCCTGATAGCTAAGGGCTGCAAGGGAAGTGGTTTCTCCCTTGTTTCCTTTAAATGGAAATGCTGTGGGGGTTTTGTTGGTTTGGGGGGAGGGGATGGGCGAGTTTTTTTAGAAGGGTTTCTGCTGCCAACTATTAGCGAATCTTGGTGTTCATGCAGCATGCTCTGCAATTAACAGAAGCTGTGTAATTAACTCATGTCACCATTGCATTGTGAAATCAAGAGCAAATGTTCCTGTCCCTTGGCAGGGGTAACCGAGACAGAAAATTTGCATTATAATAGTGGCTTGCATTTGGTAAAGTTGATCTTCTTTTCTTCATATTTTTACTCTCCCCAAATTCACAAGGTAGGGAGTTCATGATCTCAGACAAATGGAATAGCAAAATACTGTGCTTGGATCTAGTTATGCTAAGTCGGCTTTAGTATTTAAATTCCCAATACAGAATGTTTTCCTTGGGGTGGGTGTAGTTTTAGTGCATCTTCTGCCTGTATGTCTAACCTCTCTGTTCCTGAGGCATAGTGTAGCTGTTGACCATAGCAGGACGTTCTGGGAAAATACAGCTGGGAATGGGAACCTTTAGTAGCACCTTTTGTTAACGGTTTAATAGTTTGTGAGAAAAGGCTTTGGGGTGTATTTGATAGCAAAGAATAACTTCTGGACGCCATCTCTTCCCAAAAGACCAAAGCCGTTATTGTTGGCAGTCTTATTTCTCCCAGTGAAAAGGTACTTCTGACATGCAAAGGATCTCTTGCTGAAGTAAAAATAGCCTTTGTTTACATTCATGTTGCTTGTGTCATTTCTTGTGTCTATTTTTATTTTTGCCGTTCTTGCCTGTATCATCTTCTTTCTATGCATGATAATTTTTATTGCCATTCCATTTTTTAATTTTTTTTTTGCTCATCTCTGTATTTCAAAAGTCTACCTCTAACCTGGTTTCCTTTTCTCTTTCCTTTCCCAAGTCACAATGGGGTCTTAAGTGCTTTTTTGTCTCACAGATCAGGTTTCCTTGATGCACCTGTATGCCCTTCTGCCCTCATATCTGTGTTGGTTCTTATCTCTTATCAGTTACATTTCCCTGTATACTATTCACAGTGGCGATGAGCAAACTTACTGTAACAGGCTGAATGGCTAAAGCACTCAGAAGGATGCAGAGTATTTGTCCCAAAGTTCCACAGCCAACACGGACTAATTCCTGCTAGGAGTGAGACAAGAGTTTTGATCGATCTTTGCGACATCCTAATATGAATAAAGACTTGATGTTGGAAAGCAAGCCAGCACAGATCATTGTGTCATTTTGGCCTTCAGATATTTATTTAACACATTAGCATGTTGGAAAGAATGGTTAAATCAAGTTTGTTTGTAATCCTCAGGTAGCATTTTTTTGGGAAAAGGTGGACTGAATTTAGTAAGATTTGTTTCACTTTTCTGTGCTGGATATAATTTGCTCAGTGGGCAGTTGGGTTGCAAAGTGGAAAGAATGTTAGTTGCCATTTTCAAAACTCTTTTTTTTCCAGTTATAAGTACATGAACCTGAAAGCTTTTGACATGTAACTGGTCCTGTGTTTACTATCAGCCACTCTTTCTTCTCTTTGGTCTGTGCTTTGTGGCCAAAAGCCTCTCCCATCATATCCAATTTTTCTCCAGATGACTGCCCCTACTCACTTTCCCTTTTTATTGTATTATTCTGTTGAAAGGGAAAACCTGCATTTAAGATGTGGAAACTAGGAAGAGAGAGTGTGGTGGTCTTCAGTCCAGAAAGTTTTATTTCACTAATTTGAAATATCTGTGTGGGCAGAACTTTGATTATGTACAACAGTGTAGTTAATCAGAGTTGAAGTAACAGGAGGCTTCTGGTACATCACCATCTTCTCTCACCTGGCTTCTTAGCACAGGCTCCAGGCTTCTGAATGTGATTCTCATTCAGCCTCAGGCCTTTAGGAAGGGACTGGGTGGTTGAACAAAGTGAGTGGGCATCTGGATTTCTTTGTGCACAGATAAGACCCCTGCTGTTTCTGCCTGGAATGGCCACGTTTGCTTACAGGTGAGAATTTTTTCAAGTTTTGAGAACAGATCTAGACAAAAGGCTTTACAGAAGGAAGCTGCACAGCATCTGCAACAAGTAATTGGCAAATCTGTCTTAGCATTCTGAAACTTTTGAATGCTTACTTCTTCTTTGGTAATTTCTTTAAGAAGTTTGAAGAAGTAAAAAAAAATCTTGGTAGCTTCCCAGGGAAGATCCTGGTAATTGGTAAAGGTGGTTTTGTTTTCTGAGACAATACTCTGTGATAGCTTAAATCTGATGGGGTTTGTATTTTGTATTATTATATTTAGCTGGAGACCATCACAGTATATAATGCATAATTCAGCCTGACCCTAGTGTGTTTTCCCAAAACTATATTATAGGCAACATTCTTACAAGGGAGGGGTTGAAAGTTCAGAAAGTTTATGTATAAATAGTTAAAGTCCAGAGTATGCAGCATTTCATACTCAGAGAGGGAAAGTTTATACATTTAGTAAAAGAAGTTTATTGAACTTAATTTTGTCCTCTTTGCTGACACTTTGGTAGAAGAGTTCTTCATTGCTGCTAAAACTTTGAATTGGGGAGCTTCATTAATCCAAACAGAGGTCCCTGTGCAGTCACTGCCCTATATCCTGTACCATGTTGGAACAGCAGCTGGAATGGATGGTTGCAGTGAAAAGAAATGAAATTGCTGCGTCAAAGGTCTATCCAACGATAGGTTTCTTAGCTTGTTGCCTGTCTAATGGATCTGGGGCTCTTGGCACTGGTTTTAGAAGAGTTTGCATCAGTCTGCACACCAAGCAAATATTATAGAGGGCAGAGGCAGAAAGTGCAGCAGAATTTCTTAGTGACACAAATACAGCCATGATGACTTAAGGACTGGCAATGCAGTAGAGGAGCTCTGTGACTATAAATTTTTATGTTTTCTGGCAATTTGCTCTTAAAAAATTAACTACTGTACCCAGTTATATTTTCATTTATTTAATTAATTTATATATTTCTTATTTATGCATAATATATAT